>CM073582.1:11751472-12351472 GCA_037074715.1 Magnolia kwangsiensis | reverse complement strand
CATAATTTGTATTTTGAAGAAAATTGAAAAGTTTGATAAAAAAAAATGAGATTTTTGTTAAAATTTTTGAAAAAGAAAAAAGAAAAATTGAGATTAATAAATTGACATTTTGACATAAAATTGACATTTTGTAAAAGAAAATTTAGTTTAAAAAATTAATAATGATTAAAACATGAGATTTAAAAAACACTGAGATTTCACAAAAATTTAACATTCTGGAAAATAAAATTGATAAGTTAAAAAAAATTTAATGCATTAGCCCGCTACAATGTTTGTATTTAATCTAAGCCGTCCATCAATTTTGACATTAATTTTAATGCATTAGCCCCAAAAAGTAGGAAAACTGAAACTCAAGTGGACCATACCATGGGAAACAATGGAGATTAAGTGCCTTTCGTTGATTTCTGGTGTGGTCCATATGAGCCCTCTATTTTCCATTTTTTTTGGGATAAAGCTCTAAAACATTAGTTGAATTTAATGAATGACACAGATAAATGATATATATTAGGGTGGGGCCGCATTTCATCGCAAATGGGCGACCACGTTTTCTTCCAGCGCCCACATTTCGCGCTCACATTTCATTCCAGCGCCCCACCAAAAAGCCTTCTCGCTCCTTTCTCTCCATCTTCTCCCCACCTCTCTCCCTCTCTCTCTCCCTCTCTCTCTCTCTCGCTCTCTCTCCATCTGGACTCCCCATCTCTCTCAATCTCTCTCCATCTCGACTCCCGACAAAAGCAACCTGATCCTCGACTCCCCATCTCTCTCCCTGCCAATCCTCGTTTGGCCGAGCGGTGGTCCAAGGCCCTCCCTATCCATGCACCACCTTCATTCCTCTCTCAATCACGACCTCCCTTTATCTCTCTGAAACTCGATTCAATTAGATTCACGAACGCGAGGTCTCTCTCTCTCTCTCTCTCTCTCTCTCTCTCTCTCTCTCTCTCTCTCGCCCTCTCAATCTCTCTCAATCTCAATGTTGATTTATGAATTTTTGGATTTAGTGATTTGTAGATTTTCAATTCAAATGTGGACACTCATTTAGGGATTTGGGGATTTTAGGGCTTACAGATTTGAATGTGGACCCTGAAATTGGTTTTTCTGATTTTACAAATTGGGGATTTTAAGATTTTACAAAGGAGACAAACATGGGTTTCATAAATGGAATGCGTAGATTCTTTAAATTCGTATTCTTGTGTTCCTCTTTGTTCAAAAATCGATTTTGTGTAAATTAGGGTTCTATTTATCTCATTTTGTAGATTTTTTGCTCAGGGCGCGTCTGGTTATAGCAAATATCATGAAATTCAGGATATTTGTTGCAGCCAAACATGCCATTCAAAATCAGATTATTTCGGTTGCAATTAATCTAAGGTAGACGTTATTGTGATTAGGGATGTCCATGTTATAATTTCTAGAAATTACGATGTTTCTCAATGTAGGTGAGTATAAGATAATTTTGTTATTAGTGGTTCCTTTGTGTCTTTGGGTGTTAAGTGCTCGAATTCGTGCCAGGCTGCCACCTGTTATTTAGTTGGTCCTGAAAGTCAGGCCTAGGCATGCCCTGTAGATTGATTAAGCCTGAATTGAGGTCCTGTGTCTGCTATAAATGGTTTATTGTCCGATGGACCGAATGGATCATGGGTCGCGGACACTTTCAAAGCCAAGAGGGATAAAAAATAGTCCCGAAAAAGTAGGTATTGAACGCCCACCATTAAAAATAACATTCATAGAAGTTTTCAATGTTGAATGAGTGTAACCATTCAACCTCACATGCTTTGACCTGAAAAAGAAGTAAATCATTCCATATAAATGGTACCATGTAACAAGGGAAGCTCTATTTCTTACTTGTTTTCCGTTAGGAACAAATTGAAATGTGTGAGGTCTTTCCTGCATAACAAATGGTAAACAATGTTGAAACTAGACCAAGGAAGATGATCATATAGTGATAGTCAACACAAATGTGAAATGTGAGCACAATACAATACCTGCTATTGAGATGAATTTGTGTAAGCTATCACTCCTGATATCTCTTTCCCTTTGTTCCATTTAACATGATTCTCTAATTCATATGTAGTTTTTCTCATAGATGACATTGCTGATAACGGGAAGAGGTTAAAACCTCTTAAAATCCCTCATTGAGTTGATTTTATCTAGTTTTTTTAATCCTAAGAAGCATATGATTGATTAATATCTTTGGTTTCATAGTATGGTCTCAAGAGCTGATGTGTTTTACCTATTTGATCTATTATGTTGCAGCCTCGGTCTGTCTAGTTAAGGATCTTGGCCTGACTTAGTCAACTAACAAGTACTAGAGGCTTAGAGAGTTTAAATAAGTCACAACCGGTTAGCTTCTCAGGCCATTAAGATGATAAAAACCCGGGCCTAGCCCAAATAATCATTGGCTTCAAAGCAGAATTCTCACCCATGTTTGAATGTTTTTAGCTTTTAAGTTCTATTTAGGATGCCACCATCATCTTAGCCTTGTTCCAGCTATTCAGGATAGGCTTATGTATCCTATTTTCCTAGTGAACTGATGTAATTTTCATGATGATGGTGATAGTTTGGATTACTTCATTTTTCTCTATTTCATGATGGATTTTATTTTACTTCATTAGGTGTTGACAATCGTGTTTTTTTTAAAGTTCAACCTCTAGTATCTGCACTTCTTGCCTTATCTGTTACATCAGGAAAAGGGAGAAACTTTTCTGGAGGACCCTTTTTACCCTTTTCAAACTTTCCATTTGCAGGTTTTGAAAACCCCTGTATCAATGGATATGCTTGGACGCATTTTCAATGGATCAGGAAGACCGATAGACAATGGTCCTCCTATATTGCCTGAGGCTTACTTGGATATTTTACTAATTGGTTTTAGTCTCATAAT
Source organism: Magnolia kwangsiensis (assembly GCA_037074715.1). Lineage (NCBI taxonomy): Eukaryota > Viridiplantae > Streptophyta > Magnoliopsida > Magnoliales > Magnoliaceae > Magnolia > Magnolia kwangsiensis. The sequence continues at coordinate 12,348,597 of CM073582.1, read as the reverse complement.
CCAATCTGAACAAGTAGCAAAAGGAGTGTACTTTTTCTTAATAATTCACTGGAATAGAAAATTTTAACCAAAGCAAATGAAAATGAAAAAAAAAAAAAAATCAATCATAAGTTCACTTGCAAATTTTCTCTCTAAGTGTGCTGGTTAGCTGATGGAAATATGGGTCGAGTCCAAATCATGGCCAAATGTTTAAATTTTTTTGCAATGACCCGTGATATTTTCTAACTTGCAAAACTTAAATGCTCTAGCGAAATGTTGATTAATTTACAATTGCAATTTCTTTTTAAGTTTCAATGATGTGACAATTAAAAAGCAACATGGCAATTTCTTTTTTTGGCCTTGAAGTTTTTTTTAATATAATTTTTTTGAAAAAGAATTATGTGAGGGTTCAAACTTTTCAAGTGATATGGATTTTCTTAATCATTTTTATTAATTGACAGGATGGAGTGGAGGACAATTTTGCCATTGTTTTTGCAGTTATGGGAGTCAACATGGAGACAACTCAGTTCTTCAAACGTGATTTTGAAGAAAATGGTTCAATGAAGAGAGTGACCCTTTTTCTAAACCTGGTATCTTGATTAGCTTTAATATAACCCATTATCATGGTGTTTATATTATTATTACTGTATTAGCCATTGACCATCTTATGTTTACTTCAATTGGTGCTGATTAATGAAAAGATGCTGATTAGTTGTTGGGTTGAAACTTGCTTTTCTTCATGTCTGCTTGTATTGTTGCTTGCATAATGCCTCCCTTCAGTAATAGGATTGCTCAAAGTGGCTTGGCCTCGAACACTTACAAGTACATTTTAGTTACTTCACCATTAATATTATTATTATTAAGGTATAATTAGCATATCTGAATCATTGAATCATAAAAGAAAATCATAAAAGTGGGCATTTGTAATATGTTCTACTATTCAATTATACTCATTTACCGACCTTTCATTTGTTTCAAAAGGGCTTCTTGAATACTCTATGTTCTTTAGGTGTTATTGCCATCGTTGTCGGGAACCGTTGCTATGACAGAATTGCTATTGCCATTGTTGGATAAAGCAGCACTAGATGCTTTAGTTATCACAGTTTCTTTAGGTGGAATGTATATAGCCCTCTTGACTAAAAGTTCTTTTTATTAAGTAATTCTTAAATTTTGATGAAGAGGATTAATGCTTGTCTAGCAGAATGGTTTCAAGTTTCAACCTAACTATATATCCACAATACGAATCAGTTTATAGAGCTTTGGATGCCATCTATATATCTACTGTTCATATGTAAATGTTACAGATAAAAGCATTCTATGGCCCTATTTGGTAGATGCCAAGAAAGGAGTTTACCTCATTTTAGTTAACAATAATTATGTATTAGAAATCTTGATCTCGAATTCATCATGAACACTATATTAGAGATCAAAGTCTCTGATACATAATTACTGTTAAATAAAATGAGGTGAGCTCATTTTTAGGTGTCTACCAAACTGGGCCTTTTTTGTTTTTGGAGGAAAATTTTATTTTCCATGGCTAACTTGGTCAAGTGGAAGATTTCGGATTCGTTTGTGAAGATCAAAGTATAAGTATTGGAGTTTCTTATCTATTGATATCTTATTACAATTTAGTGAAAATAACTTTGATGGGACATTGCAATATGCCTGTAACAAAAGAGTTCGGGTTAGTACATTTGACAGTATGTACAAAGCATTTTGGAGAGGGTTTTTGAAGAATTTCATGCTATGCTACTTGTATTTATTTCCTTAGAAATAATGTCAAGTACTTCTAATTTCTGGCCATGAACTGCAACAACCAAAGAAATGTTTTTGAATATTTCGTTTTGTAAGGATATGGTCTGTTCTAAGATCTTGCTTATGGTCGAGGCTAGGAAGTCGAATCTTCTATGTTCCGCATTTGAATATCTCTTTCATAATTCTATGGCAAGTTTTCTCCTGTGACTAATAAGCAGTTGTTTCTTGTATTCAAAATTTTTAAAGAGTAGTGTTTATGTCAAACCACCAATGTGATTTGGCTGTATTTTGGTGGATGTGCTTATTTTTCCCAATTTTGACATCTTCTGTTAATTGGAGGCATCACCTGTTTCTTTTAAGTCCTTTTTTGGTCAGTTTTCTATTTAAGCTTTTTACTTGTAGTTAAGGATGCAGGTCAGTTTAATGGATAAACAGTTCATATTTTTAGTTCATCCTTCGTATGCTTTTTAGTTTGACTGGCTGTAAAGAGAAAGGTTAACTTTTTTGGTAGTTTCTTATGTTCCTTATTATTATTTTCCTGCAGTCTGTTGGTTATTTTTATTGTTTGCTTATTGGGTCAAGCTACTCATGTCTTAGCTTGCATTTGCACTACAACAAAGAGGTGTGATTCACTTCTGGTGTTCTAGTAGACTTGATATGTTCTTGTTCATTGATGCTTACTGCAAAGAGGGTGACTCTTAAAGCAGTAACCCATGACAATTTCCAGATTAGTACAACTCTTAGAGCAGTTACCCATGACAATTTCCAGATTGGTATTCTAAGTGTGATTGTGTATGCTTGCTTGCGAGGAATTTCAGGTTTAATTTGTAATAATTGTCTGCATCTCATTTTATCATTTGCAATTCTGTTCCACTGATTTGCTATTGGAGCAGATAGCAACAACCATTTCAATGGACATGCATCTATTCCTCAGAATTTTAGAACTCCACTATTGTTACAAGTGGTTGCATCCTATTCCTCAGAATTTTAGAAAGAAACAAAACAATGTATAGAATTTGCATCTCATGTATGGTTTATGAACTTTCAACATGCCTAATTTCTTTTGAAGGTCAAGTGGTGGACATGGGACTAACAACTACATCCTTACTGAATTTTGAGAAATTTCCTGTCATAGTCCTGAATTCATTATTTTCCAGTCAGGTATGTACTTTATTTCTTCCAAATTTGTATTCTTTGGCCCTTTCTGTAACCATTAGATAGATGATCTATGAAGAACAGTATGCCAGGCACTGGCACTCTTAACAATTAAATACTGCTGCACTTTACACACTGCATGGAGATAGATTGATGGCAAATACATCTGTTCAAAGATGGCACATGTGGGCATTCATGTCTTGTGGCTACAAGTAGTATTCCTCTGTTATGTAACTTTTGTGTAACGTAACATGTATTGGTAACTAACAACCAACTCCACCTAGCTAGTGCTTGTCTAGTTACCTACAAACAAAGAGTGTAGCATGTGTGAGTGATCCAGGTTTACTAGTGTACCCAAAAAAGGAAAGCAGTAGAAGCTTCACACATTCATATTGGGTCTATGCTCTTGAAAATGAGAGAACAACATTAACTATAGATTATGAAGAGCTTTTGATTTTCTTTCTGATAATATTGAAAGAATTTTTTACATACACACGTCTTTGCATAGATAGCTATTTTCACCTTTTCAGGTTACCAACTCTATAAAACCCAACATTTCTATGCGTTTCTATTTCTTTTACCAAGCTATTAACTATTTTTTCAAGGATCCAAATGGTATAAAATTCAAACCTTCTTTAAATCCAAACTTTCTTAATACCATTTTTTCAAGACCAAATCCTCTCTTTGTAACTCAAAGAATCCCAACTCTAGACACTTTCCATAGGTTGTTGCACCATGACTTGTCATGTGGGAACTTGTTGTTTGTGAGGACATTGATCAGGTAAGTTTCTATGGAAATTGCATGAAAACATTCGTTTTCCATACTTGGTTTGGTTGAATGGATGAGTAAGTTGTCAATCATATGAAAAGTGCCCAAGTCCATCAAGTGGGCCTATTTTGAATAATCATGGGTTTGGAATAGGAACTTGGAGCTTGTTCAAACTTCAAACCAAGTCTACGTTTTTGTTCTACCAGCTAGTTTATTCCCAAACATTGCTTTCACATATTTCAACTACATTGTTATGCTTCCAACATAGAAGTTTGAGAAAGAAATACCAACTAGTCAAATTCCAGCTTGGTGAGATCTTTTCTTTCATTAAACTGCTAGTTTTTCTTTGTCATATTGTTATAGAGAAATGCTTGTGCAACGGGTGTTTTCATACAGTTCCATGAAGTGTGCACCATAACAAATATAACGTTTGTTCTTGGGCTATTGGAAGGTGACAAGGGCTATAGTCGCAGTTATTTCATTTGTTTGATCATGCGTTATTCTTTCTTGAGAAAGTTCACTTTCCAGCTGAAAATTACTAAGCCCATGAAGCTAAACACTTTTTTATTTTTGGTGTGTGCAGCTAAGCCCTTTGTTGGTGAATTTGTTGGTTACTTCACATTCCTTCGACTGTAAGTCATATCTTATTTCCTGAATTGCTTCAAACAGTATGGTCATCATACACAGACAAAAAATGCTTGTAATGAATGTTTATGAGTACTTGGTAATTTTGGAGTCCTTGGTTAGGGTTTGGGCTAACTGTACGAGTGCTAGAGCCGACGCTTTCAGAGTCCGAACTCATTCTTTTGAAAAATAGAAAATGAAAATATTAGTAAATATGGATTTTCTTATTAAGAAGAAAATGGAAGATGGATTGAAAAAATATAAAAGAGATTTTTTTTTCTTCTTTTTTTGCTTCAAGAGAGAGAGACGGAGAGGTGAGAGTGGGAAAATCGAGGGAGATAGTGGGGGAAAGAAGTGGCCGCATGAGATTTGAAAATAGCGAGTGTAGTTTGGTTTGAAAATGACGTTTCGTATGCGTGGCGAACATTTCTTTTAAGACAATAATTTGATTTTACTGAAGACAATTGGATTACATAGGCAAGTGCTTAATGTAGGGAACTTCTCTGGAAATGTTATTCTGATAATTAACCTGATGAGAGTAATTTGTGGTTCAGTTCCTGGACCAATCTCTCTATCATATTCAAAGAAATCCACATTTTTCTTTGTGTTTCTTACATGGTTCTTTGTCCCATTTTTGTTTGACTTGAAAGTAAAGATGATGCATCTTCTTATTTATTCAATCATGGAATGCAGGATGTTGCTGTCAAGGTTCTAACAGATCAGGACTTTCATGAGGATCAACTGAAGGACTTTCTAAGGAAGGTATGCATTTGAAACATTGCTAATAATGTTCTGTGAAATGTACCCATTTGTGTATCCGGATGTGTGTCGGAGCTATCCGGATGTTGAGCGGGGGTCCCTGGAAGGTGGGAACCGCTGTTATGACCATGATGAAGCTGTCCATTTTCTATAGACAACATTGGAAGGGCTTGACCATTTGGACAGGCCGTGTTTATGTATTTGCTCAAAATTAATGGAGCAGACCCGGATGTGCGTCGGAGCTATCCGGATGAGCGGGGGTCCCTGTAAGGTGGGAACCGCTGTTATGACCATGATGAAGCTGTCTATTTTCTATGGACAGCATTGGAGGGGCCTGACCATTTGGACAGACCGTATTCATGTATTTACTCAAAATTAATAGAACAGACCCGAATATGCGTCGGAGCTATCCGGAAGAGCGGGGGTTCCTGGAAGGTGGGAACCGCTGTTATGACCACGATGAAGCTGTCCATTTCCTATGGACGGCATTGGAAGGGCCTGGCCATTTGGACAGGTCGTGTTTATATTTGTATTTGCAGGGACCACACCCTTAACCTAAACCTGAACCAATTCTCAAATCCAAAAACCTATAACCAAAACTAAAACTAAAACTTATAACCTAAACCCAAACCCATTCTCAAATCCAAAAACCTATAACCTAAACCAATACTAAAACCTATGACCTAAACCCGAACCCATTCTCAAATCCCAAAACCTATAACCTATCCCTAAATCTTAACCTATGACCTAACCTAAACCTATACAACCCATTCTCAAATCCCAAAACCTATATCCTAAATCAAAACCAAAACCTATAACCTAAACCAAAATCAAAACCTATAACCTAAACCCGAACCCATTCATAAATCCCAAAACCTATAACCTAAACCAAAACCATAACCTATAACTTAAACCCGAACCAATTCTCAAATCCCAAAACCTATAACCTAAACCTAACCTTAACCAAAACCAAAACCTATAACCTGTAACCTTAACCAAAACCTATAACTTAAACCAAAACCTAAACCTATAACCTAAACCCGAACCCATTCCCATATCCCAAAACCTATAACCTAAACCAAAACTAAAACCTATAACTTAAACGCGAACCAATTCTCAAATCCCTAAACCTATAACCTAAACCTAACCCAAACAAAAACCAAAACCTATAACCTATAACCTAAACCAAAACCTATAACCTAAACCAAAACCAAAACCTATAACCTAAACCTGAACACATTCTCAAATCCCAAAACCTTTAACCTAAACCAATACCAAAACCTATGACCTAAACCCGAACCCATTCTCAAATCCCAAAACCTATAACCTATCCTTAAACCTTAACCTATAACCTAACCTAAACATATGCTTATAACCTAAAACTATTCCCAAATCCCAAAACGTATAACCTAAACCTAACCTTAACCAAAACCTAAACCTATAACCTATAACCTTAACCAAAACCTAAACCTATAACCTATAACCTTAACCAAAACCTATAACCTTAACCAAAACCTATAACCTAAACCAAAACCTAGAACTTAAACCCGAACCCATTCTCAAATCCCAAAACCTATAACCTAAACCAAAACCAAAACCAAAACCTATAACCTAAACCTGAACCCATTCTCAAATCCTAAAACCTATAGCCTATAACCTAAACCTAAACCTTATCCTAAACCTATAACCTATAACCTAAACCAAAACTTATAACCTAAATCAAAACTAAAACCTATAACCTAAACCGGAACCCATTCTCAAATCCCAAAACCTATAACCAAAACCAAAACCAAAACCTAAAACCTAAACTCGAACCCATTCTCAAATCCCAAAACCTATAACCTAAACCTTATACTAAACGTATAACCTATCACCTAAACCAAAACCTATAACATAAACCTGAACCCATTATCAAATCCCAAAACCTATAACCTAACCTAAACCTATACTTATAACCTAAAACTATTCTCAAATTCCAAAACCTATAACCTAAACCTAGCCTTAACCTTAACCTAAACCTATAACCTATCACCTTAACCAAAACCTATAACCTAAACCAAAACCTATAACCTAAACCCGAACCCATTCTCAAATCCCAAAACCTGTAACCTAACTTAAACCTATACTTATAACCTAAAACTATTCCCAAATCCCAAAACCTATAACCTAAACCTAACCTTAACCTAAACCTAAACCTATAACCTGTAACCTTAACCAAAACCTATAACCTAAACTAAAACCTAAACCTAAAACCTAAACCCGAACCCATTCCCAAATCCCAAAACCTATAACCTAAACCAAAACCAAAGCCTATAACCTAAACCCGAACCCATTCTCAAATCCCAAAACCTATAACCTAAACCTAACCTTAACCAAAACCAAAACCTATAACCTATAACCTAAATCAAAACTAAAACCAAAACCTATAATCTAAACCCAAATCCATTCTCAAATCCCAAAACCTATAACCTAAACCAATACCAAAATCTATGACCTAAACCCAAACCCATTCTCAAATCCCAAAACCTATAACCTATCCCTAAACCTTAACCTATAACATAACCTAAACCTATACTTATAACCTAAAACTATTCCCAAATCCCAAAACGTATAACCTAAACCTAACCTTAACCAAAACCTAAACCTATAACCTACAACCTTAACCAAAACCTAAACCTATAACCTATAATCTTAACCAAAACCTATAACCTAAACCAAAACCTATGACTTAAACCCGAATCCATTCTCAAATCCCAAAACCTATAACCAAAACCAAAACCAAAACCTATAACCTAAACCTGAACTCATTCTCAACTCCCAAAACCTATAACCTATAACCTAAACCTAAACCTTATCCTAAACCTATAACCTATAACCTAAACTAAAACCTATAACCTAAACCCGAACCCATTCTCAAATCCCAAAACCTATAACCTAAACCAAAACTAAAACCTAAAACCTAAACCCGAACCCATTCTCAAATCCCAAAACCTATAACCTAAACCTAAACCTAAACCTTATACTAAACGTATAACCTATCACCTAAACCAAAACCTATAACCTAAACCTGAACCCATATTAAAATCCCAAAACCTATAACCTAACCTAAACCTATACTTATAACCTAAAACTATTCTCAAATTCCAAAACCTATAACCTAAACCTAGCCTTAACCTTAACCTAAACCTAAACCTAAACCCATAACCTATCACCTTAACCAAAACCTATAACCTAAACCAAAACCAAAACCAAAACCTATAACCTAAACCCGAACCCATTCTCAAATCCCAAAACCTATAACCTAACCTAAACTTATACTTATAACCTAAAACTATTCCCAAATCCCAAAACCTATAACCTAAACCTAACCTTAACCTAAACCTAAACCTATAACATGTAATCTTAACCAAAACCTATAACCTAAACTAAAACCTAAACCTATAACTTAAACCCGAACCCATTTCCAAATCCCAAAACCTATAACCTAAACCAAAACTAAAGCCTATAACCTAAATCCGAACTCATTCTCAAATCCCAAAACCTATAACCTAAACCTAACCTTAACCAAAACCAAAACCTATAACCTATAACCTAAATCAAAACTAAAACCAAAACCTATAATCGAAACCCGAACCCATTCTCAAATCCCAAAACCTATAACCTAAACCAATACCAAAACCTATGACCTAAACCCGAACCCATTCTCAAATCCCAAAACCTATAACCTATCCCTAAACCTTAACCTATAACCTAACCTAAACCTATACTTATAACCTAAAACTATTCCCAAATCCCAAAACCTATAACCTAAACCTAACCTTAACCTAAACCTAAACGCCCCAAACTCAGAAATCGGGCTTACAAAATTCTCGATCGCCGAATCCAGCGCTGACAGCCTCCGTAGAACCCCATTCTCGGTTCTCAGCTCCCATTCGCCAGGTTCCGATCCTGGGATGCTACGAGGAGAATTTTCAACGTCAGTTTGATACGTAATAAGTATAACCAAAGGCATAACCCACAAACAACAACCAAGAATTCCATTACATTTCTACTATGATCAAAAACTTTACAAGTACAATGAGCATAAAGGGAAATACAATGATGATGAACAAAAACTCTAGAGTAATCTGACATGTGCTCAAGCCTCAACGTTGCTGCGATCCAACGTCACCTGCACGCAACGGTCGTGCATAAGCTTATTGAAAGCTTGGAGGGTGGTGAAAGTGTGTGCGCAATGTAGTAATATGATCATGCAGTATCAGAGTAATGTGAAATATGCAGATGGATCCATAAATATCATGAGCCGTACCAAGGCTATGCGATGCAAGATGCAAGTCAAGCATACAATCCTCATCTAAGTCCACATATCAATACAACTCATCTCTGGGATATCACCGGGGTCTAGTACACTCTAAACCAGATCGCCGCCTCATCGAGCGCAATAAGGTAAGTGGAAGAGACCTCACTATCCGTCTGCCAATATCAGGTACGACTCATCGATAACGGACCCATTCCTCAAGTTGGTCAGACTCAGCCTAGCATTGCCCCCTACACTCGGGCGGGTAAGGCCGCACTCCCTTCTAACCGACCACGACACAGTGGAGAGCGTAGCTATCTGGTAATCGACTCTCAAAGCTCATCTACCCACTCGGTCTAGACGTTGAAGTAACCTTTTGGTACCATAAGGGTTTAGGGACTTTCACCCAGGGATATGTATAGCACCCCATGTAGAAAGAAATTTTTGGTATCCAATCCTGCCAACCACGATCTGTCTGTGGAGGCTACAACCCCGATGTCGCTAAGGCATACAGTAACCATATCACACAATGCGAGATGCATGAATCACACTATCCAATTATGCAGTAAATTCTTGCACGTATCGTGTGCTCATGCAGGGCAACACCGCCTAATCGGGGTCCCATAAATAATCTGCCCGAAGGCATATGCTATGATCAGTCAATTCTCATATCAAGCATACATATGATGCGTATGATCATGAGTCATGAAACTATACTAAACATGTAAATAAATGATGAACCGTTCTTACAACGCAGATAGGCCTAGGCGGCCTATACACAACAAGTACTGCCTATCAAAGGAGCCCTAGGGAGAGTCGTAATGTGGACATCCAACCAACATTACACTTGCAATGTGGACGTCAAACCAACATTGCTCCCAAGGTACGATCGTCACAAACATCATTACATAAACCGTGTTGGGCTCACACATTGCAATGGACCTTAGGTACATCCCATTAGGCCTTAAATACGTCATATGGGCCTTTTATTTATCAAATGGGCCACGTCGATGGGCCGCACCAATGGGCCTTATGTGCATTGCAATGGGTCATAACCCGTGGGCCTTAGATTGCATCAAATGGGCCTAATCTCATGAGCCTTATACATATCGAATCGGCCTAATCCTGTAGGCCTTATATAAATCAAATGGGCCTAGTCCCAAGGGCCTTGGGATATATCAAATGGTTCAATCCCATGGGCCTTACATCCACATCAAAGTGGGCCCCAATAACTGTCACAAATACATTAAGATGAGCCTCAAATCATGCCAAGATGGGATCCACTTGGACTGTGGATCTGGCTCATGCTTTGACTCATTCCATAACATGATCTTTAAAATGGATGGACAGATTAGATGCAGCACCTACATCAATGGTGGGGGCCCACATGAAGGTCCACCATCATATATATTATAAATAGTATAATATATATACATTACATATAATGTATATATATATATATATATATATATATATATATATATATATATATATATATTATAATATATATATATATATATATATATATCTATACACACACACGCACTGCACACAGCGTGCCACAGGGGGTGGGCCCCACCGTCCAGTGAGGACGGTGGGATGGAATACATAAATCACGGTGGCCGTCACCGTCCACGGACCGTGGACGGTGTGAATAAAATACATAAATCACTGTGGGTCCCATGTGGGGCCCACACTAATATTTAAATGCCATCCAAACCGTTCGTAAGGTCACTCAGACCTGGATGAAGGGTAAATACAAATTTCAACCTGATCCGAAACTTCTGTGGGCCCAAAAAGAATTTTGAGGGCAGCCACTAAATCTCCACTGTTTCCTGTGTTGTGGGCCACCTAAGATTTGGAAACGGTTGAAACTTGGAGGGGGCCCACCTGAGGAGGGGACCCACCTCATGGACGGATTGGATAGCATATAATCGTCAGGTGGGGCCCACGGCTGGAGACTGTGGGACGGTCGCTCGCTCGTTGCCTGCTCGCTGCACAAAGCAGTGTGCTACTGCTGCAGCACGTCAGAGGCAGAGGTAAGCCTCTGCACCTATTTTCTTTAAAAATTGGGAAATCCATTTTTTCGTGGTTTTTGGCATCTAGGGCCCACAACAAGAAGATCCATTCCATCCATTGGCTTCCCTGGCTCGAAACAAGCCCAACGAGTCTAAAGTTTAAATTTTTTTTTGATTAGAAAATGAAATAAAATAAGAAAAGGATCCTTGAATGGCAATGATGCATTCTTCGATGCTATGGCCCACCAGATCTTCCAATCAACCCCAACTCTTGGCTCAACGCCTAAAAAGAGATGGGTAAGAGGATGGACGGCTTGGATTTCACGCTTACATCAAGGTGAGGACTATACTAGTGGCTCACCCCAAAAAAAAGCTCTTTTTCTTCCCCTTCTTTTTTCTTTCATTATACAGGGACGTCCAGCGTCCCAGACGTTGGACGATTCAGTCCAGAAATACATTGTGGTGGGCCCTGTTGAAGTGGGCCACCACTGATGGATGATGTGGGTACAACATATAAGGTGGGTCCCACTTGAAGGAAACTTGGACAAAATAAATGCTTCAAGGTGGGGTCCATTCAAGTGGGCCACACAAACACAATAAGATCTAAAAAAAAAAAATGAAGTAGAGAGAGAGAGATAGAGGGTGGGACACGCTTATGATGGAGGGACCCCGACATTATGGGCCCTCCCTTGTAATGAATCATACATCAAGTGGATCCCTCTACACATGGGATCACTGAAATTAAAAATCATCGGTGGAGATCCATCTCCCACCGATATGAACGGTCTAGATGACCTTCCTTATGCAATAAACATCATGATGGGGTCCATGGAGAATGGCCCCACCATGGATGATCATGATGATCAAGGTGGACCATCGGCCACTACTTAGGGTCCCAAGTGATCCAAACCATTGATCGGTTGGCCTCACTTGACCCATCTCAAAAACATGAAAAACCTGTATTAACAAGCACCCACCGATCGATCTTCTTGCTCCTAGGGGTCCCTTAGCACCTTAACTTCAACTTCAATGGATGAGATGAGAAATGGATGGCTAGGATGAGAGATCTTGGGATGGAGAGGTGGGGCACACTTGGAGTTTTGGAAAGGGAGGGAGAGGCTCATAGTATGGGGGGTTTAGTTGCTTGAAAATGAGTTTGAAATGAGAAAGAGAGAAGGAATTGTAAAGGGAGGGAGAGAGAGTGATGGATGGATGTGATGATGGGTGTGTAAGACACTTTTGTTGACTTTAGTGGCATTTGTGTAAGAAAGGTATGGCATTGGAAGACTTTTGAGGCATTTGTGTAAGAAAAGTATGGGCATGGAGGACTTTTGTGGCTTGCTTGGGAAAAAGGGTGAAAGTGATGTGTACTTGACATGTGATGGATTGATAGATTGATTGATTGATGGGATTGATGTGACACATCATAGAGATTCTCTTGGGTTTCACAACGCGTGACGTTTTTCTCGCACCGAACGTTGGCCCACATCTCTTGACTAGGGTATCGCCTCGGCGCGTGAGTCGCGGCATTGGAACCGCAGCAATGGCGCGGTCGCTAGGGTAATGATCTTAGGTTAAGTCGATACGGGTTAACGGTATACGAATCAGGGTCGCGCGTCAATATCGGTTAAGGGTCGAAAGTTGCCGAAATTTGACCGGTAAGACCGCGGAAGTCTATGGAATGGTAAGGACTAAGATACGGGTCTTACAATAACCTTAACCAAAACCTATAACCTAAACCCGAACCCATTCTCAAATCTCAAAACCTATAGCCTAAACCAAAACCAAAACTTATAACCTAAACCCGAACCCATTCTCAAATCCCAAAACCTACAACCGAAACCTACACCTAAACCTAAATCTTATCCTAAACCTATAACCTATAACCTAAACCAAAAGTTATAACCTAAACCAAAACCAAAACCTATAACCTAAACCCGAACCCATTCTCAAATCCCAAAACTTACAACCAAAACCAAAACCAAAATCTATTACTTAAACCTGAACCCATTCTCAAATCCCAAAACCTATAACCTAAACCTAAACCTAAATCTTATCCTAAACCTATAACCTATAACCTAAACCAAAACCTATAACCAAAACCAAAACCAAAACCTATAACCTAAAACTATTCCCAAATCTCAAAACCTATAACCTATAACCTAAACCAAAACCAAAACCTATAACCTAAACCCGAACCCATTATCAAATCCCAAAACCTATAACCTAACCTAAACCTATACTTCTGACCTAAAACTATTCCCAAATCTCAAAACCTATAACCTAAACCTAACCTTAACCTAAACCTAAACCTAAACCTATAACCTATAACCTTAACCAAAACCTATAGCATAAACCAAAACCAAAACCTATAACCTAAACCTGAACCTATTCTCAAATCCCAAAACCTATAACCTAAACCTAAACCTAAACCTATACTTATAACCTAAAACTATTCCCAAATTCCAAAACCTATAACCTAAACCTAAACCTATACTTATAACCTAAAACTATTCCCAAATTCCAAAACCTATAACTTAAACCTAACCTTAACCTAAACCTAAACCTATAACCTGTAACATTAACCAAAACCTATAGCCTAAACAAAAACCAAAACCTATAACCTACACTAAACCTAAACCTAAAACCTGAATTTATTCTCAAATCCCTAAACTAAAACCTACACCTAATCTCAACTCCCTAACCTAAACCTAAACCTAAACCTAAACTTGAAAACCCAAGCCTAAACCTGATCCCGAACCCGAACCCGATTTCCTAAACCTAAACTTGAAAATTCAAACCTAAACCTGAACCCGTCATAAACCTAAAACCTTAACCTATTCTCAATGCCCTATAGCTATAACCTATAACCTAAACCATAACCTTAACCTAAACCTTATTCTAAACCTAAACCTAAACCTAGACCTTAACCTTAACCTTAACCTAAACCTAAACCTAAACCTAAACCTTAACCTTAACCTTAACCTTAACCTAAACCTAAACTTATGAATTCTAATTTATTTTATAAAAGTTCATTTATGAAGAAGTTATTTTCTTAATAAGTTTATTGTCTTAATCGATTATTTACGAAACTGCAGGATAAATTTCACTTGAATTTGAGTGTTCGGCACATCTCCTATGCCGTCGACGACATGATGAAGGAGCGGTTCAAGGCTTACCTCAGTAAGTTATACCAGCAGTACAAGTGGTCCGTGAGCCACGAGGAGCCCGCACGGTCCTCACCACATCTTTATGATTTTTTCTTTTTATTTATGATGTTAAACTTATATGTATTTATGTGTGAATGAATGTGATGTGTATAAGATTGTGTTTGGATGTATGTAGTTCATGTTTGGATGGATTTACCAGTTTGGGTTAGATGGATCTGAATGTGAATATGATGAAATTTGACAGGTGTATTATGATATAACAGGTGTATATTAGGAAAAATATGATACATAACAGGTATATATCAGGATGTGAATATGAATATGATGATATAACAGGTATATTAAGATGAATATGATGAAATATACTGCAACAGGTGTCTATCAGGTATTTTGTATGGAATTTTGTATTGGATATTTTTTAAAAAAGAGACTTTTAGAGACAAAAATTTTTGTCGCTAAAAGTTATGTTAGCTATTTTTAGCGACGAAATGTTTCGTTGCTAACAGTTTTCTAAAAATTATAAGGATGAAATTTTCGTTGCTAAAACTCTTGTAAAGCATTTTTCGCTGCAAAATTGTTCATTGCTAAAACCAGAAAATATATTTTTAGCAGCAAAACTTTTCGTTGTTAATAGTCTTGTAATATTTTTTTAGTGACAAAAAGTGTCGTTGCGAAAAGTTGAATGAATATTTTTTGCAGCAAAAATTTTCGCTGCTAAAAGTCTTCCACAGATTTTTCAGTAACGAAAATTGTCGTTGCTAAAAGTGGAACAATTATTTTTTGCAGTGAAAATGTTTGCTACTAAAAGTCTTGTACAGTTTTGTAGCGACAAAAGTTTTCGCTGCTGAAAGTCTTCCATAGATTTTTGGAGCAACGAAAGTGGAACGATTTTTTTTTTTGCAGCGAAAATTTTCGCTGCTAAAAGTCATATACAATTTTTTTAGCGACGAAACTTTCGTCACTAAAAACCTTCCATTTAGCAATGATTTAAATTTTTTCACTGCGGAAACTCTGTAGGGACGGTGTATTAGCAATGAATTTAGCGACGAAATTTTGTGTCGCTAAATACCTTTAAGTACGAAAAAGTGGCTTTTAGAGACGAAAATTTTCGTTGCTAAAAGTAGGATTTCTTGTAGTGACGCATGGGTTGCTTTTAGAGCGACTTACGCTCGAGGGTAGGGTGAGAGTAGAGTTTCGACAGGACTGCATTAAACCTGTTGGGAACAATGCCAGACTGTTTACGTCAGAGGTCGGTGTCTTATGCTGATCTCTTATTCCCGGGCCCACCACCCCCTATTGGGGAGACATGACAGATGATGTGCGGCATCTCATCAGTCAACGCCTTCAGGTAAATTTTAGTTTTTTAAAATTTATTTTATAAAAGTTTATTTTATGGTTAAGTTATTTTCTTAATAAGTTTATTACCTTAATCCATTAATTACAAAACTGTAGGATAAGTTTGACTTAGATTTGAGTGTTTCGCACATTTTCTATGCTATCGACGACATGATGAAGGAGTGGTTCAAGGAGTACTGCTCCATATTATACAAGCGGTACAAGCAGTGTATGAACCACAAGGAGGGCGCACTGTCCGCACTGCCGCATGTGACCGATGGCGACTGGCGGATACTCTGCGATAGATTTTCGTCTGATTCTTTTCAGGTAATATTTACATATTTACGATATCTTAATGTAACAATTAAATTCTCTATTAATAACAATATATTATGAATAATGTGTTTAGAAGAGAAGCAAAATAAATTCTGACAACAGAGAAAAGTTAGAAGTGAACCACATAGCTGGTTCAAAGTCATTTATAGAAGTTCGTCACAGCATGGTAAGAAATTACTGGTAATTATTAAGTTGATATATTCTTTCCATGTATTTATATTAACTCAGTTGTCCTTTCGATTGCACAGCGAGATCCCGTCACCGGTGTAACGCCCCAACTTTTCAAGACCCAAGTATACGACTCGTTTCCCAAAAACTCGAGTGTTAACCTTAAAGGATGGTCAAATTCAAGTGTACAATTTTTTTTCTTTTATCAGAGTAAGTAAATGAGCGTAGTGTGGACAAATCGACATAAAGAAAAATTTCATTATCATTCAAGTATACAAGAAGCTGCCCATAATGACTTATACAAACCAATGTCTCTGAATTTAACAAGTACAAGATTTACAAGTATTTAATATATGAAGAATAACAGAAGGCAAATAAATATAGGCCGCAAGATCACGCGGCTCCTCCAGGCAAATACAGTCATACATCCCTGGCGATCGTACTCTGTTTCTCATCAAGTCTGAGCATGCATATCACTTAAGCCACCTGTGCTACCTGTACGGTTATATTTTTGATGGATGAGTGGCCAACTCAATGTGAATTTTTCTCAAGATTACACACCGCCGCATTAGGTAAGAAATAGTATAAAACATCCAGGCAACCAAAAAAGAGTAAATGCAGTCTTATTAGATACATGGATGCGTGAATGCAATCAGTCCCGGGTAAGACATCCAGATGGACATAGGGGTCGTCACCCATGCAATCATCGACCCGGGTAAGACATCCAGACGGCCTGTGACTCGGGTAAAACATCCAGACAGGTAAATATGTACGATAACAACAAATGATGGCTGGTGCCTCGGATAAGACATCCAGACAGGCGAATCTATATGTTACGTATGACAGCAATGTACGATAACAACAGATGATGGTTGGTGCCTAGGGTAAGACATCCAGACAGGCGAATCTGTATGTTTTGTATAACATCAATAGATGTTGGTCTGTGCTATGCATGCATGATTAGCCAACCCGTTATTAGTCCAATTGCAACCAGCCAATTTAAATAAGCTCAAAAGTCACTACGGGGAGCACATGACCCAGCGTAGGCCAACAGCTCGGGCATAGTATCCCATTCCACCATCTCCGGCCCATGAGACTACCATCTTAGGATGTTTAATGAAAGCCAGTCGACTAGTGGCCAATCATATTATAGTATGTGAAGCTTACCATCGCATGGTTGTACCGTATAAGACATCCAACCCATATAGAAAAAATACTAGAACAAAGCCACATAGGGCAATATCAAAGTAGGCCACATAGGGCGAGTATCAAAACCATGCGATAAAAGACCATCCTTGAAAACCATTGAACATAACAACCCTGGATGATAGGCCCACATCAATGATCCATGTAGACCACCACTCAATAACCACCAAGTCGAAGGTCCATTACGATCATAACTAGTCAAGATTACATCCCAAGTATGGGTGTACATTTATAAGTGGAGGTTTCTCATTGATGTACCAGTTTAAAGTTCATAAGTAATCCACAAATAATTTATGAACAATTATACGGGATAAACATTAAGCATATAATATAGTAATTTAATTCCAACAGTTAACACGTGTGATTATAAGAAAGAGATTTCAATTATAACTTTTAATAAAAACTATAACTTAAGCTAATGAGAAGATGAAAAGCTCAAGGGGAAGAATCATCACCTTATATTTGGATCGCCTACTAGCGTGGCTAGGGGACGTGTGGTCCCTTATAATCGAGTCCTATCATGAATTAGGAAATTACATGGTTAGATCGAGTTCTACATACTATTTTATGGTTGAGATTATAACCTAGGGTTTGGATTAGTCATCTTAGGGTCTTAATGTAGGATTAGAGTTTTATTATAGAGTCTAGTCCCATACTTAGATTTTAGGATTTTAATTTTAAAGTTTAGGGCTTCATTTTATGATTTAGTTCTAGGTTTAGATTATGGAATTTGAACTCTATTTCATATGGCCATCAATGGTATTGTTTATGGGAGTAATGAACAAGTAAAATTAATAAATAATTTAGTTATGAGTTTTGAGAATATTACAAAAGCTAATTTTATATTAAATTATCTAACAACACACAAATGATGATACTAATAGTGACTCATGATAGTAATAACAATGGTAAAAGGAACCTATAGTGATATCTTGGAGAACAACTTGTCAATTTATACGATTAGGATCATAACTTATGGTTTAGGTTATCTAGACTCAGTGTCTCATCCCCTAATATACCTTTAGACCTCGGCTTAGAGTTTAGAATTCAAATTCATACAATTAATTCACATTAATTTTAGAATGAAGTAAAAGTAGATAAAATTTTCCTATTAGCGCCATCAATGCTAATCTTATTGTTAATAACCTACAATGACAAAATAGGTGTAGCATGATAAACGTTAATACCTAATATCCATATACTACTTCCAGTAAAATTACCCTACCAATGATAACTATATTTAATAATTTGTAAAGGTTACAGTAGCGTTAATGAGGATAATAAACACTTAGATCTACTATTTGATAATTACAACCTTTGATTATATTAGCTATTTATAGTATAAATAATCTAATAATGTCTATTTAAATAATCAAACCTAACACTACAACACAAGAGGTTAGAGTGTTTTATACCTCAGTAGTATTCGGGCGTGGAACAACACCCACTCCAATGAGTTAACTCGGTGGTGAGTCAAGACTCAACTCCCTTTCCTCTCCTCTTCCTCTTCCTGTCTTCTTCTCTTCCTAACCTTCTTTTCTTGTTCTTCTCTTCCTTTTTCCCCCACACTTCTGCTAGAATCTCAGCAACAGTAGGACCAAACCCACCAACTCTGTGACTCAGTAGTGACTCGAGACAGTCCAACTCAACAGTGAGTCGAGACAATCCAACTCAACAGTGAGTCGGCTCACTTCCTCATTCTTTCCTTCTTCCTCTCTATTCTTCCTCTACTCCCTACTCTCCTTCTCACTCATGTCCATTATCTGGACTTAGCAGGACTCAACTCAGTCCACGACTCGCTCGAGTCAACTACTGTAGCAAACAGCAGCCAGACGCACTGCCTTCCTTCTTTTTCTTTTCTCTCTTTTCTTTCTTTCGATCTGTCCAACAAGTCTGCAGGACCAGACACTGTCAGGACTCAAGAAAACCGCACCCAACTCTGTCTAGACTCGGTGCATAACCATCGGCCGTCAGGCGCAACTCGGTGCAGCAGCACGGTCGCACCTCCCCTCTCTTTTCTCTCTCATTTTTCTCTCTTTTCTGTCCTTTTATTTCTTCTCTAGCTTTCACTTTCTTCTCCTTCCTCCTTCTTTTCTCTTCCTCTCTTCTTCTGCTGCTGTAAGCGTCCAGCAATGGGCGTTAATGCTCAGACAAATGGTGCGGTTTTGCTGAGGAAGACAATCCGCCGTTAATGGTATGTCTCAAACGGAAGCCTCTTCCTCCAATCGGCTCCCTTCGGACGGTCCATAAGGATCCTAGAGAGCTTAAGGACAGGTTTTTTTCGAAGCTCTGGGACGATTTGGCTGGTGGGTTCATTGGAGGGGGAAAACGGCCGGTTTTTCTCATTGGTAGCAAAAATGTGAGAGAGGACTGTTTGCCACACGATCCACTCACCTTATATCCCGCCCTAGATACTCTTAGGGTCGTCAGATCATCAATGGGCATCCTAGATTTATCCTGGTATAAACTGCTTCCCAAACAGTGGGTAGAAACCAAAACCATCCTTAGTTTTGCAAGAATGAGGATGGAGAGAATGGTATTGGTTAGAGCCGTGATTCGCACAAGATGGACGGTTTGGATCATCCGGGTGGACAGCGTGGGTGGGCCATGGATCAAGAAAATGGACGGTCGTCCGTCCGCTGCTACAACCGAAGGGAGAGGGAGAAACTTCCCTTTTTAGGTGCAGCACGGGTCAGCTCGTGCTGACCGCTGCAGACCAGTATAGTGCATCTCAGGTGCACAACCTTTGTGCACATGTACTGCCTCAAAGTGGGGGCCACGAGACTTTTCTACATAATCTCCACCGTCCTTGATGTTCCACGGCTCAACTAAGCCGTCATGACTAGAGATGTGGTGTAACACCCTGAAAATCGGGGGTCGTGTATAAACTCAACTCCCGAGTTCCAGACCGTCACTTATGCAACAAAAATGGTTATGATTCAATGTTGTCTGATTTAAAGCATTCACATGAGTAAAAAGTGTACCAAAACTGCAATTCATACTTCAGATCCAGTGATAAAAGCAAGCGGAAGACTAAATAATGTATATATCACTGTATGGAAAAACAAAGTAATCTCATCTGTCTCCAAAGTATGACTACATCTCTGAGTCTCATTTACATATACATAACAAAAGAATAATGTTCAAAAGAAAGTCCCACTGAGGTCCCCTCGATCCAGGTCACCTACGGGAAGCCGTCATGATACTGCATATACGAGAACTCATCCTGGTCCTCGTCAATCTCGGGCTCCACCTCCTGGATCTCATCCTCACCTGCAACTACAACAGGGTCTGGTGGGTGTTGCAAACACCATCCCGTAATGTGGGAATGAGTGATCAACTCAGTGGAATCATAGAGCAAAGATTAGCATGTTCACAGTTCAATCACGCGATAATAGTAAAGCAGTAAATCAGACAATCCTAATACTGTTGTTAATGCAAGATGATATGACGTGATGTATGCCCTCACCGACGATCACCCTCATGCGGCAACATCTTACGACCGCGGCATGCCACACTCCCTAGAGTGCTCCACATCTTCCAGGCACATGCAATGCTATGGTGATATGATTTCCAAGTTGTTATTAGTCCATTCAAACAGCAGGATTGGGAAACTAAGGTACTTCCCTTGTATCAATCCCAACACAGATCCTATCTAGGGTCGTCACTCCTAGTAATCTCATACGATGTATATTTTGTAGGTCACTGCAAGGGCTGCCAGGGCTGTTGCTCGCACTCGTTGCACCGCTCCCCCATCACCTTATCAATACAGGCCTACCGTACTCTACTGCAACGGAAGGGTCGTCGCCTCCCGTGGACTCAGAATACGCTCGCAGTCACTACAAAGGGCTCGTCGCCTGATCAGTGTAGGCCGACAGCTAGAATATAGTGTCCCATACCACCATAATCTGCTCACGAGTCAAGGTGCTCACTGGTCACTACGGGGAGGTTTGTGGCCCCAGCGTAGGCCGACAGCTCGACCACGGTGTCCCATACCACCATGTCCGGCTCATGAGTCTTCGTGGATCAAGGTACCATGGTTAACAGGGTTTACAATGGTAAGTTCAGTACCCTAGGTTCAAGCAGTTATGACACATACAAGGTAAACAAACATCGGCCAGTCGGGTTACTTGACGGGCTCGACTAGCGCGATCGCATCTCAAGTTAAACGACATGAAGTGCGTAAAACACTTCACGTGGCCTAACCACTGCCGCCAACTCTCAACACGAATCACGTTCATCGACGCGTCGTTCGTGGCTATGACCAGTCAGCCACGAATTCGCTCGGTTACCGACTGCCTGGATTAAGTCAAGTCCCACACATCTATGGAATTTCATTGACACTATATACAAAGGTATTGGAATTGAAATACATCATGTGAGCATGTTAGCACATGTTATAACATTCAACTTAAGCAAATCTTCAAGGCATACTTTCTATGCATATTCAACTTAAGCAAATCTTCAAGGCATACTTTCTATGCATGTAGTGCAATCATGCATAAGGTAAGCATGTAGGAAATCATTTAGGTCAGCATTTTAATCATGAAATCAATCTCAAACTACTACATAACATCATTCAATACAATACATACTAATACAAGCATTTATACAAACACATACACTACACACTTAAGTCCACATATAGTATGTCGACCCAAATTGCGCAACTTGGCGAATCTCTTCGCCAAACTGATTATGCAAGCATTCCTAACTCTCTAATGCGGCGACAAACCATGTCAATCACGTCAGCAAAATATGCATGTAGACCGTACTTCCTACAAATGACTAAAATGCCCTAAATCTCATATTCTTCGTTAATTTACGAAATAGGAAACGGAGAGCATGTTGTACATGTCAAACGGCGATGCTGTCGATAATCTACTATTAAACGACATTGAAAGCGTTGTAAACCGTCAATCAAAGCGTCTAAAATCCTCACCTAGTCTCTTACGGTCGCAGGATTTTGAACGGAGCGTGTACGCTTCGTCTACGGCAGTAGGAGATCCTGATTTATGGAATACGTTAGCTAACACGCCATGAATCTACGTAAACCCTAAATCAGCAAGTTTTTGGGGTTATTCTATACCTGAAAAAGTGGAGAAATCACCAGCCAGGTGATTGGAAGGAAGTGCCGAAGCAGCAACTGTCAGGGGCTCGGAAGCGGGAAAAATCTCCTCTTCCCTTTCTCTCAAACTCTCTCTCTTTTTCTCTAGGGTTTGTGATTTTCGGATGGAAGGAAGAAATGAGAGTTTCAACCCCTTTTATAAGCTTAAAATTGCCGGAAATAGGCTCCGGGACGAAGTTTACTTGATGCCTATCCATTTCGGGGCTATTTCGGTCCAAAAATGGCTTTCTGGTGGTCCCCTGGTCGATTGCGATCAGACTTAAGCTCATGGGTACCAGATGTACCTCGTATTAAGTTTTCAGTCTGGCAGGGTTCGCAGATCGCACGTGGCGGACCAGTTTCAGTTCAGCGGTCACCGCACATAGATCAGGGCTGAAAGTCTCATGATAATAAATAGAAATTTTTCCTGATCCGAGGGTGTAATCTGGATGAATTCTAACGGTCAGAACGCTTAATACTGACGCGTCAAGTCGTGTGCCAGATTTGAATTTGAAATTCCAAATTCGTCCTTATTCGTGGTCGCTTCAGTCCGGGTTCAAAGAAATCGTCTGTGATTATCGGTTTGACTTGATTTTCGAGATGATTGTCAAGTCCAGCTGGGCGGTTCTAACGGTCTAAGATAGGAGGTATCGGAGCTTCGACGCGCGGTCTAAATCCAATACAAAATTTCAATATGGTCCAGAGAACAAACCTGCTTAGAGTTTGATCCGAGGTTATAGAGTATTGTAGAGTTGTCTGTTCTACTCGATTTGGGTCTTGTAGAACGTATTTAAAGTGATCAGGGACTATTTCCCAGCTACTCTAGCGTTGCGCTAGCTAACTTACATTTAATTTCCATGGAAATTATTTCTACGCGATTTCGAGTCAAATCGGTACTCGAACCCAAGTACGGATTTTTCACGGGCGTTACATGTGGCAGATCCGAAGCTTAGGTGGGTCATACTAGTGAAACTAGGGTCCTTTAGCGCCGATTGCATCGGTCCGATGGTCGGATTGATTCCAATTTGATCGTCAACGGTTAAAAGGTGCTAATGGGCCGTATGTATATCCAAGACCCTCATAACATGTTAGTAAGCAATCAACTGTTTTAATGTTTTATTTCTACTTTATTGTAATTATAATTATAATTGTTATTAGCAATTATTTACCTTATATATTTTGTCATATTTAATTTATATTATTATAGATTGTTAATAAATATGATTTATATGCACATCAGTAAGCAAAGATTAATATATACATATATATTATTTGTATATTATGTGTGGTTTTATATGTTTTAAGTTTTAAATTCTATATAAGATCTCAATTGCTTGAAACGTGTTATTTATTATAAATTATATTAATTTATGTAATAATAATGTCACAAGTGTATAATTATAATGTGGATTGTAATTACACATCAACGTATTATGAAATTTTAACTATTTACAAAGTGTACAAGTAATATTTCATAGCATATGTAATTAGATTTATATATATACAAATATATGTATATTTCTATATCGTTCATATGGGTCACAGCCTGAGTAGGGCCATTTATCCATTCATTCAGTCCCTTATAAGTCTGTGCGTTTAAAGATTAAGTTATTTGGGTTTGTAAGCGGGCCAAAATCCATGGGTTTTACGTTTAATTATCAATTTATTTAAATTAATGGTTGGATCTGAGATGTTGACATTTCGACTGTTGAAATTTAGTAATGGGTTGTGACTTATCAAATGATGGTGAACAATGTACGTTACTTGTATTATTCATATAGATACACCAATCTATATTATAATAGTAACACTTAAGTACTCCAAAGCACGGGGCGTTACAACCGGCCAGGAGCCCGGACCAGTAGACCTCTACAGAGGGACTCACTATCGACAGGCGATGGGATCTTAGGTACATCTTAGAGCCACTGAGATTTGGGTAAAAATCCTTACATTGTAAAGTTTAATTGTATTACATTATTATAATGCCATTTTTTAGAGAAAATTCATATGTTTTCATTACAGGCGGCGATGGACACCTTACGCAGTCAGCCCATTCCCAATGGTACTCAACGGAGTGAGCCAGAGATCTTAAGTGAGGTGCTTGACACCCGTTCTGGATATGTGTGTGAGCTTAGCCATGGTGCCAAGCTCATGGCACCCGCTAGAGCTGCCTCCACCTGATCCATCGTCGTTGGCGAGAGCGCCACCCGCCGAACTGATATTACAGAGAAAGTGGTTCAGCAGCTACGAGTCATCGTCCATGACATTAAAGAGAAGCTGTAGAAGAAGAGTAAGTAGTTGGAGAGGCAGATGGAGGAGCAGAAGAGGAGGATGAAGGATCTGACGAGGCAGAGGGAGGAGTAGGAGAGGAGGATGGAGGAGCAGGCGAGGGAGAGAGGAGAATTAGAGAAGGATAGAGGAGATGCGGGTGGAGCAAGAGCGACGGATGACGAAGATGTTTCAGGCACTTGCTGCACGCTTACCCACTGATGCTCCACCTCCTTCGCCTTCACCTTTATGATTTTTTGTATTTTATTTATGATGCTAAACTTATATTTTTTTTTATTTTATTTGTGAATGAATGTTATGTTGATGGATGTAATTTATATTTGGATGGATCTACATATTTTGGGTTTGAATGGATGTGAATGTAAATATGATGAAATATTTATATATAACAGGTGTATATCAGGAATATCAACAGGTGTATATCAGGAATATTTTGTAGGCACATTTTTTTAAAAAAGACACTTTTACCAACAAAAATTTTGGTAGGTAAAAGTATCATCGGGTTTTTATCTACGAAAATTTTCGTAGGTAAAAGTCTCATACAAGTTTTTACTTACCAAAATTTTCATAGGGAAAAGTCCAGTAATTTTTTTAGCTACGAAAATATTCGTAGGTAAATGTTTTGAAAATATATTCGCCTACAAAAACATGCGTTGGTATATGTTTTCAAAATGGTTTACCTACCAAACAATTCGTAGGTAAAAGTTTCGTAAAAGTTTTTAGCTATGAGTTGCTTCGTAGGAAAAAGTTCTATAAATATTTTTGCCTACGAAACTATCCACAGGTAAAGGTTTTGTAATTATTTTTAGCTACCACAAAATTCGTAGGTAAAACTTTTGTAACAATTTTTACCTGCGATCCAATTCGTAGGTAAAAGTTTTGAAAATATTTTTAGGTACGAAATTATTAGTAGGTAAAACTTTTGTAACAATTATTACCTACAAGAAAATTCATGGTAAAAGTTTTGAAAATATTTTTAGCTACGAAAATATTAGTAGGTAAAACTTTTGCTACAGTTTTACCTACGAATAAATTCGTAGGTAAAAGTTTTACAATATTTTTCACCACCAGAAACAAATCGTAAGTAAAATTTAATTTTGTCTACGTTGGCATTTTTACCTACGAAATTATTTGTAGGTGAAAGTGTTGTCATCATACGAAAAAATTGGTAGGTAAATCTTTTTAGTTATGAAACTAATCGTAGGCAAAACGTTTTGTAAATCTTTTTTAATTACAAAGTTTAGGGAAAATTATTTTTTAATATTTTTGGCTACGGAGGAAAACGTTGGTCAAATTTTTTACCTATGAAATGAAATCATGGGAAAAATTTTCGTTATTAAAGGTTTTCCCCCGGGTCTTTTGGCAACAAAATTTCTGATGAAATGTTTCGTTGGAAAAAGTTTTTGCCTACGAAAAATAGGCTTTTATGTACGGAGATTTTCATAGGTAAAAGTGAAGATTCCCCAACAATTTTCAAGTTTGCTCCATCCACCGTTGGATTGGCCATTTGGACGGCCTAGATTTCTATACAACTATGCCATGTGGGAAGAGTGGACCCCGAGTCTTAACCAGTGTAGAAATATTCGTGTTAGGTTCTCGTGCATTTATTTTAGGCAAGCAAGTCACCGTGTACCACTTTCATAAAGAAAAATAATCCAAAGAGGCCTTGTGATCTGAGAAAAGGACTGAGACTGACAGTTTAGATGCATAGACGGAAGGTAGAGCAGGACCACCACGAAAATGCCAGGATAACCTCTTCTGTACACGTGGCAGAGTGATACATCAGCCGGCCCGGAAACGGATTGGCTAGTTCCCCTGCCACCAGCCAATGACTGGTGGTCGGTGCTCTTTGGGATCCACCATGATGTATGTGTTTCATCCATGCCGTTCATCTATTTTTATAGATCATTTTACATTATACGAACAAAAATGAGTTATATCCCAATCTCAAGTGGACCACATTATACAAAACAGTTTTCAATGAATATCGACCATTAAAAAATTTTTGGGACCCATAAAAGTTTTGGATTAAGCTGATCATTATTTTTCCCCTTCATCTGGGTCTGTATGACCTAATCAACAGATTGGATGTCAAAAAAACAGTACAGTGGGCCTCAGGAGGATTTTAATGGTGGATATCCAATCACTATTGATTTCCTGTGGTGTGGTCCACCTGAGATTTAAATCCCGATATTTTGTTATAAAAGGCTAAAGTGATCAGTAAAAATGGATGAACGGAATGGATGAAACACATACATCATGGTGGGGCCCACAGATCACCGACCATCAGCCACGGGCTGGTGGCGGGGGGAGTAGGCAATCCGTTTCCAGCCGGCCCTAATCTAGTGTGCCTTTCATGATGAGCTTCGGTTGAGCAACCTTGACGTTTGCATCAGATACACTGTCCATGCGTGCACGATAGCATAGTGAATAACCTCTATGAGTCCCACTGTGATGTATGTGTCTCATCTACGCAGTCCGGCAATTTTAGCAACCCATTTTAAGGTATGAATTTAAAATTTGAAGCATATCCAAAGCTTAAGTGGACCACACCACCAAAAAATATTTGGATTGAACATTGATGTGAACCCTAAGAAGGTATCAACGGTGGATGTTATTATCCCCACTGTTTCCTGTGATCATGTGGTCCACTTGAGCTTTGGAAATACGTTCATGCCCTAAAATGATCTAAGAGAAAACAGATAGATGGTGTGCATAAGAAAACATACATCCACGGTGTCCCAACAAAGTTTACTCAGTAAAAGATCACGCCATTCCAAAACTCAGGTGGGCCACATCAAATGGCTATACGGTGTCGCCCACCTGAGTATGAGTATTGATGGATGGAACGGATGTCAAGAACCCATCATGGTGGGCCCCACAGAGGTTGCCAGTTCTTCGACACTATATGTCTGTAAGTGGGCATGTTATATCCCTCAGTTCTTTTCTTCACTTTCGCGCGCTTCAAAGGGCATTGACCGAATGGACAGTGTCATCCAATCTATGCAACTAGGTGGATTGAATGGGTAGGATTTTGTTTGCAGCTACTTTAAAGGCCCGTTGATCAGATGGCCAGGGTTATTTAACCTATGCAGGTTTTGAACTTCAAATCCTAGAAGGACCAATCAGATGCACTGAAGTGGTGAGAACATGTTTGCACGTGTTATGGGAAAGGGCTTGGATTAGGTGAGGCCCTGACCGTGGGGCCACCTCGATGTATGAGTTGTACGTCCACACCGTTCATCTGTTTTACCGGATTATCTTAAGCGATGGTTTAAAAAATGAGGCAGATCAAATCTCAGGTAGATCACACCACAGGAAAACAGAATGCTTACCGTTAAAAAATTCCTAGGACCCACTGTTATTTTTATTTGTCATCCAACTGGTTGTTAAGGTCACACAGACTTGGATGAAGGTAAAACATAAATAGCAGCTTGATCCAAAACTTTTGTGGGCCGTAAGAAGTTTTTAATAGTGATAATTCAATACCTACCGTGTAGCCCAAATTTGGTTCTGCCTCTTTTTTTATACTATGCCCTAAAATTATATGGAAAAACGGATGGACGGTGTGGATATAAAACATATACATCAAGGTGGGCCCAATGGTCTTGGCCTCACCCACTAAGTTGTTACCCGGCCCTGCCTCACCTAATCCGCACCCTATGGGAAATGGTCCATGGTATTGGGTTGTTGTGGGTCCACGTGGTGTAACACGGTCTGACAGGTACCCCCATAGAAAGGATGTAAAGTCGCCAGAAAAACATCGGAATTCAAGTGGTGGGGTTCACCTGATTATTGGATTGGAGTGATTTTTTGAAAATATTCAAAATTTTGGAATTTTAACATCAAAACAGATTTTGAAAATTTCAAATTAAAAACTGCAGTGTGTGCTTTTAGTCCCATATTGAAAATGAAAGAAAAATTTTTGGAGTTTATATGTTGATGTGTGTATATGTTGATGTGTGTGTAGTATTCTTACCTATATATTTTAGAAATGGAGATGCTCGGGTTGCAAACTGGAACACACGCACGAGCACTTGGGCATGGACAGTGCAGTTGGGTATAAAATAAGTCAGGGCTTTGTAGGTGACTGAGAACGGTCAGGTCATAAATCTGAAAACGGACGGACAAGTCGTGATAATCCAACGGTCAAATCTTGTGATCCGACGACCAGAAATAGTTAGAATTAATGATCAACGGTTAGAAACGCAATGAATAAAGTGGCCCTATCGTGATTACTGCACGCTAGATCCAGAAAGGCTTGTCTTATCATAGAAGCAATTCGCCTGTAACATATCAGCAATTGATAAGGGACGGATCACACTTTAAAGACAGCATATCATTTTACGTTATTCACCCTGGTGAAATAAAATTCATATTTTATTTTATTTTACTATTTTCAATGTATCTAACAGTGTATTTGCTAACATTTTTGGAGCGCCCCATCTGTGTGGTGGGTGACACAATTGGATGGCTTGGATGCCATAGGCATTCCGCATGGCCCCACCTCTTGAGTTCTGAGGTTTATGGGCAGTTGTAGGCTGTTTTCTATGGTGTGGCCCACCTGATGAATGAATTGACTTATGTTTAGGCTGTATGCACGTTCCGACGGATTGAGCATACCTTTCGGACAGGTTTGCATGTCATGCATACATCCTATCCCCCACAGCAACTGATACCAGGAAATCCAGATGCATGCACCGTAACAACTCATGATTCCACGAAATCCAGATGATTGTCACAAATGAACTATATCCAACGGTCCAAATTTAATAACCAAATATTTGAAAGAATATCATCAAATGGATCTGAATATGGGGTTATGCCACATCTTTTGCATTGCCTTACATCCATGTCACGTCCCCACATAGCTGTGTAGTTGGATTCGGTATTACTCTGCTGATTTTGTAGAATTGCTCTTTTTTTGTTTTTTCTAATTTTTTACTTTTTCTACTTAATAGAATTTGAATGGACATTAGGCTTCTCTTAAAAAAGGAACCCCCCGACACATAATTATTAAACATGCTTTGCTTGACCCCATCTCTCACAGCAGTCGATGGACATAGATTGGGTATTGCTATTGGCCTAAATCATCTTGAGCCCCATCTCTCATGGCAGCTTGTTGGACGTGTGTAGAGCTGGGCATCGGACCGAGTCGGATCGGATTTGGTCCAACTCGACCAGGTTCGAAATTTGTGGGTCCCAACCCGAAATCGATTCGATTTAGGATCGGATCCGGGTCATTTAACTCGAACAGATCCGAACTTCTTGTGGTATGAATCGATCCGATTCCAACTCGGTTAGGAAAACCGAGTCGGATCGGATTAAGCCAGATTCGGATAAAAAACTAATGGACGGTGTGGATCAACTAAAAAAGTCCAAGATGGCCCCACATAATTTAATCAGTTGGAAAAAAAGGGACAGCCAGCTTCTAGAAGAAGCTTTACACCACTGAATAAGTAGCTTCTCGAAGAAGCTTTACACCACCGACAGGTAGCTTCGTGAGGAAGCTTTGTAACTTTAAGTGGCTAGTAATCAGTGTTCTGTAGGGTCCACTATGATGTATGTGTGTCATCCATGCCGTTCATCTATTTTTATATATCATTTTATAATATGAAAAAAAAATGAAGTATATCTCAATCTTAAGTGGACCACATTACAGGAAACAGTGTTGAATAAATTTTGACCATTAAAAAAGTTTTGGGGCAATAAAAGTTTTGGATCAAGTTTATATTTATCGCTTCCCTTCATCGGGGTCTTTATGACCAAACCAACCGATTGGATTTCAAATAAACAGTAAAGTGGGCCTTTAGAGGATTTTAATGGTGAATATCTATTTATTATTGTTTTTCTGTGGTGTGGCCCACCTAAGATTTATATCCCTATAATTTTTTTTGTCAAGACTTAAAATGATCTGTAAAAATGGATGAACGGAATGGATGAAACACATACATCATGGTGAGGCCCACAGAGCACCGACCATCAGCCACGGGAGAGTAGCGGATGGTCTCCTCAAGTACAACTAGCACCAGCTAGCTAGCCGAGCTAGCTACGTGTGCGTGCGAAGATGACGCTCCTCGAGCTCCGAGTTGTACAAACGGTTCAAAGGAGGTTCATATTACATGGCCAATGGTGACGTATTTACTATATCTACACCG
Source organism: Magnolia kwangsiensis (assembly GCA_037074715.1). Lineage (NCBI taxonomy): Eukaryota > Viridiplantae > Streptophyta > Magnoliopsida > Magnoliales > Magnoliaceae > Magnolia > Magnolia kwangsiensis. The sequence goes on along the minus strand of CM073582.1, from coordinate 12,317,472 downwards.
TTCATCTATTTTTGGAGATCATTTTAGGCATTATTCAAAAAATGAATCATATCCAAAGATCACCTGGACCACACCATGAATAGCAGCGTAGATAATAATTTTCACCGTTAAAAAATTTGTAAAGCCCTCCATAACGTTTATTTCCCATCCAATCGGTTCATAAGGTCACAGGTACCAAAGAAAATTTCAACGGTTAAAATCAATACTTTCACCTTTTCCAGTGGTATGGTCCACTTGGGCTTTGTATATGCATGAATTTTGGGTTGAACCCATAAAATTATCTGGCAAAACGAATGGACGGCGTGGATGAACTACATTCATTCGTGGTGGGCCCAACTTAGTTTACTCACTATGATAAGAGCGTACGCTGCAAGCCTAATATAGGCTATAGCCTATATAGCTAACGCCAGGTATACCTACCTGCCTTCGGTACGTGTCGTGCGAAGACGACGCTCCTTGAGCTCCGAGTTGTACGAACGGTCCAAAGGATATCAAAGTTACATGGCCCCACAGTGATGTATTTATCATATCTATACCGTTCATCTAGTTTCAGAGATCATTTTAGAGCATCATCAAAAAAAATGAATCAGGTCCAAAGATCATCTGGACCACACCATAAATTGCAGCGGAGATGATGATTTTCACCGTTAAACAATTTGCAGGGCCACCTTAATGTTTCTTTTTCATCTAATCTGTTCTTAAGGGCACAAAGACCTAAATGACGCGGAAAAATAAATTTCATGTTGATCTAAAACTTCGGTGAACCCAAAAAAATTTCAACGGTAGACGTTCAATACCCCACTACTTTCCGTAGTGTGGTCCACTTAATGGTTAGTTTTGTTTTATTTTTGTCCCAACTCTTAATATGATATTTCCAATTGGATGGACGGTTTGGATATAACACATACCTCGTGATTAGAGCTACACAACTTGCTAACGTCACATAGGCCAATCCGCTTCTCTCTTTGGTCTGACCGTCGAGACGACGCTGCTTCCGTCTTTTGGTCTGGCCATCAAGATGACGCCTGTAAACAGGCATCCGACCTTGGATTCTTTCTCTTTCTGTCTTCCATCCACAACTATCCAATATATGTCTGTGTTTGTCTTTTTAACAGGAAAGTCTCCAAAATTTAACAGTCGAAAGAGAGGTATTTGATTTACTCCATGCTTAATTAGTCTTCTACTCACTTTCATCTTCAACAGAAAGGGAGAGACGGATTTAAAGAAAGAGAGACAAATATAAAGAGAGATAGAGAGAGAGTTGGGAGCTCAAATGTATGTTAGGCGGGTTTTTTTGGCGCCAAATGAAAAGCCCTATACAGGGATATTTTATAAAATATGGATATTTACATCATCGGGTCGGGTCGGGTCGGTTCGAATCCTTTCGGTTCGGATTTTCGGATCGATTCTGTCCAGATATACTATTATCCGAACCTGATCCGAAAAACGATCGGATTTAGATGGACAGAATCGATCAGGCCGATCTATGCCATCGGTTCTGTTCGAAACGGTACCAAGACGGGTCGGATCGGGTCGGATCCACCGGATTGGATCTAACATGCCCACCTCTAGACGTGTGTGGGCTTGAATTGGGTTCATTCGTTGAATGACTGATAGCAGCTTAGGTGGGTGAATCCCTCCTTATAGGGTTCACCATGATGTATGGGTATTATAATTTATAACTCTGATGTCCATCCATTTTTCCAGCTCTAAGGTATGAGTTAAAAAATGAATCTACTTGATATTTTGAATCATGCCTTAAAATAAGAGAAGCCCAAGTTCCTGTGCAAGGATGTTAGATGGGCCCAATGAGATATTTGTGAGAAATCCACCCGTTCATTCATTTTGAGATATCATTTTAGGATGTTCAACAAAAAATGAGCTGTATCCAATACTTAAGTGGGCCACAAGAGAGAAAATAGTGGGCATACAATGATCACCGTTGAAGTATTCTTATGGCCATAAAAGTTTTGTATTCAGTTATATATATATATATATATATATATATATATATATATATATATATATATATATATATATATATTTGTTTTCACTTCATCCCATTAGGAATGACCTTAGAAACGGTTTGAACAGCATATAAACATCAAAGTGGATCACAAGAAAGTTTCAATGGTAGGAATTTATTTCCCCTATTTTCCATCCCGTGTGACCTACCTGAGTTTTGTATCCCCTCATCTTTTTATACTGCACGTCCTAAAATGAGCTCGAAAAATGGATGGACTCGTAATGGATTTCTCATATACATTTCAGTGGGCCCCACCTAGCATCCTTGCGCACACGCAGTAAATTCGCATCCTAAAATAAGGAATCAAAATGGATGGACGGCGTAGATTTAAAGCACATACATCACATGTCCCACCATCAGGAATCCACCGAAACCGGATCTTACTATACTCAAAATTACAATCGCTGAGAATCCGACACGTGTTTTGTCAGTTGGTCCCAACCTACGACAGCAAGTCGGTGAACTGTCCCCACCGAATGCTCACCAGCGTCGGTTTAGATCCCCATGTGCTTCCAAATGCTATAAAATGGCAAATGCACTAAAGATTAGGTCAGACGCGTCTGACTGAATTGTATCATAGACACCACGTCATGTGGTAGCTATTGCTGATGACGTGGGAGCGGATTAGGTACACTTGCCGTTCGGCCCACTTTGGTGATGTGTTGTATAGCCATACTACCATAGGTTTTCCAAGCACATTTAGTACACTTCGAGAGGATTTCTTCTCCTCTGGAACACTCACTGATATCCACGATATTTAATTATTTTTTGAACCGTTTAATGATTATAGTAAGTCTAAAGATAAATATATATAAGATAGAGTAATAGATATAGGATTAAAATTACTCAGATTTATAATGTAATAGGATACGGAGTCTAATCAAATCACAGCACATACGTCCGAGGAGTACAAGAAAACTAGCCTTTACCGGCGGTCAAAACCGCCGGCAAAGGCCATAAAACCGCCGCCAAATCATTTACCCGCGGTTTGTCCAGTGCCTGTGAAGCTTCGGTCGGTAAAGGCTTTACCTGCGGTCGTGCCCCCTTTACTGGCAGTTATGCAAGCCGCCGCTGCATGTGGGATTTACTGGCAGTTGTTCTAGCCGCCGCTGCATGTGAGATTTACCGACGGTTTACACAATAGGTTCTGTTATTTGAATATTCAGCTCTTAATCCATGTGGGACTGATTTAACTTTACTAACACTTCAATCTCCTAATTTCATAATGCATATGCATTTATAAACCTATCTATAATTGTGATTTGATTTTTTCTTTTCCCTATGCCTTATACTAGTTAACTTTTCTTTTCCATTGCCTATGGCAGCTTCATGTTGTCTGTAGTTTCAGATGTACGGGCTCATTAGATTGCAAACATTCAGTTTATAATAATAATTATATATATATATAAAAAATAAATGACAAAAATTAGATGCCCGACTCACAGTGAGTCCCATTTTATGAGTTCTGCCTCTCCAACTCATAAAATGATGGACCTTATCATTAACCCTTTTGGTCAAGGTCCACCTGACTTTTGGTTAAGACCCACTTGATTTCACATTCCTCTTAGGAAGTTGATTATGCCTAGTGATTGTTTTCCTATAAAAAAAATACATGTCTATGTAGCCCTTTCACATGCATCGAACTGCAGCGAATAATATTTACAATAATATATCGAATAGTTTCAAAAAAAAAAAAATAATAAATAAAATCAATTGATCTATAGCTCCCATTCATCCATGCCTAAAACCTGCAAAACAAAATAGCGAAAAGAAATTAATTAGTATTAGAGTTAAAAGTTTTATAATTCAACTCAATATTGCATCAAAATACATATTAAAGCAATCGGAAACTTACTTATTTCTAAGGATTAAGGCTTTGGAAATTACAACCCAAGTTTCAAAAGCTCCATTGAAAATTAATACAAGCAGGAGTATCTATTCTTCAAAAACAAATGAAAAAAGAAAAATCCCCTAAAACTATCAAAACAACAAAAACTTGGATAAGCAATAAGAACTCCTCGCCACTGAGAATGAGTAGTCTAAAGGCTTCTAAGTTGATGAAAATAGAAAAGATATTTTCGCCAATAAGCGGCACCAAAAATAAATAAATAAAATCCTCCGATATAACTCTACAACACAAAAATGGCTCTGTTGTAATGTACAAGGCCCTCTGGAATTCAGATAATAAACTTGCTTCTTGTTGTTTCAAGAAAAGCAACATCAACTTCTTCATGAAAGGTGCAATTCCCACAGGTACAGTTTTGATTTATTATTATTATTTTTTTTTTATGGCAACAGTATGGAACAAAGTAAAAAAACAAGCACACGTGTAAAGAAGCACACAAATACAAAAGTACAAGTTCATGTTTCATCTCATGGCTGCTACGGATTTCTACACTCCAAAACAAGATAGCTCATAACTTTGCGAAGTTAAAACTGAAAATATGACAGCCTCTTTGTATCCATCTTTCCCCAAAAACTTCTCAGTCTTGCTTCCATCAATTTTCGAATAATGTTCAACAGAAAATTTTATTGGGGTGCTGTCATAAAGTTCCTCATACTTACACATGGCATCCATAAAGCATGATGCACTTTCATACTGTAGCTTCTGTGCACTTGAGATATTCCCAATTGCATTGATCACAGAAGGGAAGCAGTCGAGGGACAAAGCCAAAAATCAGTTATCAGTCAAATGTATAATCCTCTTAGCATTATATCATTAAACGAAATGCAGACAGAATTATGAACTCTACCCCCATGAACGCAGCAAAGGATCCAAACATATAACTAGCAACCAAGTCAATCAAGATAGCTAAGAAGAACCACTGCTTATTAGAGGAATAGAGATTTTGAGCTTCTGCAAGCATCCAATTTATGGATAGAAAGAAAAGAGAACAACATTCACAACATCCATGATAATACACAACAGTATGATTTAGGATGCATTCGAGTGAGGAGATGACGCAGTACTCACCCAATCTCGAATGTGATAGGTAGAAAAAAATTCCCTGGTAAGTGCTAAGATGAGGACAATAGGACCTTCAGCTTGTTCTGGTCCATAATCAGCAAAAAGAAAAAAATAGATAAATGAAATGTAGACAGTTGGATAACTATAACTGTCAATGGGCAAGGCTTGGGCTTAGCAAAATCGAAATTTTGAATAGGGCCAGCTAGATAGGCACATCCAATCAGTTCAAAATACACACCAAAGGCAACCCACGCCAAAAGGAATTTTATAGCGTATGACTACTGATATGGTGTGGTTTGGTTACGTTAGGATAGATGTGGGAACCACCCTTTATACAAAGGAGGATGTGCTCTCCCACAAGGAGTGAGCGGAAACTTAGTAAATGAAAGTGTAAGTTTCCCAAAAAAAATTTGCTGTGGTTCTTAGTTTCCATCCTGAATCTCTACCATGACATATCAAGCAGGAGCATCTCAACAAGTTGCAAGTCAGTGTGTAGTGTCTTTATTCTTTTATTTGATAAAGGTCCTAGTCTTCTGATTTGCTTCTTTCAGCCTGTGGTTTCAAATACCCCATGAAATGAACAGAAGAACAGAGTATATAACTTCCTGCACACCAAATTTGTCAAAATATGGAAGATTTTCCTATGAATGGTGGAATACAGAAAATCTCAATCACCTTCAAGAGTCAAGATGGTTCATGAGTTTTTAGAAAAATCCAGTGTTTACATTTCAGAGAGCCTTACCAATCAATATGGGTCAGATGCCCGGGTCTTGACAAGCCAGATACATCCCTCTGGGAGGCCATTGTCCAAACCTATGCAAAGCTTATGATCCTGGCTGAAAAAAAATGCAAATAGAAAAAAAGGAAGCGTAAATTAGAATGGAAATCACAAAAAAATGACTATAATAACACTATAAAGAATGGAAATTTCACAAAAGTTCTATTGATGAGCAATTGAGACTTCCACTATTCACATCAAAGAAATAAGATGTGCATTTCCTTTCATAGATCAAGAGGCCCCAAACCTTCAAAAAGATTTCAACTTCAAATTATGATTTCCTTCTTTTTATCAATTTAAACATGAAACACACAAATAAATGCTTGGACACTACTAAGGTGTATTTTGAACATGAATTCTCAATAGACGACTCAAAAGAGAAGAAACTCATGAGCATAATACAAATCCTAAAAATGAGTATCAACCCAACAAAAATATCATGATAAGCATAGTTTCCTACTAAAGTTAACTAAATAAAGTAGCACCATTAACCAACCTGATCAAGTCCTAAAAGTTCCCCACTAAAAGTCCATAATATTAATAATAATAAACAACCATTAGAACCACTTCAAAATGCCATGCAAAAAAAAGAGGAATACGGCTCAAATTCAATAATTCAATAGAGACAAAAAAGGAGAACAACAACAAATAGAAATGCAACAAAATGGTAACAAACCCACCTTAAAATGATCACCAGCTCCCTCCTCAAGATCTTTCCAGCTACGGATTTTGGTATCGAGTTTACGAAAGTTACTCGTCCTATTTTCTTGTATGGCGCCTGTAGCAAGAATAGTAAGACAATTGCTATCTGTTTGAAGGTTACCAATCAGATAAAGCAAGGCAGGATTTTAGAAATCTACAAAATCTACATTTTAAAAAGGAGGAGCAAAGCTAGCATTGCAAGACCCAACACATTTTCACATTTTTTAATTTCACGCATGAGATTGAAGAACCGCTCACAATAATTGCTGGTGGAATGCAAACAATGATTGCAATGATGGAAATGTAGGCCTAGATATTGGTGTTGTCCATGTCAGTCTGCAACAAACAAGGGGTCAATCTTCATTTGACAGATAGATACATTTTAGAATCCAGATATAAAGAATTGAGAGATATTGTCAGACCATGGCTTTCTTTGAATAGATGCTCCTGTAAGTGAAGGAGATGTTGGAAATCATGGCACTAATGAAGCCTGTCCAGTTGAATGAAAGATCAGTTAGAGATGTGTATATTGGACCCAAGACTCCTCTAAACTACATAATGTGAACGAACCACTGCTAATTCCGGGTCGAACAAATCCATATTGTTTCTCCCAATCAAGCATCATATAACACCTCTAAAGTAAGAGACAGATCTCGCAATCGAGAAAAAAGTTTTTTTTTCCCTCCAAGTTCTTCCTTCTGTGCAAGATACTAGTGTAGACAGTATGATCTAGAAAGCATGGCAAAAGCATCCCTACGGGAGTATATACCTTGTCTATTTCAATGTCAAACAGTTGATTTAATCCAACAATGTAAACATTCATGAAGAGTGCAGGCACCAAAGCCTGCAAACATTGATTAACAAGAATAAAAACGACACAACCACACAAGATACAATCAAATGTATACATACTCAGAACTGAAAACTGTTCATCAAGTTACCTCCAAAATTGTTCAAACATGTGGTGCAGAACACCTGTCAGATGGGAATACTCATCATGACCACTGAGCTAGTTTCCAATTTATCTATACACAGATGAAAGAAGTACCAGTAGAGAAAATCCCCACTAGACACCATCTTTCCACAAATCCAATCTGGAACCAACTCTTCTAGTAGCTTTAATTGTTCTTCAACTTCTCCTGCAATGCAGTTGCGACGAAATTCTGTTCTCTTCTAACTCAAATAAAATGCAAACAAGAAGTATAGTCCCAGCAGAAATCCTGATTACCTGTCTCAATGATATCACAATTATGCAACAGTATTTTATGAACAAGCTCCTGTTTTGTAATTGAGGAACAGTTGGCAGATCGATATATAAGGCAGACAGTATTAAAGAGGACATAATTGCAGAAGAAACCAGTACAGAAGCAATATAAAAAATACTGATTTTACCTATCCTATGTAGATATGGAAGCACATAATTGCAGAAGAAGCCAGGTTAGACAAAGCATACCTGGCCGCGTAGGTTGGCATGGTCACTAATGTCCTTGCCTTTACTTTTTGTGGAGATATTGCAACTGGCATGCATTTGCATGTGCGCAGTACTGACAGCAGGATTTAGTATGACATGCCCAGGAAGTGGAAGGTTCACATCCCTGGACAATCTTGCTGTGCCCATGATTGGTTTGAACAAAGTGTAGAATGTCATGTGTGCAGTTCATGAGACGCTAGGTTAGAGCCATTTTACTCGGGACAGAAACCCAGTAAAAAATGAAAAAATACTATTCCGTAAACACAATTAGGAGTGAACTTGTTCTTGGACTATTTTCAGGCAAAACGGCGGTCCAGTATACAAGCCAATCCAGGAATCTCATACATACCTCACTGATGACTTCATTGACCAATTGTTTTGCAGATTCAATTTGTTCTTTGGTGCCGTCAATCTGTACGGTTCTCTGTGTTGATGTATTGCCAGGAGGGGTGTTGATGTATCGCCAGGAGGGGGATGCAACGGTATCAACTGGACAAAAAATGTAGAAGGAAAAGACACAGGTCTCAGTATATCACAAGCACAGTATAGTATTATAACTCATATGAAACTAATAAATCAAGTGCCGACAAATGGGCTTATACAGATGACTCTCATGATCAAACTAGCCGATGAAAGACGGATACAATATAGGCAGTTGAATAAACACATCAACAAAACTAAGTAACAGCTGAAACTCCACATGAGTCACAAGCTTCTTTTCTTGTAGTTGTCCAAGAAAACCGTGCTGAATTAGTGCCCGGAAAACTAAGAAATCTGCCTTGCCAGCATATTGCCTGACATTAAAATTAAAGGGAAAATGTTCAGAATATTGAAGAGTGAAAAAACATGATCAAGTTATAACAAAAGAATGGTACATGCATACAGACAGAATAATCCATTTTGGATAAATACTAAAGAAAAATATCAGAAAGTACTTGTTATTCATGTGATCATGAGATATAAGGCGAACTATTTGCATTGTTGGAGGCCAATCAGCTGCAAGCCTGAAATGAACAGGGACACTATTTAGAAAAGGACTATGAATCTTTTCTGTACCAGAGACACATGTTAAAATAATTCCAAATATCAAAATGGATGATAGCTTTTATCTCAGTAGAAAGTCAAAAACAAAATTGCAGTTGCAGCTCAAGAACAATTATTGCAACTCCATTGAGATGCAAAATAAGACTAGAGAGGGGTCATGAACTGGAGTCCAAACTCAATATTAACCCATACATGAATAATGGTTCCACAAATACAGCTTTAACTTCAAAATATGGATTTCCAGCTTGTATTACTGTTAAAAGAACAAAAGAAATAAAGGATGTGGCAGCAATACAGCCAAACAGCTAGTACTTCTATATACTGAAATAGGATACGTGAGGAAGAGGTAAATACATAATAGAAGTACTAGCTGTTTGCCTGTATTGCTCCCTTTGGAATTAATAGAAGTGCTAGTTGTTTGGCTGTATTGCTCCCTTTGGATTGTTGAGAAATAAATATAAATTTTGTAAAATTATTATAGTGTGGTAAACTAAGTAGTGTAAGAGTAGAAACTTCAAGAGAGCTGCCTAGAAGTTTTATTATTTTATTATATTCCCCTAGTACCAAAAAAAAAAAAAAAAAAAAAAAAACAGAACTTAAAAGTTAAAAACATTCAAACAGGGGTGAGAATTCTGCTTTGAAGCCAATGATTATTTGGGCTAGGCCAGGGTTTTTATCTTCTTAATGGCCTGAGAAGCTCACCGGTCATGACTTATTTAAACTCTCCAAGCCTCTAGTACTTGCTAGTTGACTGAGTCAGGCCAAGATCCTTAACTAGACAGACTGAGGCTGCAACATAATAGATCAAATAGGCAAAACACTAACAACAAGTTCCATCAAGCATAAGCAAATAGGCAACAAAAATGAAAGCAGAAATGCATTAGAGGTGCCACACAAAACTCCAAGACAGTTTAGGTACAGCTACACTAGTCACAAAAATCTGAAAATATACTGCTGTCAGAAAGTCCAGTTCCTGGAAGCAACAAGTAGACAATCAACAACTCCTTCAAACACAAAAAATAAAAAGAGAATTGCTTCCACATAGAGGTTAACATACTTACCAGTGGAACATGTCATCAGCAATAGGACCTATAATCATATAAAATATCCAATTCAGAATAGCTGAAAACCAACCATAAAAGACCTTAAAGCTAAATAGGGAGCCAAACCCAACCATAAATCAGAAATAAATAGAAAATGGACTATGGAAGTAATTTCCAGCAGTCTGCTAGTCTATTCAACTAGAAAGAGAAGACAGAAACAACTAGTATGTACCTAGTAATTATACAAACCATACAAGAATCAGAAAATGTTCAAGCAGATGCAATTATACAAAGTAACAATTAAAAACAAAAATAAAGATGGCATTAAAATCAAATGTTGCTTCAAATTCAAAACCATCAACTCAAACACCTAAAGTCAATCACAAAAACACAACATAAGTCATTAAGGAATAAGTGCATTACAAATGAAGAATTTCCAAAAAGTTCAAAGTAAAGGAAATCTTTAAAAGGATTATGCTCCCATTAATTGGTGAAGAACCCTTCAAAGCCATCTACTCTTCTAACTTCATACTCAGAACATATGACGCTAGTAAAGGTAATTAAAATGCCAGAGTAGTCTAGACCAGCAGAGCTCCCACACACCTCCTAAGCTTATCTTCATACATGTGGCAAACATGTATAGCATCAAACTAAAAATTAAGCAGCCCTACCTTAGTCAGGTCATAATCCAAAAGGTAAAAACACACTGATTGTAAAATTTGCATCTGCTGAACTAGAGAACCTTTTCTTGAAGAATATCAATGGTCAACAGGACTGGGTTGAGCTGTTGACCAACCACAAGATTCTCCCTTTCAATGGTGAGGATTGTTTGATAAATGTGATTTTGGGATATGGCCATCCAAGGAAAGGTCTGCTGATGATTAGTTTGAATCTAGTTCTTGTTTACAAAGTCCTTATGATTGGTAAACAAGACAGTTATTTCATGTTTTAGAGGATTCATTTTGCAACCAAACGCAGCCTTTAGATTTTATTTTTTTAAATGCATCAAAGTTTACTGTTTTGAACCTTTGTCGTGATTTTTATTTTTATTTTTGCAGGGCTAGCAGCAAAAACTTGATCCATATTATGATGTGATGCAGACACTATAAGCATTGCTATTCAAAGTTGATTGGGCACAGTCCCTTGCTTACACAATTGAAGGACTCATGGCCCCATAGAAGGCCACAAAAGGTTCTCTCATCTATTTCTGTTCTTAACAATTTTGACGGAATGAAAACTAATATATAGAGGAGAAACATTTAAGTATAAGCTAAGTACAGCCACACCGTCCCACAAAAATAAATTTTTGGTTTGTGTTGGCTCTGTTTCTGCTTCATTTTAGCCATTCCTGTTGTTTATCTTAAGGTGGGTTTTCACGCCGGAATGTTAACACCCTTTTGTATTATTTGTTTATTATTTTTCCCTGATCAGTACAATTTGCTGAATCTTCACAACTCCATGAGTGGAAAACAGTGTAGAAGAGAGAATGAATGAGAGAAAATAAAGTGGTAAAAATCATTTTCATTTTGTCTTCTCCTTTATTTGAATGTCATATTTTGTTTGGTTCTGAGGAAATGGCTTTATGCTTCTTTCCTTCTACCATGGTGCCATTGATATTTAAGTGAATCTTGAGGCAAATTGTTCATGATTTTCAACTTTAGTCTAAAACATAAGCCTAATTTTTCGTAGGTGACCAATCACCAAGGCAATAATACTCATATCACATCATTAGGAAAAAAAATGGAATACCTAGCTTGGATTCTCTGATAAGGGGCCCAGATGATGGATCCCCTTCCCCAAGACCTTAAAACTAGATCTATTCAGATCTCTACACCTACTACACCTTTTCAATTGGGCTAAAAGCCCGAATTGAGAAAATTGTCAGAAATAGTTCAACACTATAATACTTGTGAATTGCAACCATATCTTGAGAAATTGGATCTAGGCACCCTGTTCACAATACCTTTACCTGTATTCCACTAACATTGCCCAGAATACTGAATTCCACATAATCATTTAGATCCACCTGAATATATACTTCCCAATAACCATTTCGGTTTATGGCTTTTAATGGTGTAAACAATATATAAATAGAAAAAGATATTTGCATAATGTTTACTACTCCAAACAAACAAGATCAACTCACCTAAGGCCCTGTTTGGTAGACACCTAAAAAATGAGTTGATCTCATTTTGGTTAATAGAAACTGTGCATTAATCTTGATCTCTAATAGATAATGAGTTTATGTTAAAAGTAATAATGTAATACAGATAACAATCTCTAATACATAATTATTGTTAACTAAAATGAGATGAACATATTTTTGGATCTACCAAACAAGTACTAAATGTGTCAAATAAAATTACAGATTCAACTAAACAGAAAATATGAAGTAGAATTGCTTAGTCTATTTGTTCCTAATATAAAGAAGCATGAGAATTAACATCTTTTAAGACTGAGATTATTGGCATTGTTAAGCCAGCATTTATTACATGATTAGAAAGCCATAGCATAGATCTAAGCAAAATTTGTAATATTGTAGCTTGAAAATAGCTTTTTTCCTTCTAAGTTAAAAGTGAATAAAGAAAAACAAAAAACGAAAACAAAAACAAAACAGCATTAAACAGAATTCATATAAAATCTATATAGTCATCCGTAGAAAACAGAATTCATATAAAAAAACAAAACAACACTGTACTTTGGCATGCTTTAAGAACTGTTTGGGCATACCCCAAAATCACAACTGCATCTGCTTTTTGGTGGTCCACCGAGCACCTGAGACTGCACAAACAGGAATTGCATTTCACAGGCTCCCATTATCTGTCCCAAACTGATGGTCAAACTGTTTCAAGCTAGGGCAACTGGAAACTATCCGACAATATACCTGGGAACAAAAGCATGCCAACCCTAAAAAGGGTTTCGACAATGCAAATCCCTAAAAAGGGATTTGACAATGCAAATCCCTAATTCAGGATTCGACAATGCAAATCCCTAATCAGGTATTTTAAATTGTAGAAAGCAACAGCAAGAAGGGAAAAGCTTTACATCATACCTGAGAATCAGAGATTCACGAGCAGCGGAAGGCCGAACCGCAGCAGAGGGCCGAGGAGATAGAGAGAGAGAGAGAGAGAGAGAGAGAGAGAGAGAGAGAGAGAGAGAGAGGAGAGCGAGCGGAGAGGGAGAGGGAGAGGGAGAGGGAGATGGAGAGGGAGAGCGAGCGGAGAGGGAGAGGGAGAGGGAAATGGAGAGGCAGAGAGCAGGAGGGAGAGGGAGAGCGCGGGAGAGGGAGAGGGAGAGGGAGGAAGCGCGAGCGGAGAGGGAGAGCTCGAGGGACCGAAGAAGGAGAGGTAGAGAGAGATAATCGACGCGCGGCCGGAGATGGGCAGAAATGAGGTTAGGGTTTTTTTTTTTCTTCTTTTTATAGGACCCTTTGCCCGCAGCTGTTACAACCAGCCGCCAGCAAACGGTAGCCCCATCGGTCGGCTAAGCTTCACTTTCTTGTAGTGGTCGTAAAACTAAAATGCATATTATGGGTGCTCAGCTATCACATACCTTGGGCCCGAAATCAAATTTTCGGTAAAAGTCATACCTAAGGCGTCCATGAAAAACCTCACAAAGGGGTTGAAATAGCAATAAAAAGTTATTAAATGTCGCCTAAAACACTTCATGCAGCTTACTCTTATCTTTGGACGCCTAGCCTCGTAGGCACAATTTGGTTTTCTTACTATGCCATATAGTTTATAAAGTTTACAAAATGGCTTGTTTGAGTACTTCATAGAGTCGCCACTAGCCAAAAAAAAATTCAGAATCAACGGTTGACTATAATTCGTACAATCACCTAAAAATTGAAAAATCATGGAATTCTCAACTTGAGTGACTCCTTATTCTACCTGCTCCATGGATTCTAGATAAGGGTCACGATTACGAAAAGTAGGGGATTAAGCACCCTTTTTTTCACCGATGTGAAATATGATTTCTACTTTGCAGCTGTATCCTTTCAAATGGGATTCAAGAAACTTCCACTAAATCACTAAAATGGATTATATAACAGTAGCTTACCAATCTTAAATAAATTGAAACTGAAATGACAAAATATATAAAGAAAAAGCTTTTAATGAAAGTGTTTGAAAGAAAAAACATTGAATTTTCAGTTACCACTTTAAGTCACGGTTTTTTTTTTTTTTTACAAAAGATCCTCAAGAGAGTCAACTGTAGAGTATACTTTACACGATTTTAAGTAGTGCCTACTAATAAAAGTGCTCAAAAAATAAATAAAGTAACACTAAATTTTAAAATAGTGGAAAAAGAAAAAGTCGTAAGACAATAAAGTTGGATAATAATCTAAAAAAGACATAACACCGAATTTTCAACTCTCCCCCTAAATCACATTTTCTTATACAGCAGATCATTCGAAGAGGCAACTATGGAGCATACTCTACATGACATCAGGATAGAACCTACTAGTAAGAGCGTTAGAGGTGTACATCGAGTCGAACCGAATCGAGCTGGCCTCAGCTCGACTCGGCTCGGCCACTAGCTGACCTTAGCTCGAACTTGGTTCAACTTGGTCCTCGAGTCTTAGTGGCCAGCTCGGCTTGGTTCGGTCAGCAGCTCGGGCCGAGTTCGAGCGAAGATCGAGCCGAGTTCGCCATTGAGGCATTTTCACAAACGCCTGGACTACACCTTCCAAATCTCACTGTATTTGAGATAACAACAATTGTTTTATAGGTGTTTGATAAGCAACATAAAAATCAAGAAAAAAAGGGTGTTGGTTTCATATAATACCTTCATTGCCACCAGCCACACTTCTTTGAGTCATTTTATCAAACACTTGGTGAGCAACATCAATATAAAAGTAACCGAGTCACCGAACTAGTTCGATCCGAGTTCGATTCGAGCTGGGTTCAATCCGAGTCGAGTTGAGCTGGGGCCAGCTCGAACTCGAGTCGAATTCCTTTTCGGGCTCCAAAAATCAACTCAACTCAGCTCGATCTCAGCTTCGAATTGAGCTTTTTCGAGTTGAGTTGAGCGAGCTAATCGAGCTAGCTCGGTTCGTGTACACCACTAAAGAGCGTAAGAAAACCAAAACAAGGCACAAGTGTAAGGACTTTGGACGTGTAAGGAATGTACATAATGGAATAGGGTTTGGTTATTTGTTAAATATTGGCTTTTGACTTCTTTATGAGAAATAAAAGAAAAAGAAGATAGACAGAGGTTGGCTTTTATTGGGGTTTGGCTGGAGTGGTCGAATAAGAAAACTCGTCGGAGCTCTCACCCTCTGTCTCTGAGGCTCTTTGTTTCTCTCTCCTCTATGAGTGCGGGCCTCTTTAAATAGGTGTTTGGAGACGGACACATTTGCGTTTTGGTAGGTTTGATTTTTTTTTAGCCTCCATTTGATCGTGCTGACTCATCATATAAGCTTGTGGTTGAGGAACCGGAGCATAAATGAAAGGATTAGAGAAACCAAACCACAACTGAAGGGTTGTAATTGGCCGATGAAGCGAAGGTAGATTCTAATCAAAATCGGCTAAGGGGACGCTGGTTCCATAAAAAAATTAGCTAAATGAGTGCAAGTTCCATAAATATCAGTTAAGGGCCAGTTTTGTTACTGTGTCAAGGGAGGGTCGATTCTGTCAGATCTGCCCAATTTGGTCTATTCGCTACATGTTTGGCGTGTGTTTGAAGTGGGTCTATGATTTGATCGGGTCAATTGAAGCCAATAGCCAAGATTTAGTCAGAGTTTATAGTGGGGTGTTTATAGATCCCCCACCCCAAAGGTTTAGAGTAGAATCGAATACCAAAATGAGTAAACACCCCACTATAGAATAGATTATGAGGCGATCGGCTCTTTTACTTACCAAAGTATCGTAATTGAGAAGCTTGCTTGGTTAATGACTTAACTCAAACAACTAGTTGGGAAAAATGTTGCAATTTGTCCCTACGCATTTTATAGCTTTACATGGAATCAAATTACAACCCTTTCACGTCGTTGATCGGCATATGCATCGGAGAAGTTTGTTAGTCTAGATGGAGATGTTGGGGATTTTGACCTGCAGAATCACATAGATCTAGATCTAGGATAGCAATTCAATGGCACCAAGCACAAAAGAGAACATAGAGAACACCCATATTTAACGTGGAAAACCCTTGCGGAAAAAAACCATGGCACAAAGCGACAGATCTCCACTATGAAAACAAAAATTACAAAGAGAAAGGACTTACCCGATTCGAACAACTTCGAATCTCACCCTTACTACACCCTTTAATTTTCCTGAAACCCCTTTAGAAAACTTTCTCATACCCTAGAAAAATCCTAGGAACACCTATTTATAGTTTAGGAAACTTCCTTTCGCATTCTGGTTACGAAAGGACTCAAAATCCGCAATCCGCACAAAATCATGGAACGAATCTGCATAACCTATGATCGATCGAGTGGACTGCACGACCGGTCGAGTGGACTGCACGACTAGTCGAGCGTCACCCACGACCAGTCGAGCACCTCGAACCACAAATCTTTATGCTCGCTAGACTTTGAGTCGAGTAGGGTACGACTAGTCGAGCCGCTCCCACGACCGGTTGAGCAACACCAGGAAAAAAAATAGATTTAAGACTTTTCTCAACAATCTCCACCAAGTCTTCAATCTTCAACTGTGTAGCTCCTTGACCTCTTTTCTTATTTTTGTATCACATCATAGCTTCTTGTGCACACTCCGTCTTCCTTTTACGTCATCGCCAAGCCCAGAGAAGTTTCACAGAACTTGAACTTCTCTACAGGAACGACCTAGGTGAGCATGTCTGTCGGATCAAAATCTACGTGCTCAACCACCTTTGCTCCTGTCTTCTCAAAAAGAAAAACATAGTCTTCTTACCATCTCACCATTACCCAGTATTGCTTGCCGAGGTACTTGCTCATAACACTGATAACCTATGAAATAACCGGTCTAAATCAGACCATAGCATACACTGCCCAGCGCATTCGAATAAGGCTCATGAGATATCTTACTTTTCCTCATCTGTTTTGGGACAAATCCTGAGGAAAACTTGAGGAGAGATACGTAGGGAATGCTCTCCGGCTTTACCTGGCCCATCACATCCTGGATCAATACCTACACACAAGGTATTCCTCCTGTGATTACCAAAGCCTACTCCTCCTTCAGTCTCAACGTCGAGAACCATCTTTGCAACCCCCTGATCCTTCATTCTCAATGTTCCAATTGACCGAGTCTTCAGTACATTGATTTCAGATATGTCACAATTGGCGATTCACACGTCATCAACATACAATACCTGACCCACCATGAAGGAATCAAACCACCGCCTAAGCGACAGGCCGAACAACGACCTCCTGCAAAGTCTTTTCTCAGCCCCTTTCACTTCGAACCACCCTGGTTTCTTCATGTAGATCTGCTCTTCACTTTCTCTTACAGAAGTGTAGACTCCACATCCTTCCTTCCAGCTCAAGATTACATTGGCCAACCAGCGCCAATCACTGATCTAATAGACACCTGCTATACCGTCGGCGCAAATATCTCTGAGAAGTCGATCCCTTCTCCCTGAGCATAACCCATCGCCACCAACCTCGCTTTGTATCTATGTTGTATCCTCCTGAAGATCCACCTGCATCCAACAGCTTTCCAGCCCACTGGAAGCTCCACCCGCTCCCATATGTCTATCTGGTACAATGAATCCATCACATTGCCCATAATCACCTTTCTCTTCTCAGCACCACACTCACCTAGAGCCATCTGAATAGAAGATGAATCCTCTTACAATATTGGAGTCATTCATATACCTCACCGATATCCTGCGATCATGCCGTGTGATTGTTCTCACAGGTGGCTACTCCACCTGCTCTGTATCCCTGTCTGGTCTCAGCCTTCCTACCCTGCTCGTTCATGTGGCCATGCCCAACATGCCACACACGTGCAGAGGTGGAATCCGCTACATCCACCGTAGCTCCACCTTTTGAAGTGCTCTCGATCAACTTGTACAAGTTACCGAGTTGTTGCGCTTTCATAATTACTCGTGCCCCTTTGGATACTTTAAGAGCACCATCAGTACCTGTGTACTTGTATCCTTTTACCTCAAGCACACCAAGAGAAATTAGATTCTGCTTCAAATCAGGAATATGTCTCACATCTGTCAAGGTATGCTCCACCCTATCAAACATCCTGATACGCACAGAACCAACAGTCACAACATTACAGGCAATATCATTGCCCATAAATACCTGTCCACCATCGCACTCCCTATAGCTGGTGAACTAACTCCGATGAGGAGTCATGTGAAAAGATGCCTATGTGTCTAGCATCCACTCGTCCTTACGATCATCGTATGACCGTCTGAGTGAAAACACAGATAAAACATCACCATCACATCTACTCGATCCATCTGACGTGGCAACATTGGCCTCCCTGCATGAAACCTCAGAATCTTTCCTCTTCGATTTAGAATTTTCACAATTCCTCTTCACATGTCCTTCATTCCCACAATTCCAACACTTTACATTTCCTTTGCCCTAGCCCCTGCATTTAGATCTAAAATTAGAAGAACCTGTACCTTATCTAGAATTCCTACCCACTGTAAACAGTGCATCAGAAGACGTCCCCATGTCGCTATTTAGTTGTCTCATAGCCTTCCCTTGAAGAGCCGAGATAACTGTGTCGACACTCAGGGTTTTATTCATGCTGCACATAGTGTCCTTGAATGCCTCATAAGACATTGGGAGAGAATTCAGCAACATACATATTTGTTCTTCATCTTTCATCACTTCCTCCATATCCAGCAATTTACAAACTAATTTATTAAAGTTACTAATGTGAGCCTCCAGATCTCCTCCCTCTACCATCTTGAAGTTATACCACTGTCGCTTCAAGTGTAGGCGATTTTTTAAGGATTTCTTCACATAGACATCCTCTAACTTCGCCCACAAACCAGCCGCAGTTTTCTGCCTCATGACGTTGTAGAGAACCTCATCCGTGAGACATAAACGGGTCGATGATAAAGCTTTCTTATCAAGAGTATTCCAAATAGCATCAGTGATAGTGTACTTTCACTCCTCAAGAGCACCATCTTCGCCTTGCTTGGTTAACAGGCTAATCATCTTAACCTTCCATAACTCAAAATTATTTTTTCCTGAGTACTTCTCAAACTCATACCTGGCACTTGCCATTATTGTTAATCCCTCAGATTCAGATCTGTGCCCCAATGATCGCTCTGATACCATTTGTTGGAGATTTTGACCTGCGAAATCACACAGATCTAGATCTAGGATAGCAATTCAATGGCACCAAGCACACAAGAGAACACAGAGAACACCCAGATTTAACGTGGAAAACCCTTGCGGGAAAAAACCACGGCACAAAGCGACAAATCTCCACTATGAAAACAGAAATTACAAAGAGAGAGGACTTACTTGATTCGAACAACCTCGAATCTCACCCTTGCTATACTCTTTAATTTCCCTAGAACTCTTTAGAAAACTTTCTCATACCCTAAAAAAATTCTAAGAACACCTATTTATAGTTTAGGCAACTTCTTTTCACATCCCGGTTGCGAAATGACTCAAAATCTGTAATCCGCACAAAATCGCGGAACGAATCTGCGTAACCTACGACCGGAGTGGACTGCACGACCGGTCGAGCGTCACCCATGATCGGTCAAGCATGGCCCACGAACGGTCGAGCACCTCGAACTACAAATCTTTATGCTCGCTGGACTTTGAGTCGAGCAGGCTACGACTAGTCAAACCGCTCCCACGACCGATCGAGCAGACCCTACGACCGGTCGAGAAACACCAGGAAAAAAAAATAAATTTAAGACTTTTCTCAACAAGAGAGTGGTTAGAGCACATGTGCGTTTTGTGGCCTTACGATGATAACACACCTGGATCTAAAAAATGTAGTTTTTCAATGTTGTACGATTCCTTGGAATCACTTGCAAAGCCTTTTGTTTGTAATGTGTAATTTCTTACATGTTTTGCGGCTTTAAAGATCTCTCGCATTACAATGCAATAGTTTTGCAAGTGTTTCAGACTAGAGTTGTCTGGCCTATTATTTAGTCATTCAGGTTCTTGATTTTGTCACTTCGATCCGTAAAATATCTTTTCGCAAGTCAGAGAGAGGTTGCACTAATCCAGACGTCGTTAATCCGTATTCTGGGATGATTGGACTAACACTAAAAGTTCAAGCCAACCATCTTATTTTTGCATATGATCTTGGAGAAAACTAAAGCATGACAACTAAAACTAAGTATCGATATTGTGTTGGCACCCACTGAGAAGCATGAAATTTTTGAAAAGTTTGAATTTTTAAAAGATCCCCACCTGTAGAACATTGTTCCATGGGATTTTTATTGCAGGAATATAAGAAAACAGAATTCTTTTTTTTTTTAGTTTTTTTTTAATGAGCAGACATACTTGTTGTCCCGTATTCGCATGAAAGTAATTTTGCATTATGTTTGCAAAGTTCGATCTTGTGGTAAGGCTCACGATAGACTCGATCCATTAAACAATGTCCAAGGGTCTTAATCGAGGCCTTTGGATGGTCAAGATCATATTATGATCTGAGGTGAGCGGATCTGATCTATCACACTATATCCAATTGCCTCGATCGAGATTTTGGACGGTTAAGATCAAAGATTTGATCGATGTGTGTGTGTGTTTTCGATCTGTCATATGGTGTCCAATTGCCTCCATCAGAGCTTTAAACAATCAAGATCAGAGATTTGATCGATGTGTGTGGATCTGATAAGTCATACGATGTTCAATGGCCTCGGTTAGAGTTTTAGACGGTTAAGATCGAAGATTTGGTTTATATGTGTGTGGATCTGATCCATTATATGACGTTCAATGGCCAAAATCAGATCTTCGGATAGTTAAGATCATATATTTAATCAATGTGTATGTGGATTTGATCTATCATATGGCATCCAATAGCCTCAATCAGAGCTTTGGACAATTAAGATTGGAGGTACGATCGATGTATATGCATATCTGATCTGTCATATGACATTCAATAGCCTCAGTTAGAGCTTTGGACAGTCAAGATCAAAGATTTTATTGAATGAAGTGTTTTGAGAGATCTTACCTGGGCTCTAGTTAGATACACTAGAGAATTGTCACTGGCTTGAGTGATGTAACCTACAAAGATGTTTTTTTTTTTTGTTGGGTGTTTATTTATATACATGCATGTGCACCCATTTTTTGTGTTTTTTTTTTTATATAAGAAAAAAGAACTATATATGGAAGGAATGAAATGAAAATGTTTTTGTGCCAACCTTTTTATACGATTTGGACTGGTCATAGCATTAACGCTATTATTTGTAAATCCTTTTGTTTTCTATAAACGTGAAAATATGTACTTTTTATTATATTTTATTGCAGCCAACTTACTACTTGCTTCTTTGAATTATATCAAAACTTCACTCCACTTTTTCATTGAGACAATACTCCTGGGAAGGTCTAATTCGAGGATGAGAAATTAGTACATTCACTCACTTTCTCACTTCCCGTCCTTAATTAAATAGAAACCCCTTCTGACTTTTAGGAAGCATTGTAATAAATGAGGTATTTTGCAATTGACATGAAACCGGGGACCTAATAAGAATGAACTTCATTTGAAATAAAATAATAATAAAGCATCCATTTTGAAATTTCAAAATGATTTCAAATGAAACTAATATATTCATATTTAAAATAAGTCAATATAGAAAAGAAATTAATAATTAAAAAAAGGGGGATGAAGTGATAGAAAAGAACTCTGGTTGGATACTTTAAAGAAGCGTCCTTGGCTTGAGTGAAGTGGTGTACAAAGATGGAATTTTTTTATTGGGTATTTGTTTATATACATGCATATGCACCCATTTTAGTTTTTTTTTAAAAAAAAAAATGAATTGTTAGTACACTTATTTTTACACTTTTTTTGTCAATCACATGCATTAAGATGTTAAGAAGTCGGTTGATCCATTCGAAGCTAAAGACTGAAGACACACGAAGACTGGATCATCAAGGAAGTGAAGAATATGTAAATGATGTGCCTTGGTGACCCTAACCTTGACCCAAAACAACCCATACCTCTATATAATCCTAAACTTAATAGGTAAATCCTTAGTAATCATCCATTAGTCTTAGAAGTCCAATTAATCATGATAAGTTAGATTATAAGATGTGTAAAGCTGTTGTAAATATAACTGCCCAAAAATAATAGTTTTCATTAGGTTCTAGATCCGATCGAAGGTGCCTAGAAATGTTCAACAACAAAACGCCCATTTTCTGGAATTTCTCGATGCCATTGAATAACCCTTCAATGCGATCGAAGAGGAGTTCGATCAATCGAAGGCAACACTCGATCGATTGGACCGGTCAATTTCTACCCTTTTTTATACTGTCGGAACTTAATTACTTTATAAGAGACATACATGCCTTGGAAGAAATGATAATTTTTTTTTGAGTTAGAAGCCCTATTATATCCCAATACTTCTCAACAATTCTAGGCTCTCACCCAAAGGGCTTTAAGTCATCATGCATGTGTGTAATTACTCTAATGAGTGTTTCAAGCTCCTTATGAAGATAATCTTGTTTACTTTCATTCTTTAGATGATAAACACCAATCTAATAGGAAAACTCTTTATCTTTCAAACCTCTACAATGCCCATATAGGTGATTCCCTATTAGGAAACCAACTAATCCTTTAATTGTAGGAGATTCAACCAAACCTCTCCCATTACCTTAGTATCATCATTGAAGCATCAATTGCAAGGTACTCGATTCAAGAAATTAAAAGAAGACCGACTTGAACGACTGATAGATCACAAGGGGCTGATTGGAGCATGGAAGAGATCAACCAAGCAACCCAAGTACAACACATCAACAGGGCCCAATCCGAGAAGCGAGTTGTTGATTAGTAAGTTTATATTCTCTTTCCTTATGTAGGATTAAGGGTAATGGTTTGTGACCCAAACTTGAATAGGTTCTTATGTAGTACCTAAGATCTTGTGTATAGCCGAATTCATTAGACACAGGTGCATACATGTTAGTATCCGTGAGAGCCCTTAATGAGAGTAAACATAATTCCTTGGACTAGAATCGAGGTATTAGTTATCCGAATGAAAACCAACTAAAGTTTCTTACAGAAGCCTTTGGTAAGAGTGTAAACTAGATATATTTTTGTGTAAGACATCAGTCCTTGTGTATGATTGTAAAGGTTAGATGTGAACTTGATTTAAAACCTTCAATAGTGAATATTGATACACTCATCAGGGAGAGTGTAACCGCGGAGAGTGGAATAGAGAAACCGAACCACTATATATGCTTGTGTTTGTGATTGATGTTTACAATTCTATTTTTTATTATGTGTTGATTAGTTAAATCATATGAATGCTTAAATCAGATTGTATGATAGGCACCTAACTTGTAATACACACACAAGCATACTATTAATTATAGACTAATCACATAATTGGGATATCTTTTGTAGTTTATGTAATTGAACCCACTTTGGCTTGGATGCCTTAATTTTAATTACCTTAGTTTAAATTGGCCTATTAATTTAAGTAAGCAATTGAGTTTTAGTTGGCATAATTTTTAAGTGGTTCTATTCACTCCCGGTCCTATATGACATAGCCAATCATCCCTTAGTTCTACTAAGTTTCTGCATGCCGTGGTAGACTATTCCACGCAATTTCAAATTGAATTAAAGCAGGTTTCTCTTTGAGGATCCGAAAATGGAGCTTTGGAATCATATCTAACATTAAAGAGAGTTGTGACATGGAGGGTTCATCTTTTGACTTTATGCATATAGGTATATCTTTCAAAAAATTAAAAGCAACCCTTGTCACATTTGCGAGGGTTATGATCATGTTACCTCCTCATGTCAAAAATTACTAAAAATTGAAGGAAAGGATAAGGCATTAAAATGGAATGAGTCCGTAAATTTTAAATCAATTTCTGAACAATCACATAATGATAGAGACCTTAGATCAATACGCACCTTAATAGTCTCTAACACCCCTACTCTCCATACAATTAGAGACATGGGAGAAGTATTTAACCATAAATTCTCAAACAAAGAATAGACATCTTCCGTAAATAGTGAAGAAGACGATGATGGAGATGTCAAATTGCAAGAAACCTATGACCAACTTTTCAAGAAAAGCATGAAAATGATAAAAATGTTGGGATCGGTAAATGCCGAAAAGATTCAATTCGCTAACCGATTAGAATAAGTTGAATATGAAAATTCTTCCCTCACATAAGAAAATGAAAATCTTAACTCTAACATTGATTAGACAATAGGAATGTGTTCAGGTCTTAAACTAGAATTTGATATAATTAAATCTGAAAATCAAGACCTAAAGCTTCAAGTTAGCCAACTTAAATCTTATCTTGCCGATGCCAAAGTTGCCCAAAATGAGCACATAGGTAAATCTTTTGATGCGGGTAAACTTTGTGTGGACAATAGAGGTCTTAAAATTAATAAAATTATTCATGTTACAAACGCTATCCCGGTGGTGATCCAAAAGGACTCTACAACTTTAGGGAGAAAATCTAAATCCTTTCCCACTTGTCACTCTTGTGGAGACATAAGCCACTTGAGATTAGAATGCCGAATCTATAAAAATTGGCAATTTATCTCGGTACCAAACTATATAAGTAAATTCATTTAAACTAAGAAACGACACACTGAAAGAAAAGTCCTCTTAGATGATTACTGAAAAAGGAGAGGTTCATATCCCCTCCAAAAATGCACAACCAAATGAGGGAGTTGATGAAACTGGTTACCCTATTAACTGAACATACTAGAAAAATCTTTAGTCAGGGTAACAATCACAAGGGTATGAAACATAGAAGAATATTCCCTATTGAAAATAGATCTCTAAGTAGAGATGCATCTAAGAGAGTAAAATTTAGGAAAAGAATGCTCTCTCCCGAACTCAATCTGGGCCCTAGGTAATTCACACCCATATGGAGTGGTGAAGAGGGATAGGTGATTTATAAAGATCTATGAGGGCTTATTGCTAAGTCTAAGAAATTAAGCATCATTAGTGAACACCATTTGTAAATCAAAGGATTTATCTTCATCTTGTATTTAATTGGTATATTCAAATATTAAGCCTCATTTTATTTTGATAGTTTAAGTTTTAAAATTGTTTAATTTTAGTATTATATACTTTAGCTTAGACTATTATTAGTCATTTTTATTTCAATTGATATATCTTTTGAATGAGCATAATAAACATGCTCCTTGTTTTTATTGTTTATATAAACCATATTCATTTGTTAGTATATTCTTATAGTAACATGTATGAGAGTTTTTTATTTTATAATTTTATTGGTATATTTAAATAATTAACTCTTTGTCAAATACTGATAAGAGAAAAAAACCAAGTCCAACCATAAGAAATTAAATTCTATTTTGCAAGATTAGTTTATTATTACAGGATTTGATAAAGATATGAGGATTAATTATGGGGAAGCATCGCAAGTGTTACATTATAATCAAGTTGTAAATTTTTATTTGATATATAATATTTATAATTCTTTTGGTATGTCATTGATATGCACCACGACATTATCTAGGTTAGGTTTTTATCATGTAATTGACAAATGGGGAGATTGTTAGTGCATTTATTTGTGCATCATATTTGTCAATCACATGTGTCGGTGTATCAGGGAGTTGGTTAAGCCCTTGGAAGTTGAAGACCGAAGACACATGAAGACTGGAGCATTAAGGAAGTGAAAAATAGATAAATGAGGTGCTTTAGTGACCTTAACCTTGACTCAAAACAACTCATACCTCTAGATGATCTTAAAATTAATAGGTAAACCTTTAGTGATCATCCCTTAGCCTTAGAAGTACAATTGGTCATGATAAATTAGGCTATAAAAGGTGCAAAACTGTTGTAAATATAATTGCCCAAAAACAGCTGTTTTCATTGGATTCTTCATCCCATCGAGTGATCCTCGATCGACCTTGATCGATTGGTCTCGTCTCTGCCTTTGATTTTTTAGATAATTAAAGAAAAGGAAGAAAGAAATGATCAAAGAAAAGGAAGAGAACAAATACAAAATTAAAAATTATAGTCCAACAAAACTCAGACTCTGGGCGCTCGTCCCTGCCTTTGGCATCAGGACTCTGGAATCTCACCCTGTCTTTTCCTCTGGTAGCTCTCTGCTCACTCTCTGGAGTCTCCACTCTCTCATGGAAAAGTTTTCTATGGCTATCTCTCTATAGACTCTTAGACGCTCTCCAGCCACCTTGCTCTCTCTCTCTCTCTCTCTCTCTCTCTCTAAATCTCCCCAACCTCTTTCATTGTTCTGAAGTTGAGATTGCATTTTATAAGCATTTTAAGGGTAGGTTTGGACCTCACCAACCACAAGTTTGGATACAAAGTTAGGTTTGTATGAGTCATGTCATCACATGGGTCATAGATAGGTCATGGATGGGCAGGAGTGAGGCTCGTGTGAACTATACGAGCCAAGCTAACATGTTAACAAGTAGTTAGACAATTAGAACTTGCAAAAAAAATGTCAAAATTCAATTTTTCGCATAAGGACGATGGTGGTGCCACTGTCTTTGTGCAAAGACGACGGTGCCCAAAAGCCTACACTTAGCAAATATGACACTCATCATGGTGTTGAGTTAACCCTGCTCAATTTAGACCATTGGTTGCCTTTATGTGACGCTTTTAGCCATGTGTATCCACTCAGATCAAGGGCTCACCCAAATTACAAAGCTAAGTGGTCATCCTTTAATTATAAGGCGTCTACATAATCAAATCCAAATATTAAATGGACTATACTATAAGAAACATTTGTAATTGAATGACACACTGTGTTGTTTAATGTTTGTCCACCCAAAAAAACTTAATGTTTATCCATTAAGAAAGAAGTTTTCAATGATCAACTATAATTGTTTTTTTTTTTATTTGATTCATATATATATATATATATATATATATATATATATATATATATATATATATATATATATATATATATATATATATATATATATATCAATCTGAACAGGAACTTACAGAAATCGGGTCTTCCCAGGAGAAAAAAGGACTTGGCGAAGACCAAACGAAACAACAAAAAATCGGACCACACTAATCCCATAATCTACAAAAGCTGGAACAAAAATAGAACAAAAAAAATCTAAGGAAAACTTCCCACCAACTGAAAAGAAGGCTGGAAAGCTATTTCCTCTCTCTGATAGAACCTAGCCCTACCCTGTCTAAGACAAGGAGCCAATGCACCTGTTGAGGAAGCTCGGCCCAAGAACTACTACAAAACTGAGATTGAGAAGAGCTCCCCTTGCAGGCTAGCACATCAGCTGGAGCGTTCCCTTCCCTGAAAATGTGCTCAAAAACTATCTTCCCTTTTTAACGAAGCTGGTTTGTTCTAGTCGTCCAGCCTTTCCATTTCCAACCCAGGCTTAAGTTCTCTTTAAACACCTTGACCACCAACTCCAAATCCAATTCTACCACCACTTTACAAAAGATTTTTTTCTATACACATAGCTAGCCCGTCGTGGGCTGCTCTGACCTCAGCTCCAATATGAGACATCACCCCGTATCCTACCGAGAAAGAAAAAATGAGTTCACCTTTGTCATTCCTACAGACTCCGCCACCCCCTGCTAGACCCGAGTTCCCTCTAGACTATCCATCAACATTAACTACTTTTACCCATTCCACATGGGGTCTATACCATTTAACTATGTTTTGGCTCTCATTCCTGACTCCGCCCGTAACTACAGGTGGCTGAGGGTAAACGTTTGAAAGTATACCTATCCTCCTCCCTTCCACTTTGTTTCTCTGTCTGGATAACCACCTGACAACCTGAGCGATCACTGATCCTGCCGCAGGAGCTTTACTTTCGAACACCGCCTTGTTTCTTGCTTTCCACAGTTCCCACCAGATGAAAGCTAGAGCTAGAACCGTGTTGATATGGCGCGAGTTGTTGACGATGTATGTGTTGAGACTCAAATATTTATAATTTTTCCTATTTATCTCTTGATTTTATGAATATAAATCATCTGAATATTCTATTTTACTCATGCATGTGTTGCAAGGTAAATTTAAGTGCTTGGATTGAAAGGGTGCTAAAAAGCATGGATTTGATGCTCAAGATTTACCAAGGAAAGGGATGGATTTTAGGAGACCAAGATTGAAGCATTCACATGTCAAATATCCAAGAAAATTAAGTGACGAATGGAGAGAATCGATGATTTGAAGTGAAGAATCCCGAAATCGTCTTGAAAAAGTGTATTTTGAAGCTGTGAAGTTTATTTTGGAAAACTGTGCAGCAGGAAGTCTGTTTTAAATGAACTAAGCAACGAGAAGTCTATTTTGGAAAAATACATATATTTGATGCGCTTTCTAGGGTTTTCAATTTTGTGCGAAAATTGGAGTTCCCTACTTATAAATAGGGCCTCCTAAGGCATTCCAAAAAAATTCATTCAAGACATCCCAAAGCAAAGTTTAGGATTTTTAAAGAGTTTTTTTTTTAGTTTTATTAAAGCTTTTAAGTTGTTCTTTTTATTTTAGATCTTTTCTATTTTGTATTTTTTTTTCTTGTTGCTTTTTATTTCTGTAATTTAATTATGCTTTTCTAAGTTCCTTCTAGCCCAAGCTAGAAGGGAAGCACATGGGTTTAATAGTTCTTTAAGATTATGATGAATGATTGTTTTAATGATGAGAAGAATGGTGTATGCATGTTGTCTATTATTTAGGTTTTATTTTTTTTTATCCTCTTATGAGATCCATATGTTTCCATCATATGAGATTCACATTAATGGATAGGCTTAGCTTAGATCAATCAGATTTCCTAGATAGGAGAGGTTCTCAACCTGTTATATTTCTTTGATATTCATTATCCTATAGATCTTGAATACTTAGAATCACTGGCGCTTGAGAATATATGTCAATGATGCAGATCCATTATTTTTTAATAATTTATATCACTTTTTAATATTTAAACTGTCTTATTTTTTGACTAGGCTGACCATAATGCTCAGATCCTAGTTGTGTTATCCAAGTCATCATGATTTTGGAATATTAACCTATGTGTGGAACTTTGAAGCTTGGGTGTTATTTTAATTCATTGAATTACATCCATTCAAAAATTCCAAAATCAAATCATTGGTTTAGTTTTTATTACTTAGTTTGTTTTGCATTTGATTTTTTTTCTTCTCACAATTCATCTCCCTGTGGGATCGACCCCGTATTTACGGGATACTACTTACGAACCTCTGTACTTGGAGGCAAGCAATCAAGTTTTTGGCGCCGCTGCCGAGGAGAGACTGAGATAGATCAGATCTGTGCAAGATACTTAAGGTAAGTTTTTTCTAAGGTAAGTTCTCTTCTAAACCCTTTTTTTTCTTTTTCTTTGAAAATAAATTCAGTTGGGTCTTTCAAGCACTAACTATGACATAAGGTTGCCCTGCTTGGGATTTCATCACCCAAGTGCTACGGTTGTCCTACAGTTGTTGTTTGATCACACAGATCATCCGTTGAATCTATTTTTCAGATTAGTATAGTTTAATTTTTGCAGTAGTTTTTCTTTACTTGATTTATTTTTTTATTTTTATGGACTGAACCCTCATGGTCGGCCCTGCCGCCTGGGTTGTTGATTTATTTTTGCTTTGTGGACTGAACCCTCATGGTCGGCCCTGCCGCCTGGGTTGTTGATTAAGTTTTTATTTTTATTGTACGTTACATACTTGCTATTTAAATTAGTGGCATTTATTGTGTGGTGTTGATGGTTTATGTCCCGTTGGAGTAGGGATCAAAATAATCGACTCTCCTCCGAAGGCAAACTAGTTTCAGGTCTTGATCATTTACTTAGAAAAGGCACTCAACATCACTTAGATTTCATGACAGACCCAGTTGATAATCCAAATCCAAATTTGTTAGATCCAATTATAAATCAACCTAATCCTCCTCTTGAGGATGAAAGTGAGGTTCATAGGAATGTGTTAAACCAACCACAGACTTTACGTGAACATTTACACACTGAGAGATCAACTTTACCATCTTGCATAGTGTTCCCTGCTCACACAGAGAACATTGATTTTAAACCAGGTGTGATTCAATTAATTCCTAAATTTCATGGCTTGGATTCTGAAAGCCCCTACTTGCACCTCAAGGACTTTGAGGAAGTAATTGAAACGTTACAAGTAAATAATGGCAATAGGGATGTACTTAAGCTTAGGTTATTCTCGTTTTCTCTAAAGGATTAAGCCAAAGCATGGCTTAACTCTCTAAGACTTAATACCATCACTTCATGGCAAGCCTTAAGTAGAGAGTTTTTGAAAAAGTTCTTTCCCGAGCACAAAACAAATGCATTAAAACAAGAAATCATGTCATTCTCCCAAAAGGGGAATGAATTGTTTTTCCAAGCTTAGGAGCGCTTCAAAGACCTTCTAATTACTTGTCCACATCATGGTTATGAACCATGGCACGTGATTGATGCTTTCCGAAAGGTGCTCACCATGGATATCGGTCAATTCATAGAGATGATGTGTGGTGGAACCTTTCTTGACAAAGATCATAATGAGGCTTGGAATTTTCTAGATATGTTATCAGAGAATACGCAGACATGGGATGTCTCTGCTAAATCAGACCAAACTAGACCCAGTCCTAGAGAGAAAGCAGGGATGTATGTCCTAAGAGAGGAAGACGACCTTAATGCAAAATTCGCTGTATTGGTTAGAAAGGTCGAAGCCTTGAAAATTAGGAAGGTTGATATGGTTAAAGCAAACACTTCCTTAGGTAATTTTTGTAGCATTTGTGGTGGTACAGACCATGACACAAAGGATTGTCCAATAATCTCAGTTGTACAAACTATCACGTATGAGCATGATCAAGCAAATGCTATAAATAACTACCAAAGGTCAGTTATACAACCAATGGAAAACACGTATAATTCAAATTGGCGTAACCATCGTAATCTTAGTTGGAGGAATGGACCACAAATTAATGCGCCCAATGCACCTCAAATGCCTCCACAAAATAACTTTTTTGGGGCACCTAACAATGCATCATATGTGCCCCCACCAAAGCGATCATCTGTGGAGGATGCATTGACCACATTTATAAACTCTCAAACTCAAATGAATAAGCTCATTTGGTAGTGATTTTAAATCAAGCTTTGAAAAATTGGTTAGTGACGGTAAAGGTCCTGAGTCCTCGATAGATAGGATTTGAGGGCGCGGTCTCCATTGGTACATACCAATGTCCTAGGTGGTAGTTCTCTCATTATCATCACAAATTTCAGCAAACACTTTTTCTAACTCAAAATTTTTTAAGTTTCCAATGACTTAAATCAATTCCTCAGTCAGACTAGGTTCCAATTCCTCTTATTCTATCAAGCAGTCCATGAAATTCAGCACATGGATTTCATTATTATCAATGGGCTGCTTACATAGATTGAAAATATTTAGCTCTAAAGTCATGTTACCAAAAGACAAGTTCATCATTCCATTCCTACAATTTATGATTGCATTTGATGAGGACGCCAAACCAATTATGTATACTTAATTGATCAATGAATGGTAGAGGAAAATGGTCCTTCTTTGTGACCTGGTTTAATTTTCTATAATCAATGCAAACACGCCAACCTGTGGTGACACGTGTTGGTATGAGTTCATTATTAGAATTCTGTACAATAGTTATTCCGGATTTCTTTGGGACTACTTGAGTTGGACTTACCCAAACACTATCGGATATTGGGTAGATGATTCTCACATCTAACAATTTGATCACCTCATTTTTTACAACTTCCATCATGTTTGGATTGAGACGACTTTGAGGTTGTCTAATTGGTTTGGCGTCCTCATCGAGGTGGATCCGATGAGTGCATATGGAAGGGCTTATACCCTTGATGTCAGAAATGGTGCACCCCAAGGCTCCTTTGTGGTCCCTTAGAACTTTCGACAATTTAATATCTTGATGACAGACCCAGTTGATAATCCAAATCCAAATTTGTTAGATCCAATTATAAATCAACCTAATCCTCCTCTTGAGGATGAAAGTGAGGTTCATAGGAATGTATTAAACCAACCACAGACTTTACGTGAACATTTACACACTGAGAGATCAACTTTACCATCTTGCATAGTGTTCCCTGCTCACACAGAGAACATTGATTTTAAACCAGGTGTGATTCAATTAATTCCTAAATTTCATGGCTTGGATTCTGAAAGCCCCTACTTGCACCTCAAGTAATATCTTCCTCTCTTAGGACATACATCCCTGCTTTCTCTCTAGGACTGGGTCTAGTTTGGTCTGATTTAGCAGAGACATCCCATGTCTGCGTATTCTCTGATAACATATCTAGAAAATTCCAAGCCTCATTATGATCTTTGTCAAGAAAGGTTCCACCACACATCATCTCTATGAATTGACCGATATCCATGGTGAGCACCTTTCGGAAAGCATCAATCACGTGCCATGGTTCATAACCATGATGTGGACAAGTAATTAGAAGGTCTTTGAAGCGCTCCTAAGCTTGGAAAAACAATTCATTCCCCTTTTGGGAGAATGACATGATTTCTTGTTTTAATGCATTTGTTTTGTGCTCGGGAAAGAACTTTTTCAAAAACTCTCTACTTAAGGCTTGCCATGAAGTGATGGTATTAAGTATGTATACTTAGGTGAAAATAAAACTTATCCTGTGGTGATCTCTTCATTTTTAGACAATGATCAAGATATTAAATTGTCGAAAGTTCTAAGGGACCACAAAGGAGCCTTGGGGTGCACCATTTCTGACATCAAGGGTATAAGCCCTTCCATATGCACTCATCGGATCCACCTCGATGAGGACGCCAAACCAATTAGACAACCTCAAAGGCGTCTCAATCCAAACATGATGGAAGTTGTAAAAAATGAGGTGATCAAATTGTTAGATGTGAGAATCATCTACCCAATATCCGATAGTGTTTGGGTAAGTCCAACTCAAGTAGTCCCAAAGAAATCCGGAATAACTATTGTACAGAATTCTAATAATGAACTCATACCAACACGTGTCACCACAGGTTGGCGTGTTTGCATTGATTATAGAAAATTAAACCAGGTCACAAAGAAGGACCATTTCCCTCTACCATTCATTGATCAAGTTTTAGAGAGGGTAGCAGGTCACTCATTCTATAGTTTTCTTGATGGATATTCCGGATATAAACAAATAGAGATAGCCCTATAAGACCAAGAGAAAACCACATTCACTTGTGCATTTGGCACGTTTGCTTTCAAACGGATGCCATTTGGATTGTGTAACGCTCTAGCAACTTTTCAACGGTATATGTTAAGTATTTTTTTAAATATGGTTGGGAAGTTTCTTGAGGTTTTCATGGACGACTTCTCTGTATTTAGGAGTAGTTTTGAAGAATGCCTCAACAATTTATCTCTTGTCTTGTCTAGGTGTGAAGAGAAACACCTTGTCTTAAATTGGGAGAAATGTCATTTCATAGTTCAAAAGGGAATTATTTTGGGCCATGTTATCTCCAAAAATAGAATCGAGCTAGATTGCTCAAAACTCGACATTATAGTTAATCTACCTATCCCCCAAACTGTTAGAGATATTAGATCACTTCTAAGGCATGCTGGATTTTATAGAAGATTCATCGAGGACTTTAGTGCTATTACTAGACCATTGACTAATCTTCTTCAAAAGGATGTTCCATTTAAGTGGGCAGATGAGTGTGCAAGTGCTTTTAATAAAATTTAATCATCCCTTACCACTGCACCTATCATGCGTCCATCAGATTGGACACTTCCTTTTGAACTAATGTGTGATGCAAGTGATTATGCCATTGGGGCTGTTTTGGGCCAAAGAAAAGATAAACGGCCCTACGTTATTCACTATACGAGTAGAACTCTGAACTCGGCCTAAGTGAACTACTCAACAACTGAAAAAGAGTTACTTGCAGTAGTTTTTACTTTGGATAAGTTTAGGTCCTACTTGCTGGGATCTAAAGTAGTCATTTTCACGAACCAATCTAAGAAGGATGTAAAGCCGAGACTTTTGAGATGGATCCTCCTACTCCAAGAATTTAACTTAGAGATAAAAGATAAGAAGGGAGTAGAAAACGTAGTGGTCGATTACCTTTTCAGATTGGTGTTAGATGATTCCACTAAGGAGATGCATATCCAGGAAACTTGTCACGCCCCAAACTTAGAAACCGGGCTCATAAAATTTTCGATCGCCGAATCCAGCGCCGACAACCTCCGTAGAACCCCATTCTCGACTCCTGGCGCCCATTCGTCAGATTCCGATCCTGGAATGTTACAAGGAGGATTTCAAAACATGATTTGATTTGTAATGAGCATAACATAAGCATAACCCACGAACAATAACTACAAGAACACCATCACAAAATCCATTATGATCAAAAACTTTGAATACAAGGCGTATGAAAGGGGAAATACAATATACTGAAAGTAACAAAAACTCTAGAAGCTCAGATGTACGCTCTAACGGCGGTAAGACTAAGGCTGCGTCCTGGCGTCACCTGCACTCATCAATCGTGCATAAGCTTATAGAAAGCTTAGAAGGTGGTGTAAGTGTGTGCGCAATATAAGCATGCTCAGAAAGTAAGGTCAGAGTAATGCGGAATCATGCTGATGAATACATGAATGCAACCAGCTGTACCAAGGCTATGCGATACAAGATATGAATGCTATTGGTCATGTCACGACTATACAATGCGTGGTGTAACTCAAACATACCGATCCTCATACAGGTCATCAATATCAGTACAATTCTCATTCTGGATAATCACCGGGGTCAAGTACACTCTATGTCAGCTTGTCGTCCCTATCCGGATGCACAACTGGAAGGGTGGAAGAGACCTCACTATCCGCCTGCCAATATCGGGCCTGGCTCATCGATAGCGGACCGATTCCTTAAGCTGGTCAAACTCAACCTAGAAATTGCCCCCTCACTCAAGTGGGTAAGGCCACACCCCTTTCTAACCGACCACGACACAGTGGGAGATGCGGCCTACTGGTATACGACCCTCGTGCGCTCGTGCATCCACTCGGTCTCGACTTTGGAGTCATCCTCTGGTACCATCGAGTTTAGAAATTTTCACCCAGGGACATCTATGACGCCCGTATGCTAGAACCAAATATTTTCGATATCCAATCCGGCCACCCACGATGCGTCTGTGGAGGCTATGGTCCTGATGTCGTTAGGGCATAAAATAATCACAATCATATAGATGCAAGTGCATGAGTCATGCTACTAGTCATGCAACAGTTCTACGTGTACCATGCACTCATGTAGGGCAACTCCGCATATCAGGGAGCCCATAAACAGTCCGCCGAAGGTATATGCTATGATCAATCACTCCACATATCAGTCATACATATGATGCGTATGATCATGAATCATGAATCTACACTAAACATGTATATAAAGATGGGTTTTGTGTATAACAAAGATGGACCTAGACGGCCTACTCACTACAAGTACGGGCCGACTAATGGGCCTCAGGGAGAGTGGCAATGCGGACATTTAACCGACATCATCCTGACAATGTGGGCATCTAACCATCATTGCTCCCAAAGCTCGGTTCGCCTTTAAAATCATTAAATAAATCATGGCGGAATCACACATTGTAATATGCCTTAGGTACATCCCATTGGGTCTCAAATACATCAAATGAGCCATATCTCATAGACCTTATATTCATCAGGCGGGCCACCTCAATGGGCCTCACCAATAGGCCTTAGGTACTTTGCAATGGGTCATCACCCATGGACCTTAGAATGCATTACAATGAGCCCAATCATATGAGCTTTATGTGCATCAAATGGGCCTAATTACATAGGCCTTATATACACCAAAGTGGGCCTCAACAATGGGCCACAAATACATCAAATGGGCCTACACACATGGGCCCATACATAACAAAGTGGGCCTCAACACATGGCCTTATAAAAAAAATCTCAAAATGGTTGGATGGTTAGGGTGAAACTCATGCATCATGGTAGGTCCCATGGGGATAGAAGGCATAGATAAATCACATACTCCATAGTGGAGGTCCACACTGATGAAAGGCGTGGACACAATACATACATGAGTGGGTCCTAAGTAGGACTCACCAAAATGTTTATTTTCCACCCAACCTAGGGCCTAACATAATATTTATTTTCCCTTCAATTTGGGGCCCAACATGATGTTTATTTTCCATCCAAACTGTTCATTGTGCCACATGGGCCTAGGGTCCACTATAATATTTATTTATCATCCAACCTATTTATAGGTCATGTGGACCAGAGGGTCCACTGTACTGCTTATTTGCCATATAATCTATCCATAAGGTCACATGGACAAGGAGGGGCCACTATAATATTTATTTTCCATCAAACCTTTTGATAAGGTCACACGTGACCTGGCCCACCATAATATTTATCTGACATCCAATCTATTAAAAAGTCACGTGGACCTAGGAAAGCTGGGGCACACTGGAATGTTTATTTTCCATACAACTGTAACACCCCAAATTTTCGCCTACCTGGAATTAGACGTCCTTAAGCGATGGGTCAACTATAACACCTTGGTAACCTCTCAGAACCCAATTCCAAAGCCAAAGAAATCACTTAGGATTAATTCCTTTAGAAACTAAGCGTAAGTTAGCTAGCGCTACGCTAGATTAGCTGCGAAATTGTCCTTGATCGCTTTAAATACGTTCTACAAGATTCAAAACTTAAAGAATCAATGACGCTATAATATCCTGAAACCTTGGATCAAACTCTAAACCCGTTTGCTCTTAGGAATCCTTTGATACTCCGTATTGGATTTAGACCGCGCGTCGGAAGTTCGATACCTACAATCTTAGACCGTTATGACCGCTTAGCTGGACTTGACAATCATTTTGAAAATCAAGCCCAACCGATGTGCAGAGGCTATTTCATTGAGCCTGGAGTGAAGAGAGTGAGAAAGGGGTTAGATTTGAAAATTTGAAATTCAAATCTAGCACATGACTTGGCGCGTTATTATTAAGCATTCTAACCATCAGAATTCAGCCAAATTTCACCCTCGGATTAGGAAAAATTTCTCTTTCATATCACGAGACTTGTAGACCTGATTTAGGTGCGACGACCGGTGAACTGAAACTGGACCGCCACGTGTGATTTACGAATTCTGCTGGTCTGAAAACTTCGTGTGAGCAACATCCAGTGACCATGAGCTTAAGTCCGACCGCGTTCGGCCGGGGGACCTCCCAAAGTGCCCTTTTGGATCGAAACAGCTCCGATTTGGTTATACCTCAAGTGAACTTTGTTCTCAAGCCTAATTTGGGAAGGTTTTAGCTTATATAAGGGTTTGAAACCCTCACTTATCTCACCCATCTGAATTTGCTAGAAACCCTAGCTAGAGTGAGAGAGAAAGTGAGAGTTTGTAGAGAGTGTGAGAGTGATCTTCCTGCCACTTGCTGCAACCGCTTCACATGTTTAAGCAACGCATCCCAATCACTTTGCCGGTGATTTCAACGATTTCTAGGTAAGTAAAACCCTAAACACTTGCTGATTTAGCATTCCATCGATTCAAATAGCAAAGTAGCTTATACAACTTGTGTATTAGGTCGCCTGTTTGCCGTAGACGAAGCGTATACGCTCCGTTCGGAACGATACACATCTAGGGTAAAAAGGTGCGGATTTTAGACGCTTTGATTGACTAATTTCAAAGCTTTCAATGTCGTTTAATAGTAGATTATCGACGGCAATGCCATTTGACATGTAGAACATGCTGTCCGTTTTCCATTTCGTACATGTACGAAAAATATGAGATTTAGGGCATTTTGTGTATTTGTAGGAAAGACAGTATACGTCCGTATTTTGCTGAAATAATTGTCATGGCTAATTGTCGTTCTATGATATTAGGAATGCGTGCATGGTCTGTTTGCCGAAGAGATTCGCCCTAATGCGCACTTTGGGTCGACATACGCTATGTAGACTAAAGTGTGTAGACTAAGTGTTTGTATAAATGTTTGTATTAGTATGTATTGAGTAAAAGGTGTTGTGTATGAGTTTTGAGATTGAATTCTCAAGTAATATGCTGATGTAAATGATTTTCGTCATGTTGGCTATATGTATTGATTTCATTATATACATGAAATGCATGTGTGGGATGATTTGCTTAAGTTGTATGTCATAACATGTGTCAACATGCTTACAATGTTGTATTTCATTTCTGTTACTCACATATGCTTACTGATGTTGATGCACAAATGCTTGGGGCTATGACCTAGTCCAGGCAGTCGGTAATGGATCGAATTCGTGGTTGGTTTTTATGTACCACAAAGGACGCGTCGATGAACGCGAGTCGTGTTTTGGATTGGCGGTAGTGGTTAGGCCACACAAGGTGTTTCATGTACTTCATGTCGTTCAACTTGAGATGCGCTCGTGCTAGTCGAGCCCGTCACGTAACCCGACTAGCCATTGTATGTTCACCCTGTATGAGTCATAACTGCTTGAACCTAGGGTACTGAACTTACCATTGAAAACCCTCTTAACCATGGTACCTTGATCCATAAAGACTCATGAGCCGGGCATGGTGGTATGGGACACCGTGGTCGAGCTGTCGGCCTACGTTGGGGCCACAAACCTTCCCGTAGTGACCAGTGAGCACCCTACTCTGAGCAGATTATGGTGGTATGGGACACTATATTCTTGCTGTCGGCCTACACTTATCAGGTGACGAGCCCTTTGTAGTGACCTTGAGTTTATCCTGATACCGCATGGGGGCGACGAGTCCTGATGCAGTCTTAAGGATAATTAGGCCTGTATTGATAAGGTGATGGGGGAGCGGTGCAACGAGTGCAAGCAACAGCCATGACAGCTCTTGCAGCGACCTACAAATATAACATCGTATGAGATTACTAGGAGTGACGACCCTAAACAGGATCTGTGTTGGGATTGATATAAGCAAGGTACCCTAGTTTCTCAATCCTGCTGTATGAAAAGGACTAACAACAACTTGGTAATCATTATCCATATCGCATTGCATGTGCCTGGAAGATGTGGAGCACTGCGGGAAGAAAGCATGCCGTGAACACAGATGGTGCCGTATGAGGGAGTATGTCAGTGAGGGCATCCATCATATCATTTCATGCATACATTAACAGCAGTATCTAGGAATGTTTGATTGATTGCTTTACTATTATCGCTTGATTGATTTAAGAACATGCTAATCTTTGCTCTATTATTCCACTGAGTTAGTTACTCACTCCCACGTTACGGATGGTGTTTGTAACACCCACCAGTCCCTATTTTAGTTACAGATGATGGCGCTGCTTGTGAAGCGGAGCTGGGATTGTATGATGATGAGGAGGATCCCTCCTTTATGCGTGTTCTGATCGACGGGATTACAGGGAGGTTGATTAGATGCCTTAACACTTGTCATTTCCTATTTTTAGAGCACTCATGTATATTCTTTTCTTTTCATTTTTGAAGTATACATGTATGTATTTAACCTGGTAACATGTTCACACTCTGGAGACATACAACAGTTAGATATGTTATACATACTATCACAGTCTTCCGCTTGATAATTTAATTGTCTCTGGAGTATGATATGCTGTTTTGGCTTAATCTCAATATTTTTTAACGTCTGTTTATAGACAACATGCATTTAACATTATCTATGTTGTATAAATAACATTTTGAAACTCGGGAGTTGGGTTTCTACCTGACCCTTGATTTTCAGGATGTTACAACAACCTATTCATAAGGTCACGCAGTCAGGGGGCCCACTGTGATATTTATTTGCCATGCAACGTGGCCAGGGGCCCACCGTAATATTTATTTTTCACCCGACCTGTTGATTGGGTCAGGGAGCCCACGGTGATGTGGTCCACAAATCCAGTCCACCCATTATGGGTGTCCCACCTGGCTGAAGGTTTAGACCAAGTTTCAGCCTCATCCAAATTTTAGGTAGGCCCCACCAAAATGTTTTATATGTTTTAGGCATGTCATCACATGATTTTAGATGGTATGGCCCACCTGAGTTTCGTATACGGCTGATTTTTGGCAGGGGTGTCACTGCCCTATGGGGCCACCTAAAGGACTGGATGGATTTTCGAAACGCATCACGTGGGGTCCACAGCTGGGGCTGTGAGCCCAGCCAGACCATCCGCCCACCAGCGCTCGACGCTGTGGCGTCCTTGGCAGCAGCAACAATTGCTGCTTCTCTTCTTCTTTTTTTCCTTAGGTGGGGCCCACATTAACTAGATCTACCCCGTCCATTTTATGTGTCCCATAAAATTATGGGTCCAAATCAAGTTTCAGGTGGATCCAAGCTTCTTGTAGACCCCAGCAATCATTTTCCTAATTTTTAAAGGAAAATACTGGCATTCTCAATGCCACGGCCCACCAGACAATTGGATCGATCTCATTTTTCGGCTCAACGCCTAAAATGATCCCGAGAATGGAATGGATGGCTTGGATTAAATATATATGTCAAGGTGGGGCCATGTTGGAGCGGCCCACCATTTCCCTTCCTTTTCTTTTTTTTTTAAAGCTTGTGAGTACACACCCCTGACAGTACACACACTACACATTAACCACTTCACTTCCATGCCTCTCGTCCAGCGTCCCTGAACGCTGGACGGCATGGATGAACACATCATCATGGTGGGTCCCACATGTACGTGGCCCACCATATACATATACATATATATATAATATTAATATAATATAATATATATGTATATATATACATATATCAATACATATATCATATCACCTAAAATGTGGTGGACCACACCATTGATGAATGGAGTGGATTTAACATGGCCCACTTCATTCTAGGGAGAGGAGAGAGAGAGAGAGAGAGAGAGAGAGAGAGAGAGAGAGAGAGAGAGAAAGAGAGATACGGTGAGGTAGAGGGACCCCGCCACTATGGGTCCCTCTTGATTAAATCACATACATTAAATTGGGTCCCACCAACAAGTGGACCATAAAAAAAATAAATTAACGGTGGATCACCCACCTCTAAGTCTCCTCCTTGCTCCCTTGGCCTCCAATGCTCCTTGCCTTCACCTTGGACGGTGGATGATGGACCTTTGATGGTGTGGATGAGAGATGAGAGGGTGGGCCACACTTGGTGTTTTGAAAAACCTTGGGAATGCTTGGACGTGTGAAATTTTTTGAGTTGCTTTGGGAGTTTTTTTTTTTTGAGAAATGAGAGAGAGAGTGAGGTGATGGGTTAAAGGGATGGGTGATGGATGTGAAGTGTACTTGACATGGCATGGGTGTATAAGAGAGAGGGTGAGAAAGAGTTGACTTGTGATGTTGCTTGACTTGTGGAGAAAGAAAGCATGGGTTGCTTTGTACTTGACATGAAGTGATTGATTGATTTGATTGATTTGATTGATGGGACATCTCGTAAAGATTTCCTCATAATTCGTAATGCGCGGTATTTTCTTCGAATTGAACGCGGGCCTGCATCTTCTACCCTGGGTATTGGGTCGGTATGCGAGTCACGGCGTTAGAACCGCGACGATGGCGCAGTCGCTAAGGTACAGGTTTCGTGTCGAGTAGACTCTGATATGCGAGGCTCGGCTTAGGTTTGCACGTAAATGTCGAATACATGTCGAAGGTTGTCGGAATTCGACTAGAAGGACCGCGGAAGAATACGAAATAGTATAGTTTAGGACATGGGTCTTACAACACTTTTTCTGATGAACAATTATTTATGATCTCCAAATTGCCTTGGTATGCGGATATAGTGAACTATCTTGCAACGGGAAAAATGCCATATCATTGGAAGTCGCAAGATAGGAAGCGTTTTGAAACCGAGGTTAGGAACTTCTTCTGGGATGACCATATTTATATAAATATGGGACAGATCAAATTTTTAGACGTTGTGTCCCAGAGGATGAAGTTTAAAGTGTTATTTCCTTTTGTCATATGAAAGCATGTGGTGGCCATTTTTCTGCTAAGAAAATCACTGCAAAAATCCTGCAGTATGGTTTTTACTGGCCCACTATGTTTAAAGACACCCATGCTTTCTGTGTTGCTTGTGATAATGTCAAAGGTTGGGAAGAGTGTCCCGGCGGAACATGATACCTTTATCCCCAATTTTACCATTAGAGATTTTTTATTGTTGGGGTATTGATTTTATGAGCCCATTTCCATCTTCTTTTGGATTTCTTTATATATTGGTTGGTGTGGACTATGTTTCAAAGTGGATTGAGGCAGTTCCAAGTAGGACCAACGACAACAAAGTGGTCATACGATTCTTAAAGAAAAATATTTTTTTAGATTTGAAACTCCAAAGGCCATCATTAGTGATGTCGGGTCTCACTTTTGCAATAGGACATTTGAGGCTTTGATGAAGAAATATGACATCAAGCATAAAGTGAGCACCTCATACCACCCACAAACGAGTGGATAAGCTGAGATTTCTAATCGAAAAATTAAACACATTTTAGAGAAAACTATAAGGCCAGATAGGAAGGATTGGTCCCTCAGACTATCCGACGCTTTATGGGATTATAGGACTGCTTATAAAACCCCGATTGAAATGTCTCCATACAGATTGGTGTATGAAAAGGCTTGTCATTTACCCGTGGAATTGGAACATAGAACCTACTGGGAAATAAAGAAATTAAATTTTGATATGGACCAAGCAAGTGGACAAAGAAAATTAGAATTGAATGAATTAGAGGAGCTGAGGAGAAACTCCTATGAAAATTCTAAAATCTACAAAGAGAGGACCAAAGCTTTTCATGACAAAAATATCCTGAGAAAAAATTTTGAACCTCAGCAAAAGGTCCTGTTGTACAATTCCCGTGTCCAGTTCTTTTCGAAAAAGTTAAAATCAAGATGGACAGACCCCTTCATTGTGAAGAATGTTTATACTCATAGGGCTGTTGGAATTGAGAATCCACGAAATAACAATGTGTACAAGGTTAATGGTAAGAGATTGAAGCCTTATGTGAAAAACTTTCATTTGGGAGAGGAGTCTTTCCCTCTTCATGAGCCAGAATATTTAGAATGATACTCCTAGTCTGATGGAGCAATTGTAGATCTGTATCATATTCAATTCTTTTTAGTGTCACATAGCAGGTGAGTTTTTCATGGTAGATACTATCCACCCTTTCTTTTATTTTTATTGTTCTCTACATTACATTATCATTACGTTGGGGACAATGTTGATTTTAGGTTGGGGGGTGTGGGTAGTCATCCATGTGATTTTTATTTATTTTTTATTTTTTTATTTTTTGGGTTTCAATTTATTTTATTATTATTTTTAGGTTTCAATTTTTATTTTCTTTAGGTTTATGAAATTTTTTTCAACATTTTCAAAATAATATTTTTATGTATAAAAATGTAAACATGATATTATGCGAATTCCAAAGGCAAAGTTAATATTTACTCTAGGTTGATAGTAGTCAGAAATCTGACAGCGAAAAAAATTATAGACTTGAGTTCAATTATCTAATCACTAGTTTAAAGTAAGTTGTAATTTGATGTATTGAATTCACAATACACCCTAACTAACTAAGTGAGGAATATGATATGTGAATTAGAATAATAACTTTTGATTCATACAAGGTTGAATGAACTCGTATCATTGATATATGCGTAAAAGAGAGAATATTGAAGGAAAAAAATAGTGAAAATTTTTATTATTATTATAGAGCATGAATGTAATGACCATAACAATCGTGTCAGTAATCTGGAGTAAGGA
The DNA here is from genome assembly GCA_037074715.1 of Magnolia kwangsiensis. NCBI lineage: Eukaryota > Viridiplantae > Streptophyta > Magnoliopsida > Magnoliales > Magnoliaceae > Magnolia > Magnolia kwangsiensis. The sequence continues at coordinate 12,273,736 of CM073582.1, read as the reverse complement.
TACCTAAGTATCCATTACTGTTACCATTACAAGTACGATACCTTAGATTATGAAGCAAACCCATGAGAATCTTCATCTAAGGGTGGTTTATAAAAATGAGGATATTATGATAAAAGAAGAAATGACATGAAAAAAATGAGATAACTAGAGATTTCATATTCTTGGAATGATTGAAAGGAGTTAGGATAGAGAACATGCATATTTCTCAAAGTTAGATTAGTGTCACGGAACACCTAAGGATATTGGATCATAACTATTCTAAATTTTGATTAGGTCTCTGAACTCAAGGATGTAATGGATTAGAAAATTGAGATTCTAACTAACTTCAGACTTAGGGTAAGTATTGATTTGTTTTGGAATTCATATGATGAATGGAGGTATAATTGTATAAATTTCTGAATGTTGAACTATTTTTCATGTTGTCAATGTTTGTGGGTAACATTTCTAGAAATCCTCACGAGACTATAACTTGTCTACTAGAGGAAACCTAGGGGTTTAAAGGCTTGTTGCATATGCTAAATGCAATCGAAATTACCTGCGAAAGTGGTATAGTTAGAATTTTATATTCATTTTAATTTTGTTTGTAGAATTAATTTTTATTCTTATTTTTATTTTTCTTCGCTTATTTTGCTCGGGACTAGCAAAATGCTGGTTGGGGGGGTGTGTTGAGACTCAAATATTGTATATTTTTTTCTATTTATCTCTTGATTTTATGAATATAAATCATCTTAATATTCTATTTTACTTATGCATGTGTTGCAAGGTAAATTTAAGTGCTTGGATTGAAAGGGTGCTAAAAAGTATGGATTTGATGCTCAAGATTTACCAAGGAAATTGATGGATTTTAGAAGACCAAGATTGAAGCATTCACATGTCAAATATCCAAGAAAATTAAGTGACGAATGGAGAGAATCGACGATTTGAAATGAAGAATCCTGAAATCGTCTTGAAAAAGTGTATTTTGAAGCTGTGAAGTTTATTTTGGAAAACTGTGCAGCAGGAAGTCTGTTTTAAACGAACTAAGCAATGAGAAGTCTATTTTGAAAAAATACATATATTTGATGCGGTTTCTAGGGTTTTCAACTTTGTGCGAAAATCGGAGTTCCCTACTTATAAATAGGGTCTCCTAGGACATTCCAAAAAAATTCATTCAAGACATCCCAAAGCAAAGTTTAGGATTTTTAAAGAGTTTTTTTTAGTTTTATTAAAGCTTTTAAGTTGTTCTTTTTATTTTAGATCTTTTCTATTTTGTATTTTTTTTTCTTATTGCTTTTTATTTCTACAATTTAATTATGTTTTTCTAAGTTCCTTCTAGCCCAAGCTAGAAGGGAAGCACATGGGTTTAATAGTTCTTTAAGATTATGATGATTGATTGTTTTAATGATGAGAAGAATGGTGTATGCATGTTGTCTATTATTTAGGTTTTATTTTTTTTATCCTCTTGTGAGATCCATATGTTTCCATCATATGAGATTCACATTGATGGATAGGCTTAGCCTAGATCAATCAGATTTCCTAGATAGGAGAGGTTCTCAACTTATTATATTTCTTTGATATTCATTATCCTATAAATCTTAAATACTTAGAATCACTGGCGCTTGAGAATATATGTCAATGATGCAGATCCATTATTTTCTAATATTTTATATCACTTTTTAATATTTAAACTGTCTTATTTTCCGACTAGGCTGATCATAGTGCTCAGATCCTAGTTGTGTTATCCAAGTCATCATGATTTTGGAACATTAACCTATGTGTGAAACTTTAAAGCTTGGGTGTTATTTTAATTCATTGAATTACATCCATTCAAAAATCTCAAAATCAAATCATTGGTTTAGTTTTTATTACTTAGTTTGTTTTGCATTTGATTTTTTTTCTTCTCACAATTCATCTCCCTGTGGGATCGACCCCGTATTCACGGGATACTACTTACGAACCTCTGTACTTGGAGGCAAGCAAGCAGTATGCCATTCTTCATTGCAAAAATCTAGCTTCCACTGTGGGAGCTTGCATGACTCTGATACTGAAAGCCCTCCCAAAGAAATTCCACACCGCTGCAGCTACCTCACCATCCAGAAATAGGTGGGCCAAGGATTCTGTAGCTGGGCACTGATTTGAACCTTCTCTGCAGCATATGCACCTTGACGCTAAGTGAATGCCCCTTAATTGAATTACATTCTCTACCGGGAGAGAGTTGTTAAAGAGTTTTCAAATAAACAGTGAAATTTTTGGAGGTAACTGACCGTGCCAGACCCACCTCATCCATTCTTTCCTTGAAGAAAAGGGCCTGCTAACTTCCCATGCTGATTTTGCTGTGAAATTTCCTAATGCAATGAATGGCCACACAGGGGAATCTAGACCCTCTGATAGACAGAATCCCCCTTGAAAGATTACATTTATCACCTATTGAGGAAGCATCGAGAATACTACTGTTGGAGGGAGAGGTCCTGCCGAACCTAGAATCTGCTTCACTTTTAACTCTTTGATCTCTTCTAGAATGTCCCCTGACACATAATTTTGTAGAGGACCAAGACCGGTCCAATTTTCTTACCAACACCTACATTCCCCCTCTCCTATGCTCCATTGAACCTTATCATTTAGAAAAGGCATCAGGTTCCTCATTTTCTTCCAGATTGGAGAGCCGATTCCATCATTGATTCTTAAGGCCAAATATTCCTGCATCATTCCATACTTTCCCGCCTTGAACACTACCCAAAAACTACAGTCCTTTTGAAATTTCAAATTCTAGGCCATCTTTATCTGAAACACATGCATTACTTCTGATAATTTCCGGATTCCTAGTCCTCCTTCCGTCTTCGGCCTGGTAATGGTTTACCAACTTCTCCAATGGAGTTTCCTTTTCCCATCAGCCCACCCCCAAAAAAAACAGGAGAACTTGCTCTCTAGCTCTTTAAGAACGCTCTTATGAATAGTAGTAGCTGCCATGAAATGAATGGGGATGCTCCCCAGCACATGCTTGATTAGGATCGCTCTTCCGGCTTGAGATAGAAATCTGTTTTTCCACCCCCTAATGCGCCCCTCAACCTTGTTTATGAGGGGCTGAAAATCTCTTGCTTTCAGCCTTCCCACTGTCAGTGGCACCCCCAGATAGCAGAAAACTCCTCTAGCCCTGTTTATGGCTAGCAAGTTAGAAATGGACCTGATCAACTGCCATTGTTTCCTTATAGTACGATCACCTGAAATTTGGATCTATTTGAGCTCATGCCCTAAAATGATCTAAAAAATGAATGAACGGTATGGATATAGATTAAATACGGCAAGGTGGGCCCCATGGTAAGGGCCACACCATCTTGGGTGAGCCCGGGGCCGCACATAATCCGCTCCCGCGAAACATATGACCAATCAACTCATCAAGTGTGCACTTTTGTACTTGTTAGTAAAAGGAAAACCATTAGTCGACATTCAATGTACGTGCATGGCTCACCTGATGATCGTGTTGAGGGAACCGCGGAAGCACACAAAGATGAATATAGGATAACAATCAAATAGCACCAAGCAAACACAAAGAAGAACACATCCATTTAAAGTAGAAAAACCCTCTCGGAAAAAAACCATGATATAAAGCGATATATGATCACTATGAAAACAGATATTACAAAGAGAAAAGAGCTTACCCGATTTGAAAAATCTCGAATCTCTCCCTTGGTACACCCTTTTGAAACTCTATAACAATTTAGAAACCTATGGAATACATCCCAATCTCACCCATATTTATAGCCTATGGGAGAGTTCCAAACAAAATCGGAAACAAATTTCGCAGATCCGGCGGATTCGTAAAATTCTACTCAAAACATTCGATGTCATCGAACGCCCTTCGATATTATCAAAACTTATCATTCGATGACATCGAACTAACAACTAAACTATCCAAAGACAAAACTCAATTTTCCATAAAATCTCGATTGCATTGATCCCTGTTCGATGTCATTGAATATTCAATCAAACATCCATCGATGGCATCAAAAAAGTGCCCAGATAGACCAACGACCAACCGGAGAAAATCTAGAAAATCTTGATGGGATGGAGTATTGATCGATGACATCGAAGGTGGCATCGAACATATGGTCGATGGCATCAGCAGACCGTGTATCTGACTTGATTTAAGATATCAAATACATCGGATCCAATCGTTTTGGTCTAAGATGGGCCGGGGCTTCCTGTTTCATGTCGTGGATCTCTCACATGTGTGCGTGTGCGTGTACGTGTGGGCTTTCATGTTGGGCATGTCTGCGGTGGTTTGATGATTATGACCGTAGATCTGATAACTACGAAAATCTTTGCATCGGAAGATCACTGCCATTCAATCTTTGGTCGTTTCACAGGTCTTCTGTATTTCTTGCATGGGCTGGACTTCTGTTCTAGCTCGCCTCCATTTTATAGAAACGGCGGTCTCTTCAACCGTACACGTGTCATAGTTTTGTGACCATCCAAGCCGTGCAAATTGCTGACCCGATCATAAGTAGTGCGCAAGCCAAAGATTACACTTAGAAAATTATACCAGCCGTTTCACTATTTTACTTTCAACCATTCCTTTGATGTCCATTTGGTTGGTTAGGATTGCTCGATCAGTTTGATTTTAGAAATATGATTGTCTACAGCGTGCCCCACAATTTGGATGGTCTGGACAGCCATACACAAGTGCTAGAGCATGAATTACCACCATTTTCACAATGATTCTGAACTATCATGGAAATCTAACCGTTCTTTCTTAATTATTCGTATGCAGGCCACTGATTGAACGGTTATAATCCTCTAGTCTGTAGAGTGGTGCGGAATCTACGGACGCGGATTGCGTCCTACCCCCGCCCCGGACGGTAATCCGTCCGTGCACGGCTCTGTAGGCCCACGGTGATGTAAGTATTTTATCCACGACGTTCATCGTTTTTCTCAAATAATTTTAAGATATCAGCCAAAAAATAAGGCAGGTCCACGGCTTGGATTGAACGTCTACCATTAAAAACTTACCGGGAGCTGGAGAAGTTTCGGATCAAGTTTATATTCGTGTTTTCACCTCATCCACGTCCACATGACTTTATGAATAAGTTGGATGGTAAAAAAAAAACATCACGGTGGCCAGTTAAAAGGTTTCAACAGTGGGTGTCATTATCAGTGCAGCTTCATCTGGTGTGGTCTATTAAGGCTGTGGACGTATTTCATTTTTAGGATCATACTTTAAAGTTACCTGAGAAAAGCGATTAACGGTATGTACAAAACACTTACATAACGGTGAGCCCCACAGAGCATGAGATTGACGATCTGATCACTGATCCATGGGCCCACGTATTAAATGCTCATGATGCATGAATTACCTTTACTGCACTTTTCTTGGATGGATCAAACACGGACGTCAGTTTTTATTTTTTGGTCACAGATCGTGTCGGACGCGGATTGCGTCCTACCCCCGCCCCTCTCTAGCCACGAACGGGCAGTTCTGTGGGCGGGCCCACTATCATCGATCAGTTTATCTACGCCGCACATTCCATCTTTTATATCATTTTAAGATATCTTCACAAAAACGAGGCAGATCCAACTCTCAAGTGGACCACACCACAGATGACTCTTGCATTTAATGCAGCCAAGCTTATTGTTTGGTGTGGCTTATTTGAGCGTTGGATTTATCTAATTTTTGTTTATATACCTTAAAATGACATTAGAAAAGGAATGGACGGCGTCGATAAACAGATAAATCACAGTGGGCAGGCCCACAGAATTACCCGTTCGTGTAGGACGCAATCCGCGTCCGATCGTGTCTAACCTTCCGAACATCATTAATTTGGAAAATGAGCAATGACGGTCAAGATTATACACGGAAAGCCGGTGTATCCGTCACCTTGCCTGTCCAACCAGCGTCATAGGGTATTAATTGCCCCGGTTTATTAAATGATGCCCACCCATCCACCAGACACGCGGCATGCACGCGTGTCAATCCTGACCGTCCATATAGCCAAAAATCACACTGGTGGACCAGAGGTTTGAGACAATCAGCTCCACATATTGTTGTTTGTTTTTTTGAAATGGGGTAGTTAGGGCTGTCAACTTGTCGGTACCAACCGTCCGTTCTCTGACCTCAACTAATCAGACTCTGGTTTGCCGGGTTCACCTTGAGGGGTGCGGTTTGGCTAGTGATTGTAGCACCAGCTAGCTAGCTGGTGCCATTTTTCCATATAATTTTAAAACGTGAGCTCAAAAATGAAATATATGCAAATCTTAGGTGGACCGCACCTCAAGAAAATATTGTTAATTAAATGTCCAATATTAAAACTTCTTAGAACCATTGTTATGTTTATCTTCCATCTAACATGTCAATGAGGTCGATGTGTCGGGCCGTCCCAACCTTAGTTCTCACACCTGGACTAATTAGGTTGGGGTATGCCGGTGTGGGTCTTTTCAAATTGGTCTTGATTTATGGGTCTCGGGTTCAGATACCATGTGGCGTCCTGACAATAGATTTGGGTAAAGTCCCATCAGTCCATATCAAGGGTCTGATCCTAAACGAGTTACTTACCCACACACATATGATTTAATCATCTAATTAAAGCTAATTTGAGCGAAGCTGACCGAACCTCTCAAACTGAATTTTCAAACTATATTTATTAATAGAATGCAAAACTTCAACCCAACTCACTAAAATCAGGCTGGTAAATCGGTTGACTCAACGGTAAGCATTGATGGGGTTGTGCGTCATGTTACAATTAATATGTTACAATCAGTCTACTTTGAGGGACACGGTTTGACTAGTGATCCCAGCACTGGGGATGCGATTGGCTGGTGTACCACACGCCATTGGTGTTGCAGATGTTGCTGGTGTGTTGACGTCACTAAGTTGTGTGGGTCGTATCATGAGGTTTGAGTTATATTCAAACGGTTCACTCACTTGGAGAGCTAGTGATAAGGCTTGAGCTGAAAAATAAGACATATCCAGAAATCAAGTGGGACACTATAAAAAGTAGGGGAAGATTGAACGCTTGCCATTGAAATTCTTTTCGGGCCACATAAATTTTGGATCAACATGATATTTGTTTCTTCTCTATGGGTTTGTGTGACCTTATGTACAAATTGGATGGAAATTAAACATTACTGTGGGCCATACGAATGTTTTAATGGCAAAAATCATTGTCCCCATTGATATTTGTGGTGTGGTCCACTTGAGCCTAAGAAATTATTCAATTTTGGATTAAGGTCTAAAATGATTTGGTGGAATGAATGAACAGTGTAGATATACTTTGATCTCTTTCGAACGCGAGCTGTAGGAGAGTCGGTGCTCGTCTTCACATGACACGTGCCCACACAGATAGGTTGCTGATGTGCGGTACACCAGCCAATCCGCTTCCCATCACTCGCCAGCTTGCTAGCGTCAGACCTAGATAGGCCCACCATAATGCACGTGTTTTGTCTTCAACGTCTGTCCATTTTGCATGGTTATTTTATGGCACAGTAGATGTGCCTAACTTTCAGCCACATGCGAAAAGGTGATGACAAAATGGATGAGCGGCATGAATAAAACATATGCATTAAGGGCTGTTTGATTTTTATCGTTTTACTTGGAAATGGTAAATACCCAAGAAATAGGTGATTATTACCGTTTCAGCTGTTTGAATATTAACGGGAATTTCAATTCTTGGAAACCGGTTCAAAAGTAGTAGTGGCCATTGTACGATCTCATCTTGATATATATGATATATTTGTCCCGTTTATTCATTTTATCACAACATTTTGAGAAATTAGAAGAAAAATGAGTTATATCCAATATTCAATTGGCCCATTTCAAAAGAAACAATTGCCAAAGAAAGTTTTTAATGGTAAGTATTTAATTCACATATTTCTATGGCGTGGTCCACTTGAGCATTGGATATGCCTCATTTTTTGGCTTATATCATAAATTTATCCGACATAGTGGATGATATGCATCATGGTGGGATCCACAAATGTTTCACAGTATTTACCATTTTAACCTCCAAAACGTAGGCTGTCAAGTCAGTTACGGGGAAGAGTGCAGCAACTATGGAGGGAAATAATTATTATGATTTACCCGGGTATTTCCCAGTGAATTAGAAAATCAAACACGCCCTAAAGGTGCGGGCAAAGTGCTTTGACACCGGCTAGCGGTACGGTATTGGGGTCACTACCAAAACCGTACCCCACTTTGAATGGGTGATATAAAATAAATAAATAAATTGGATCATTTGGTTGACACAAATAATTTAAATTTTTTTAATTTATTGTAATGTAATGGGTCACATCATTATAAAGTATATTGAAAGTAGTTTATAATGGATGCAGCTTGACAATGTTACTTGTTAATGTCAAAATCTGGATCGCCCTCCACTTCATATGGTGTACCTATGAGGAACTCTGGTCATATATAAAGGATCAATAAAGGAGACCCTCCAATGCTTAAATCAGGTCAAGGAAATCTGAGTCTAAGTTGAAGAGTAGAGAGAGAGTGTGCGAGATGTTGCGTACCTGTAGCAATGGAGTCTCCTCGTATTTATACCTGGGGGTTAGATGATCTACGCCCGTTAATCTCGGCATGATTCGCTCAATCAAAGGGATATTGCGATCGTGGAGATTTCAGCTGTAATCCAGAGATTATGTAGTATATCGTGTCTTAGAGGAGCATATCAGCGAGCGGGATATCCGGCCATGTTCTGTTATGGTAGTTTCTTAATTAGGCGTTCAGCCTGTACATGTATAGCCTTGGCCTCAGATCTAAGTTAGGACTAAGTTACTCCTGATCCCGAGCCTTAGACCTTAATTAGTGAACAGAGGTGACCCCTTTTGCCGAGTTGTCAGTCAAGATGGCTGGAGACCGAGGCAGGCTTCGGCTCGGACTGAGAGTAGTCCCGACCCCCCCTTCCTCATTAGTCATACACTTCCCAGATACACCTCCGAGATCTCTTGCCCAGACTCTGAGGTAAGCAGATGACTTAATTCGTTGAGTCGGATTTCCCCATAACAGAAGCCCCCTACTCTCTCAGTCCGACCTCGGACTCAGAGAGTAAATATCTGCGGAGATGAGACGACACTTGTATCTCTACTGCCAATTGAGATGATTGGGACATAATTAATGTGATTTGGCCTTCTGACCTCGCATATGATGCAACGGCTACGTCTCTTCAGTTCACGTCCTCTCAGTAGAGGACACATGGTGGCAGTTATGCTTTGCAGACGGTGAAGCGCGGGGAACGGCATCACGTGTACTGGGGAATCAGAAGGACATCTGCGGCATTGAATAACATTAAATGCTAGGAAGATTCTGACCTTAAAGCGTGGGCTTGGTGTAAGACCCGTAACCTAACCCGTACCGTTCTGTTTGCCTTCGCGGTCCTCTTGGTCGAATTTCGGTGACCCGTGATTTATTATCGACGTTTGCTCGCGATCCTGAGTCATGTTCCTTATATTAGAATCGGCTCGACCTGAGACTTGTACCAGTGCGATCACGCCGTCGCCGCGGTTCCGACGCTGCGTCTCGCGCGCCAAGGCGATACCCAAGCCAGGAGATGTGGGCCCGTGTGCAGTTCGAGGAAAACGCTGTGCGTTGCAAGTAACAAGAGAATCTCTATGATATGTCCCATCAATCACATCAATCATAAGTCAAGTACATCCCATCACAAGCCATCACTCATCCTTACCTCTCCTTACCCAAAGTCAATACAACCCATGCTTAGCCCATTCTTTTCTTACAAAAAGTCAAAAGAACCCATCCCTTTCTACTCCATCACCACTCCTCTCTCTCTCTCTCTCATTTTCTCCCAAGCACCATGAGAGCTTGGACTTCCATGGCTTTCATGGAGAGCAAATGTGGCCCACTTTCCTATCTCTCATCTCCACCATCCTAAGTCGATCTCAACTATTGAAGTGCCTCCATTGGATCTCTGGCATACATTGATGGAAGAAAAAGTCCAAAAAGATCAAAGGTGGGTGCTTCTCTCTCTCTCTCTCTCTCTTTTTTTGTGGCCCATCTTGATGTTGATCCACACCGTCCACATTGATGTGGACCCATCCTGATGCATTTATTATACCTGCAGCATCTGGCATATTTGAACGGTGAAGATTCACCCACACCATGACGAATGTATTTTTCCCATGACCGTCCGCTAAGTGGGTCCACCTGGCTGCCCGTCTGTACAGGCCCAGATAAAGGTGAAATGCAAATATCAGCTTGATATCACAAGCTGGTGGACCCACCCTTATGTACGTAGTATACCCACACCGTCCACCCAGACGGTGAGTCCCACGCAGCACGGCTAGTGCTACTGTGCCGACGACAGCAGGTCCTGTGGGCCACCATGATGCACGTGTGGGCCACCATGTCTTCTCCAGACCGTCCATTTTTATTTAGGATGTGGAGATGGGCCCCACATGGATGTATGCACTCTGATATCCACAACGGCTATGTATGGACGGTGCAGAAAGGACCACCGTAATGTGTTACATACACCGCCCATCTATTTTAAACATGGGACCTGTCCCACACGTGTGACACATGTGGGCAGGTGGGACCCACCTTAATGCACGTGTTAGGTATCCCCACCGTCCTGGACGGTGCGGTGGATTCCAGTATGATGTATGTGCTTCATATCCACACCGTCCGGACCCCTGGACGGTGGGTCTGGACCTTGAAATATGATTTGTATTCACACTATCCACACGCGTGGACCCTACCATGAGGTATGGATTCATCCAGACCATCCGTCTGGTCCTGGGGTATGATCATGAGGTATGTGTTAAACCCCAACCGTCCATCTGTTGCATCTAGTTGGGTCGTGGATGGATGGTGTACGTGACTTCTTTGTATATATATTATATATTATATAATATAAATATGTGAGAGAGGGCTGTAGTGGGTGGCCTACCATGTGGGACCCACACGTATGTGTTGTATCCTCACCGTCCAAATGGCTGGACGGTGGGACCGATGTGTTCCATCCAACCGTCCATATATTTGACAAGCTGGTCTTAGGTGGGCCACATACGTGGACCCCACCCTGGTGTATGTGCTCTATTCACGCCGTTCATTTATAAGGGCCACACCAACTGACGACGTCATCGAGTTCTGTGGACCTCACATTGATGTGTGTGTTTGACATTCACACCGTCCACACCTTAAGATCGTGGGACCCTTGACGTACAACTGCTATACATGCAACAGCAGGGCCATGGGTTTGATTTTAATCCGGACCATCCATTCGAGGATGTTGATGGACTGTTGTCCAGCAGTTGTGGCGACACCATGATGTATCTGCTTTACATATGGACGGTGAGTGCCACCGAGATGTGCATGCGTAATCTGCATCACCCATTTATCTACCTGGGCGTATTTATTTCATATTCTCACCGTCCATTTTCGGACAGTGCATGTGTTTTATGCAATCCGTCCATCTATTTTGGACATGGGACGTGTGGGACCCACGTGCTATAAGGTTTACATCCACACTGTCCATCTAGATGGTCCCACCTTGATGATGCGTTGATCCACCGTCCAACCCTTGGACGGTGGGTCCCAAGCTTAATGTATGTATGATATTCTCGCCATCCACCTGGACTCGTCGGTGATATAAAGGGGCTCACCATGATGAAGTTGTTTTAGACATAGCGTCTGTCCATCTGGTGGGACCCATTTCTACTGTCCAGACCGTCCATTTGGACAGTGGGCCTGGCCACCTCACCAGCTAAATGGCTATGTTTTGACATGAGTAGGTCCGTGGGACCCCTGACCATGTGTATGTGTTTTATATACGCCGACCATCTGTTTTTGTTAAGTCATGAGCAATCCCATTAGGCCCATGTAATGTATTTAGGACCTTTGAATCAGGCCCATTTGATATATTTGAGGCCCATATGATGGGGCCCACCTACTTGAATCTAAGACCCATGGGCGAGGTCAAATGTGATGTATTCAAGGCCCATGGGCGAGCTCATGGGGATGTATTCAAGGCCCATATGATATATTTGAGGCCTAGGCGTGAGGCCCACCTGTTGTGTATTCGAGGCCCGATGTGATATATGTTGGCCCAAATGATGAGGCCTATGTGACGTAAATGAGGCCCATCATGATTGTACGTGAGGTCATAGGCCCACTATATGTTTGGCCCTATGTAGGCCACTCCTTGGGAGCAATGTTGGTTAAATGGCCACATTTATGGGCAATGATGGTTGAATGTCCACGTTGTGACCTTCCCTTAGGCCCATTCTCATCATTTCCTTAGTGGGTTAACCCAAATAAGTGGGTCCCATTTGTTGTAGACGGATGGCTCCGTATTATCGGATTTAATATAACTATGGCCGAGTATTGATCTTTATACTATAGTTGATCGGTTGATCATCTATGGACCCCTTTTTGCTTACGTGGTCGATTGCCGACTCTGCGTATCGTGACCGATTACCGATCGAGGCCGATTATCGTGACCGATTATCGATCATGGCCGATTATCGATTGACGTAGCCGATTGCCGACTCTGCGTATCGTGGCCGATTGACCGATTACCGATCGAGGCCGATTATCGTGACCGATTACCGATCGTGGCCGATTATCGATTGACGTGGCCGATTGCCGACTCTGCGTATCGTGGCCGATTGACCGATTACTGATCGAGGCCGATTATTGTGACCGATTACCGATCGTGGCCGATTATCGATTGACGTGGCCGATTGTCGACTCTGCGTATCGTGGCCGATTGACCGATTACCGATCGAGGCCGATTATCGTGACCGATTACCGATCATGGCCGATTATCGATTGACGTGGCCGATTGCCGACTCTGCGTATCGTGGTCGATTGACCGATTACCGATCGAGGCTGATTATCGTGACCAATTACCGATCATGGCCGATTATCGATTGACGTGGCCGATTGCCGACTATGCGTGTCGTGGCCGATTGACCGATTATCGATCGAGGCAGATTATAGAGACCGATTACCGATCGTGGCCAATTGTCGATTAACATGACCGATTACCGATTCTTCTTGTCATGGCCGATTGATCGATTCTGATTATCGAGGCCGATTACTGATCGAGGGAAATTATCGTAGCCGATTGACGATTCTGATTGTCGTGGCTGATCGCCGATTCCGATTGAGGCCCATGGATAAGGCCTATTGTGATGTATTCGTGGCCCATGGGCAAGGCCCATTGTGATGCATATTAGGCCCATGATACATAGCCTATTTGATATATTCGAGACCCATGTGTAGGGCCCACATGTCAGGTATTTGGGGCCCATGGGTAAGGCCCATTGTGATGTATTCATGGCCCATGGGTAAGGCCCATTGTGATGCGTTCATGGCCTATGGGCAAGGCCCATTGTGATCTATGCAGGCCCATGTGAAAGGCCCATCACGATGTGTATTAAACCCATGAGTAAGGCCCATCGTATTGTATATTAGGCCTTTGTATGAGGCCGTGGGCCCATTATATGTTTGGCTCTATATGGGTCATCCCTTGGGGACAATGTTGGATAAATGTCCCCATTGCCGAAGCCAATTGCTGATACCGATTATGAGTATATGACCACATATTATCATGATATATGCCCATACGCATCATCTGTATATTTGTTATGAGATGTGATTGACCATTGCATATGTCATAATGCTGGTTGTTATGAGACTCCCTGATAAGCGAATATTGTCTCACATGAGCGCACGGTTTGCGCAGGATTGATGCTTGACTGGATTGTATGACTCATGCATCTTGCATTATGTGCTGTGATTACTGTATGCCCTAGCGACATCAGGGTCGTAGCCTCCACATGCATATCGTGGATGGCCAGATGGGACACCAAAAATCTGTTTTACATGGGGTGTTATAGATATCCTTGGATGAAAGTTCCTAAACCCTCTTGGTTCCAGAGGTTGCTCCAACGTCTAGATCGAGTGGGTAGATGAGCGCCGAATGCCGATAACCAGATGGCTACGCTCTCCACTGTGTCGTGGTCGGTTGGAAGGGGGTGCAGCCTTACCTGCCCGAGAGGAGGGGGCAATGCTAGGCTGAGTCCGACTAGCTCGAGGAATGGGTCCGCTATTGACGAGCCGGGCCCGATGTTGGCAGGCGGATAGTGAGGTCTCTTCCACTCACCTTGTTGTGCGCGATGGGGGGCAATCTGGTTTGGAGTGTAATAGACCCCGGTGATTTCTCAAAGAGGAACCGTACTGATATGTGGACTTATTGAGTAGGAGTTGCATACTCATTCATTCATTCATTTACTATACACTCGGGCTAGTGGTGCGCAACTAATTGTTGTGTACCTTCATTATGGCAAGGATTTCGGTTGGGCGCGCGACTAACCTGAGATCAGGAGTTTACCACGATGAGTCTGACTATCTAAATTTAGGTATGGGACTGGTCTGGATAGAAGTCCCTTGTGGTGGGCCCGTAGCCTGTGATACTACGTGCTATCATCCCGACTTCACACTCCAAGTATGGTCATTTCATTCGCATCGCATATTGCATTACATCCGCAGGCATATAACATTTTGAGTTGCTATGTTTCTGCCCTTATATGGCCTAAATAGACTTAGCAAGATTTTGTATATTGCATTGCATCCTTGGCATCTGATATTTAGCTCTTTATGATTCTTTATTGCATAATTGTTCTATATTGCGTATCCTGATATTTATTGACTTATGGACTTGTCAGTATTTCTGCTTAATTCGATAATGTACGAATTATGAATTATCAGTGTTTTTGGTAATGTATGATTATGACATTGTATTGAATACTTGACACTTGCCTTGTGCACACACTTACACCACCCTCTAAGCTTTCTATAAGCTTATGCACGATAGATCCATGCAGGTGATGTTAGGCTGCAGCAGTGTTGAGCTTGGAGCGTGCGGTGGTCTTCTGGAGCTTGATTCTCTATTTATATATTTTCCTTTCAGTATTGTATTCAAATGATTATATTAGTGAATATGTGATGACGATGTTGCTGTTGTGAATTGGGTAATCTTGTGGTTATGCTTATTACTAGTTAAAAGTACATTTCAAAAAAAAAGAAAAAAAAATCCTCCTTGTAGGATCCCAGGATCGAAATCTGACATATGAATGATAGGAGCCGAGAATGGAGTACTACGGAAGCTGTCGGCACCGGATTCGGCGATCAGGATTCCTATGAATCCAATTTCCGGGTTTGGGGCGTGACACTTGGACATATTGCTTTCTTCCACGTGTCTTATGGCGCTGATGTTGAGTCGCATCGGCCTTCGATATGGAAGCTATTGATGACGTTGATTGATGATGTGGCTATATAAACCCATCTTCCCTCCGTTCCCACACTTCTAATATTCCATCAGTTTGCTCCCCTCTCTCCCGAATTCCCGTCGAAAATTTCCTTCGTCATAAATCACCTTTGCTGGAAATTGCCTTCATCGGAAATCGCCTTTTCACTGGAAAAATGATTCCTGACAGCTGGCGGAGGGTTCAACCCAATACGTCTCAGACTCATAACGACCTTCACTAGGAGGCATTGGCTACATTACTGTAGTCTTCCAACACTTTGTGCTTTTTTCTTTTATGTTAAGTGACTCTGACGAGATGAGTTCGGCCCAGGGCGCTAGTTCCGAAGATGAACGAGAAACCTCCGTTTCAGGATCCGAAGAGTCTGAAGGTCCCCTTGAGGCCATAACCCTTCATAACCTCGCCTGGCCTAGGGATCCGAAAGCCAGAAGGCCAAGAGTCGTGACAAAGGAACAAAGAGGGCTCTCTGCGATCCCGATGGACGATCGACAGCAGGCCCTAAGGGAGGCAGAGCTAAGCCATTAATCCCTGGCAGATTAGTTATGACTGAGTCTTAAATGGCTCAAATCTATGAAGATTATCAGATCCCTGATTTAGTTCGGATCCGAGCCCCAACCCCCACGGACCAAGTAGGGTCCCCAGCTGAGGGGGAAATTGTCATCTTTATCTGTGCTCTCCAGTGCAGGCTTCAATTTCCCCTTCATCCTTTCCTGTGTGAGCTGACAGCACAGTTAGGAATTGCGTCGGGGCAGCTAGTCGCGAACTCTTTGAGGACTCTGGCCTCTACCTTCATCCTCTGGCACTAAGCAGGGAACCAAAGACTGTAGGTAGAGGAATTTTTGTTCTTATACATGGCTAAATATGATAACATGGACAAGGCTTGGTGATACTTCTCAGCTAGGCCCTCATGAACCCCAGGCCTAATAACACAGCTCCCTTCTTCCAATAAAGATTGGAAGGGGAAGTGGTTCTGGGCTTCGGGTGAATGGGAGGCACCAACCCCTGAACTGGATCGGCTACAGATGCAGGTCCCCACCAAGTTCGTCAATCCAAGTTGTCGGACTTTTCCTTTTGATTACATTGTGCATCTAGTTCTCCCTTGTGCCCCATCTTATTACTTGTCCCTTCTTATAGTTCAACCGAAGGGGGCTCTAGATATCTCTGCCTTCCATAAGCATTAGGTTGACTGGGTCCGGGTGATCCCTGTGGATCAGTGTACCTTGTTCGGGCTTATTACCTCGGAGTATCTGGTGTTGTCCGGCTTCTGTGGAGTTCAGCCTACTCTCTTCGCTCTAGGTAAGCGGGGTCAGAAATACCAGAGATTAGTTAGTTTTTCATACTGGACCGATTTTCATTTCCTCATTTTTTTTTCAGGGATGGAAGTCGGTGGTGCAAAGAGGAGAAGGCCTCCGCGCCTTCCAATGGATGTTGTTCTTTCATCCGAGCCGAGGGCACAGGTGGCGTCGAAGAAGAGAAAAGCTCACGAGGTTGAAGCTGAGGTCTCGACCCTTGTTTTTGAGGTCTCAAAGGTTGGAGCTCCTGCCCGAGCTGGGGCTTCGGAGGTTTGGGCTCCTGCACTAGCCAGGGCTCTGCAGGTTAGGGCTTCTACCCAAGCCGGGGCTCTAGAGGTTGGGGCTCCTGCCCGAGTTGAGGTCATTGCGATTTCGTTGCCTTCTACTGAGGAGTTAGTCCCTGAGGCAGGTCCTTTTGGTCCTAGGATAGAGGTAGTAGGGGAGACCCTCGGCAAAGTAGCCTCTTCGCGACCTGTGGTTCCCCTTGTTGAAGCCAAAATCATATCAGGTCGCGCCAACGTTCTGGTCGGCCTTGCAAGCGTGCCCAAGGAGGTTATTCAGGCTTCTGCAGCAAGTAGGGTCAGGGGAACTTCCGCATCTTCTCCAATAAGGGGAGCTTCTACATCCTCTCCAATAGGGGAGCTTCCATACCTTCTTCTAGGGTCCCGCCTCCTGGTTTTCACATGGCTTGGTTGATTCCTTGGGCTGCTAAGCATGCACTCGAAGCGCTGATTGCTAACACCCTCTCTCGTTTTCACGTAAGCTTCGTGAACAATTATGCGACTGTAATATATCAGTCGTTGTCGATGATGATAGAAGTAAAGGAGAAGCTGAAAGAGATGGAACGGCTCAAGGTAGAAAGAGACGAATTTGCGGTCGAGAAGGTGGAACAAGAAGTAGAGTGAGCCAATTTTGAGAAGGAGAGAGCAGAGAGAGATGCACAACGGGCCGAGCTTGAGAGGAAGCTCGAGGCTTCAACCGCAGAGTAGGAGGAACTTAGGAGGGTCTGTGTGGAAAGTCGAGTGAGAGAACTTCACATTCAAGGAGAAGTTAACCAACTTCAGTCCCGCTTGGATGTGGTCGAGCCTGAACTCGAGAGTTTACGCTAAGCAAACAAGGACCTAGAGTTCAGAGTCCTAGTGGCCGAGTCCGGGATTGAAGCAGTAAAGGAAGACCTCGATTTAGAGTGGCAGACAGGGGCTAGAAGTCTCGTTCAGCAGCGGCAGGTCCTCGAGTCTGCTACATCTGCAGAGAAAGCTTCCTTATGGGCCGAGCTGGAGGCTTAAGCGGTCTTGCAAGCAGCTGTGGTCGTGGCGGAATATAACAACTCCGCTAAAAGGGCTTAGGAGCTGGACAATTTATATTACTTTGGTTACGACATGGGTTTTTGACTCTTGTTTGGCTAAGGTTAAAAAGCTTTATCCGGCTCTGAACTTTGAAACCTTCTTGACAGATTCCATCGGTCAAGATGGGCCTACCGCTACAAGCATGCCCGAGGGCACCTCTCCCGTGGATCTTACCAAGGATGCTCCCGCTACCGAGGTCATTGTCAATGCTCACCTCCGTAGTTCTGTAGTTGGTCCATCCACTTAAAGGGACTAGCGATTTTATGTTCTCTTCCCCTCCCCTTTTTTTTTGGCATTTCTTGACCCTCTGGGGAAGGCGTGTGGATAACAATTTTTAATATACTCAATTTTGGATGGTGATTGTTAGTTGTTGGTTGTTGATCTAATTCATTGATAGGTCAGTCTGTTTTGCGGCATTGCCGAGCCGACCCCTTGACGAGTTAGCTCGCTGCGGTGTTATTTTATAGAACCTTGAATTTCGCGATATTGTTGTTAGGTCTGAACCCCTAGGGGGTTGGCCTCTCCCACGATTGGCAAGCGACTTCTAATTTGTCTGTCAGTCGAACGATGAGCCGACTCCTCTGTCAGGGAGTCGGGTCATCTACCAGCTTTTTCCCTAACAATGAGAGGATGCCTTGTAGAATTTTCATTGGATAACGCTCTAACCCCTTCTTTAAGGGATCAACTCGTTTAGTCAACCCCTACTCATGGGAGGAGACTTTTCCTTAGTAGATAATCCGTTAGTATAAAAGAGATAAACTTTATTACAAGCCTTAAAGGCTAGTTGCCAGAACGGGTTTATTTAGAGCCTTAAAGGCCGGTTGCTTGGAGGCGTACATTTATTAGGGGCCTTAAAGGCCATTACATCAAGGGTAGTAGACTTTTAGATGCTCGACGTTCCAGAGGTGACGGAGTTGTCGTCCCTCAATATCTTTTAAGTGGTAGGATCTCGGTTTGGTTGACCGGACCATGCGGTAGGGCCCTTCCTGGTTAGACCCAAGTGCTCCAGCCCCCGGCTTAGCGGTGTTCTAAAAAACTCGTCGCAGTACTAAGTCCCTTAGACAGAACTGCCTGGTCTTGACCTTAGTGCTATAAAATCAAGCTACCTACTGATGTCGAGCGGCGGCTCGGAGTCTGGAGACTTCTCTGGCCTCTTCAAGTAGGTCTAGGTTGGCTGCCATCTGCTCGGTGTTCTGGTTCTCTTGATAGTTTCTGAGCCGAGCAATAGGGAGGCTTATTTCGACTAGCATCATTGCTTTCGAGCTGTAGGATAGCGAGAATGGGGTCTCTTCGGTAGAAGACTGTGTTGTGGTTATATAAGCCCAGAGGACAAACGGGAGCTCCTCGGCCCAGTTGCCCTTTATTTTTTCCAACTTTGCCTTGAGATGATGTTTGATGACTTTGTTAACAACTTTTACCTGTTCGTTGGATTGCGGATGTTGAGGTAAGGAATATGCTTTGGTGAGCCGAGCCCCCGACACACACCTCGGAACCTATAGTTTTTGAACTACTTGCCGTTATCAGATACAATGGTGCGTGGAATTCTGAACCGACAGATGATGTTTTTCTAAACAAATTCGATTACCTTCTACTCCGTGATCTTCGTTACAGGTTCGGTTTCGGCCCATTTGGTGAAGTAGTCTACCGCGACGATATCGAACTTGACTTGCCCCTTTCTTGTGGGCAGGGGGCCGATAATATCAATCCCCCACTGGACGAATGACCATGGACCGCTCATGGGAGTCATTTTCTCTGCTGGTGGTCTTGGCACCGCCGCATATTATTGACACTTATCGCACCTTTGAACATAGTTCTTTAAATCCTCCTTGATGGTTGGCCAGAAGTGTCCTTGTTGGAGTATCTTAATGGCTAGGGCTCAACCACCAGAGTAGTTTCTGCAGATTCTTTCGTAAATTTCTCGAATCATATAATCTGCCTCATTGGGTTGGAGGCACCTGAGGTAGGCTGTGAATGTCCTTTCTTGTACAATATCCCCTCCAAAACTACGTATCGTGCTGATTTGACTCTTAAGTGCCTTACTTTTATCCTATCCGAAGGGACCGCACCAGATGTGAGGTAACTATAAATCGGGTCCATCCATCTTGGAGTATTACTTACTGGGTTGACCATTTTCTTCTCTGTCTGGTCGATACTCGGATGCTTTATGAACTCCAAGGGAATGATTCGCGAGATCTTTCCCTCCGTGGCTGAGGCTAACTTTGCTAGGGCATCGGCCCATGAATTTTCTGCTCTAGAGATTTGACGGATAGTGTAGCTACAAAATCTTTCAATCAATTTTCTCACCTCATCTAGGTAAGCAATCATTCTTTCTTCCTTAACTTCATTCTTGGTGGAGATATAGTTCACCACCAATTGGGAATCACATCAGACCTGAATGGACTGGACCCCCAGACTTGTAGCCAGCCTGAGTCCAGCGAGTAGAGCCTCATATTCTACCTCGTTGTTAGAGGATTTGAAACCAAGTCGAATTGCGTACTGGATGGGTGTGGAGTCAGGCGTGACTAGGACAATTTCTGCCCCTGCACGTTTGGCATTGGACGACCCGTTTACGTAGAGAATCCATTCTGGTTCGAATTCTGCCTTTTGATCACTTGGGGAAACAGGCAAAGGAGCCATTCTGACTTTGACACCGTTCCCTTCGATTGGAATGGTTAATTATGCGATGAAGTCGGCCACGGCTTGACCTTTGATTACTGTCCTCGGTCGAAACTGAATGTCGAACTCCCCAAGCTCAATGACCCATCTAATTAACCGTCTTAACACCTCGGGCCTTTGGAGGACTTGCTTGAGGGGAGAATCGGTCATAACAATAATGGAATAAGCTTGGATGTCACGCCCCAAACTCAAAAATCGGGCTCACAAAATTTTCGATCACCGAATCTGGCGCGGACAACCTCGTAGAACCCCATTCTCGGCTCCCAGCGCCCATTCGCCAGGTTCTGATCCTGGGATGCAACGAGGAGGATTTTCAACGTCTGTTTGATTCGTAATAAGTATAACCAAAGACATAACCCACAAACAACAACAAAAAATTCCATTACATTTTCACTATGATCAAAAACTTTACAAGTACAATGAGCATAAAGGGAAATATAATGATGATAAGCCAAAAGCTCCAAAGTAATCTGCCACGCGCTCAAGTCTCAGCGCTGCTGCGCCCCAACGTCACCTGCACGCAACGGTCGTGCATAAGCTTATAGAAAGCTTAGAGGGTGGTGAAAGTGTGTGCGCAAGGTAGTAATATGATCATGCAATATCAGAGTAATGTGGAAAATGCAGATGGATCCATAAATGTCATGAGCCATACAAAGGCTATGCGATGCAAGATGTAAGTCAAGCATACAATCCTCATCTAAATTCACATATCAATACAACTTAAATCTAGGATATCACCGGGGTCTAGTATACTCTAAACCAGATCGTGGCCCCATCGCGCTCAATAAGGTAAGTGGAAGAGACCTCACTATCCGTCTACCAATATCGGGCTCGACTCATCGATAGCGGACCCATTCCTCGAGCTGGTCAGACTCAGCCTAGCTTTGCCCCTTACTCTCAGGCGGGTAAGGCCGCACCCCCTTCCAACCGACCAACACAGTGGAGAGCACAACTATCTGATAATCGACACTCAACGCTCATCTACCCACTCGGTGTAGACATTAAAGCAATCTCTTGGTATCATAAGGGTTTAAGAACTTTTACCCAGGAATATTTATAGCACCCCATGTAGAACAATATTTTCGGTATCCAATCCTTCCAACCACGATATGCCTGTGGAGGCTATGGTCCTGATGTCACATGTCACGTAAATGCAAGATGCATGAGTCATACTATACAATCATGTAACAATCTCGTGCGCATCAGGCGATCATGTGGGACACTTCGTCTCATAAGGAGTCCCGTAAATGTCTCGGCCCAACGGCTTATGAGATGATCAAACATTCCTCATATCAAGCATACATATGATGCATATGGTCATGATTAATGGAAGTATACTAAGCATGTTACAAAGCAATGAATTATCCTTACAACGCAGATGGGCCTAGACGGCCTACACACAACAATTACAGCCTACCAATGGCCCTAGGGAGAGTCATAACGCGGACATTTAACCAACACTATACTTGTAATGTGGACGTTAAACCACCATTGCTCCCAAGCCATAACCCGTAGTAAACATCATTACGCAAACCATGTTGGGTTCACACATTGCAATGGACCTTAGGTACATCCTATTGGGCCTTTATTACATCAAATGGGATACATTAGTGGGTCTTACGTTCATCAAATGGGTCGCATTACTGGGCTTCACCAATGGCCTTAGGTACATTGCAATGGGTCATAACCCATGGGCCTCAGAGTACATCATAATGGGTCTAATCACATGGACCTTATGTGTCTTAAATGGGCCTAATCCCATGGGTTTTATACATATCAAATGGGCCTAATCCTATAGGCCTTATATAAATCAAATGGACCTTAACCCATAGGCCTTATATATTAAGTGAGCCTAAATCCATAGGCCTTATATAAATCAAATGGGCCTAAATCCATAGGCCTTATATGTCAAATGGGCCACATCCAAACATAGGCGGTCCACTTGATCATAGATCGGTATCATTCTTCAACTCATGCCTTAAAATGATCTTTCCAAGTGGATGGACGGTCTGGATGCATCACATGTATCATGGCGGGTCCCACTGTCGCTGGACAGTGCAAACAAAACACATGCATCACAAAGGGCTCCACCGTCCACTGGACGAATGGTGTAAATAAAGAAAATATATCATGGTGGGTACCACCATCCGCCTGGACAGTGGATGTAAAACACATACATCACTGTGGGTCCCATGTGGGGCCCACCATCATGTTTATATGACATCCAATCCATTGGTAAGGTCACTTGGACTGAGATGAGTAGGAAAAACAAATTTCATCTTGATCCAAAGCTTCTATGGCCCAGAAAAAGAATTTTAATGGTAGAGGTTTAATCCCACTATTTCCTATGGTGTGGGCCACCTGAGATCTGGATCGACCTGGTTTCTTTGGAGGGGAACCACCTCAGGGGGTGGTCCACCTTATGGATGGAGTGGATACAAAATATACATCATGGTGGGGCCCACGGCAGGGGACGTGGGACGCTTTCTGCCCGCCTGCTGCACACAGCAGCGTGCTGCTGCTACTGCTGTGTCAGAGGCAGCAGGTGTTGTCTCTGATGCAAGTTTTTTTTTTTTTATTTCCTTACGAAATCTCACATGTGGGGCCCACTACTGGAAAATCTACATCGTCCAATAGATTTAGGGGCTCAAAATACACTGAACAAGTTCAATGTTCAGCATTTTTGACGTGTAGATACAATAAGGTGGGTCCCAATATCTTTGAACGGTAAGAAACACAGTTTTCTACGGTATGGCCCGCTTGAAAGTTGGATCAGCTTCATATTTTAACTTAACACCTAAAATGAGATGGGTAAGGGGATGGATGGCTTGGATTGAATGCTTACACCAAGGTGAGGCCTATACAAGTGGCCCACCCCAAAAAGCTCTCTTTTCTTCTCTTTTTTTTTTTTTTTTATTATTTCCATCCAGCGTCCAGGGAATGTCCAGCGTCCCTGGACATAATACGTACGTTGAGGTGGGCCCCACCTATAGATGTGGGCCACCATAAAAAAAGGGTTGGAGGGCATGGGGAAATACATATATCAAGTGGGGTCCATCCAAGTGGACCACACGGCCACACCATCACACACAAATAAAAAAAAAAAAAAAGAGGGAGAGAAAGAGAGAAAGGAAGACCGGATGATGGAGGGACCCCGGCACTATGGGCCCTCCCTTTCATAATCTACAACATACATCAAGTGGGTCCCATTACACATGGGCCCATTAAATCCAAAATCCAACGGTGGAGATCCCTTCTCCGCTAAAATAGACGGTCTAGATGACCTATCAAAGCAAAGAAATAAATATCATGATGGGGTCCATGGAGAATGGCCCCATCACAGAATGATCATGATGATCTTAGTGGGCCATCGGCCACATCTTAGGGTCCCAAGTGAGATCCAAACCATTGATCGGTTGGCCTCACTTGGCCCATCTTAAAAATATGAAAAACTACTATCATCAAGCACCCACCGTTCGATCTTCTTACTTTTATGGGTTCCTTAGCACCTTAGCTTTGATTCCAATGGATGAGATGAGGTTTGGATGGTTGAGATGGGAGATGAAGGGGTAGGAAAGGTGGGCCACACTTGGAGTTTTGAAAGAGAGGAGAGGCTCATGCGTATGGGATTTCTCTTGCTTGGATTTGAGTTTGAAAATGAGAGAGAGAGAGTTGTAAAGAGAGAGATAGATAGATGGGTGATGGAGTGATGGATGTGGTGTGATGGGTGTGTAAGACACCTTTTTGACTTTTGTGGCCATTTGTGTAAGAAAGGTATGGCTTGAGTAAGAAACTTTTGACTTTTGTGGCTTGCTTGGGAAAGGGTGAAAAGTAATGTATACTTGACATGAGATGTGATGAGATTTGATTGATTGATGGGATTGATGTGATACCTCGTAGAGATTCTTTTGGGTTTCGCAAAGCGTGGTATTTTTCTCGCACTAAACGCTGACCCACATCTCCTGACCAGGGTATCGCCTCGGTCACGAGTCACGGCATCGGAACCGCAGCGACGGCGCGATCGCTATGGTAAAGATCTTGGGTTGAGTCGACTCGGGTTGACGGCGTACGAATCAAGGTCGTGCACAAATATCGATTAAGGGTCGAAGGTTACCGGAATTCGACCAGTAAGACCGCGGAAGTCTTCGAAACGGTACGGTCTAGGATACGGGGCTTACACTGGAAGTATGGACGTAATCTCTGAGCCAAAACGCTGAAACTGAGTGTTAGCTTCCCCAGAGCCGGATATCTTGTCTCGTTGGACACCTTGACCTTACTTATGTAGTATACGGGGTGTTGCTTACCCCCAACTTCTATGATTAAGGTCGAGCTGACAGCTGATGCCGAGACCGCGATATGTAAGAACAGGGATTCATCCTCTTCAGGTTTAGACATTATGGGTGGTGAACCTAAGTACTGTTTCAGTTGCTGGAAGGCCTGCTCGTATTTTGACGTCCATTCTGCCTTCTTGTGTCCCTTCAGCTGCTGAAGGGGAGGCATTTGTCAGTAGCTCTAGATATAAACTGTCTGAGCGCTGCTACTCGTCCAGTGAGGCATTGTATCTCCTTAACTATCTGAGGCGAACTCATGTCTAGGAGCGCTTTGATCTTATTGAGGTTTGCTTCAATACCCCTCTGGCTAACTTGAAACCCAAGGAATTTACCAGAGTCGACTCCAAAGACACACTTCACGAGATTTAGTTTCATTTGATATTCTTGAAGGATGGTAAAGGTTTCTCTAAGGTTTGTCAGGTGGTCGGATGCCCTGACACTCTTTACTAGCATGTCGTCGATGTACACTTCCATCGTATGTTCGATCTTCTTGGCTAACATCTGATTAACCAACATTTGATGTGGCCCCAGCATTTTTTAGGCCAAATGGCATGATCCGATAACAGTAGAGCCCCTTGTTCGTGACAAAGGTAGTCTTCTACTTGTTTAGGGGATACATCGCGATCTTATTATACCTGGAGTAAGCGTCCAGAAAGGAAAGTAATTCGTGTCCCGCTGTGCTGTCCACCAGCTGATCAATCAAAGGTAACGAGAAGCTATCTTTTGGACATGCCTTGTTTAGATCCGAGTAGTCTATGTAGACCCACCATTTTTCATTAGCCTTCTTGACTAGAACCACGTTTAAGATCCACTCAGGACAATGTACCTCCTCTATGAAACCGACATCGAGTAGAGTGGAGACTTCATTGGTTATGGCTTTATACCGCTTAACATCGAATGGTCTCCTCTTTTACTTCACAGGTTTATGATCTGGGTCCACGTTCAACCTGTGTACCATGACATCTAGATAGATTCCGGACATATCTTCATGTGACCATGCGAAAATATATTTGTGCTACCGCAGGAAGGTTAGCACCACGGACCGCTACTCGGGGTTCAATGATGTTCTGAGCTGAACAGTTCTGCTCGGATTTGCCTCGTCGAGCGAGACTTTCTCCAGGTCTTCCATGGATGAACCTTCTACGGGCCTTCTGGGGTCTAACATGTTGATAGTGAGTTCTTTTTTAACCGGCTCCTTCTTGACTGTTATAGCGTAACATCTCCAAGCCTCGCGCTGATCACCTAGGATGTATCTTGTCTCGCCCTCGGCAGGGAACTTCATCATTAAATGATAGGTGGAAATAACTGCTCTCATTGCATTGAAGGAAGGCTTGCCTAGAATGATATTATGTACGGATAACACATTAACAACAAGGAAGTCCACCATAAGGATGGTTTGATGTTGTCCTTCTCCCGCAGTCACAGGGAGGGAGAT
Source organism: Magnolia kwangsiensis (assembly GCA_037074715.1). Lineage (NCBI taxonomy): Eukaryota > Viridiplantae > Streptophyta > Magnoliopsida > Magnoliales > Magnoliaceae > Magnolia > Magnolia kwangsiensis. Next base: position 12,247,395 of record CM073582.1, on the reverse strand, counting down.
GATTCCTTCGGAGGTTACTCTTTCTCCGGCAAAGCCGTGCAGGGGGTCTTTATAGGTCTGAGATGAGACCTCGAAATCCTTATTCTCTCAAAGGCTTCAGAATAGATTGCGTCGGCTGAGCTTTCAATGTCAACCAAGATGCGATACACCTTGCGGTTCGCTATGATCATAGTAACTACCAGGACGTCATCATGCGGGTGCTGGATTCTGCGTGCGTCTTCTTCCATGAAGGTTAGACTGCACGGGCTGACTCGAAGTTCCTTGTTGGGCCGCTCAGTCAAGTGGACGTAATCCTCTGGGTAGGACTTCTGAGAGTGGGCTTTTCAAGCCCAGTTTGAATCTCCTCCACCGGATGAGCTCCCAAAGATGGTGTAGATCTCGGCTGGCTCTTCCGTGGTGTTATTCGATTGTTCTCGCTCTCGCTCGTCTTTCCAAGCGGTTCTTTCTCCCTTAGTATAACGGCACAGATGACCATTACGGATAAGAGTCTCGATCTCGTCTTTAAGGTCCATGCGGTCAGCTATGTTGTGGCTATGATCCTGATGAAAGGGGCAATATTTGTGTTTGTCGCGATGTTCCGGGTCTGCCTTCATACAAACCTGCCAATTCAGAAGCTTTTCCCCTTAGATGTCCAGTATGCTTGGTAGATATGTTAAGGGGGGGTGTAGGAACGAAATTTTACTTCCGGCCTCCTACTCGGGAGACGATCGCGAGAGGCGCAGTCAATAGATCCCTTGCCGGTTAGCTGGGTTTCTTCATTCCTAGGCCTCTTCCCTTTGTTGGTTGGGTCTGTTACTTGGACATTCTTGTTGGAGTCGGTGAATTTCACGGCATTAGTGTACTTCTGAGCTCTGGCGATGAGATCAGCTAATGTCTTTGGCGGATTCTTCAAGGTGAATCTTCCCTCTTTCAGACCACCGAACATGGCGAAGAGTGCCATCTTATCATCATAGTCCTCCACCTGTAATGCTTCCTCATTGAAATGGACGATGTAATCTTTCAGTGATTCCTTGGATTCTTGTTTGATGGTGAACAGGTGGGTATTTGGCTTATGACTCTTCTTACCACTTATGAATTGGGTAAGGAATAATCGGCTAAGTTCGGCGATGGATCCGATGGAATTAGACTTGAGTTGGCGATACCAGTTCCGAGCGGATGCCGTGAGCGTAATTGATGGGTCTCTTCTATCTGAATTTGCTATCTGAATTTGCATCCACGATCGACAAGCTTCCACGTGTTCAGATGGGTCTCCAGACCTGGAGTATTGGATGATAGGAGGTATCCGGAGCCTCTATTGGCATCACATCATTCATGATTATTGAGGTGAAGGAAGGTTCGGTCTCTTCTATCATTGCTTGAACAATGACGGAGACTGATGATGGTTGTACTTCTTTTCTAGTGTCAGGAATTTGTCATTGAGCTCCGCAAACCGTACTTCCTGAGGATCTTTATTCTCAGCAACTATCTCTTGGGTGTTCTCCACCTCGGGAATCCTCCTACCCCTCCTCCGTTCTAACTCATGGTGAAGATCTGTAGGTGTCAAGGCCGAGGTGACTGACGCATTCATCGGAGCTCGAGTGGTTGTGTTCTAAGCCAAAACTCAGGTTTGAGTCAGGGGAGGATTCTGAACCAAAACTGGAGCCCGGAGGCATTGAGGCGTCTCGAGCCTCATACTCCTTGGCGCAGAGTGAGCTTCCATGACCAGGCCAATCGGCTCGGGAACAGGGTTTTCCTGAGCTAGACGTGGTTGTGGCTCCTGCCGTTACTTCATCTGGTTAACTTCGTCGCACAGGGCTTGTATCTCATTTTGCATGGCTCGATACTTACTTGCCCAAGTGCGAGAATGCTGGGAAGGCCCTGGGGCCAACTCGGTGTGAAGTAGTGAAGAGGAGTGAGTCTGCTCATTTTGCTCTGGTTTCACAGCTACTATTTTCTTCTTTCCTCTTGCCATTACATTTATAAATAGGAACCTAACCTTTTGTATCAAATTCCCATAGATGGCGCCAAAAATGTTGATGTTAAAATCTAGATCGCCCTCCACTCCGCACGACATACCTCTAAGGAACCCTGGTCCTGCACAAAGGATCAGCAAAGGAAACCTTGGCTAAGCCGGGGGACCTTCCGATGCCTAAGTCAGGTTAAGGGAATCTGGGTCTAATTTGAAGAGTAGAGGGAGAGTGCGAGATGTTGCATACCTGTAGCAATGGAGTCTCCTGAAATTTATACCTGGGGTTTAGATGATTTGCGCCCATTAATCTTGGCATGATTCACCGTTAATCTTACCACGATTCACTTAATCAAACGGATATTGCGATCGTGGAGATTTCAGCTGTAATTCAAAGATTATGTAGCGTATCGTGTCTTAGAGAAGCATATCAGCGGGTGGGATATCCAGCTATGTTCTCTTATGGTAGTTTCTTAATTAGGTGTTCGGCCTGTACACGTATAGCCTCGGCCTTGGATCTAAGTTAGGACTAAGTTACTCCCGATCCCGAACCTCATACCTTAATTAGTAAATAGAGGTGACCCCTTTTGCTGTGTTGTTAGTCGAGATGGCCGGAGACCGAGGCAGGCTTTGGTTCGGACCGAGAGTAGACCTAAAGCTCCCCCCCCCCCCCCCCCCCCCCCCCCCCCCCGCCTCTCTCATCAGTTATACACTTCTGAGGTACACCTCTGAGGTCTCTTCCCCAGTCTCCAAGGTAAGTTGAGGACTTGATTCGTTGAGTCGGATTTCTACGTAACATTACCTATGAATCAAATTATCACAACGCACAGGAAAACAAGAAAAATCTGACCAATGATTCGAATCAGGAAAATAGGAAAAATCTAAGGTGGATTTCCTTAGTAGAAGGTTACTGTGCTGGTGGGGCCACTGCGATGTTTGTGAGGAATCCACTCCGTTCATCCGTTTTATAGGCTCATTTTTTAATCTTATACCAAAAGTGAGCAAGATCAAAAGACTAAAGTGAGCCGTGTGAAAGAAAAATATGGTCAGGAAAATTCTTACAGTTAAAACCTCCCTGGGCCGACAGTGAAGTTTACATGCCATCTCCACTGTTAATAACATCATTCCTACTGAGATGAACGGAAAACACAAGTACTAGCATGGTTCAAAAATTCTGTGGCCACATGATTATTTCAACTGTGGACGTTCAATTCTCACATTTTCGGCCCACTTGGGTATTGCATCCTATTCATTTTTTCCCTCTGTATCCTAAAATGAACTCACAGGACGAAAGAACCGGGTGGATTTCTCACAAACATTACAGTGGGCCCAGCTGAGTTCCCAGTGCAGTAACTTCTTTAGCAGGAAAGCCGCGTCAGGGTCTATTTGTAACAAGCAGATATCTGATTTCCCAAAAAAAGGATCTACCATACCAGAAGATCATTTCAAACAAAAAAAAAAAAAAGACAAGAAGTTCCACTTTTCAAATCAAAAAGGAGTTAAATGATTCGAGGGATAAAAGTAGTATTTTGGGATTCTTTTTCGACGTCCGTATCCACATCGGGGGTTATTATATAAACGGTTTGGATCATTAGAAAAATAACACCAGATCAAACAGCTATGATGCCATCGTAAACATAGCTATCAATCTCGATGTACTGCAGAAAGCCTCATATGCGCATGGGTGAATCCCTGACTTTGGGGCCCACCGTGATGTATTTTCTTATATCCACACTGTCCATCTGTTTTGGCAGATAATGTTATGCTTTGAACCCAAAAAAGCCATGGACCCATATCTCAAGTTGACGACACCACATGAAAAAGTGGTGATTGAACTCCAACCATTAAAACTTTTTGAGGCCATTGGAATGTTCATTTTCCATCCAACCTGTTTATAAAGTCACAAAAAGCTGAATTAAAGGGCCACAAAAATATCAGCTTCATCGGAGACTTTTGTGACCCGGGCAAATAGGTTTTAATGGTGGACGGTCACCACTATTTCCTGTGGTGTGGTTCACCTGTATTTTTGGGCTGTCCTTAAATGAGCCCCACAGTCAGGTGACACAGGGATGAACGTGATAAGGTCGAACACCGTCTTCCTCAAGGATAACTACTCCGAATCCATAGAGCTTCTCTGGACTCCTCACAGAGACTTCTCGAATCCACGAGAAAAGAAAGCAAGAGAATAGGAATAAACTCTAATAAAATTCGAAATTAATTGTTGAATGAATAAAAACGAATCTACACCCTTTTAAATAAGGGAACCAAGCAATAAGAAAGAAATCAGACTCAAACTACAACTAAAACTCCTAGAATCCGTGACTTACTATAAATAGTAAACTTACTATTTATAAACGGTCGTGATGTCTATTAGTGCACAAGGTTTTCGGCCAAAAATAGTAAGTGTCCTATTTGGCTTCACCAAACCGTTCTCCTAATTATTCTAAGCACTTTTCATGTTGGACACAACTCCTAAAGCTCAATAGATGAAAAGCTATAAGCAAATTAAAACTTACTATTTATAGTAAAAACGAAATTAAAACAGGAAAACGACCGTTGATCAGGGGATTTCTCGCAAATCCGGGCTGCGCAACCCTGCGTATCAGGGTTGGTTGGCTAAAGTAGCTTGTTCTATCCCAAATTCATATATTGTATGTCAGATAACTCATTCCTGATTACAAGATACACCCGATCTAAGGTCCAACAGTCCGGATTACTTATGTTGTCAACCGTGCCTTTTCTGATCCATCTTGGCCATGAAATTGTCCGCGACCCGCTATACATCAATACCGCAACTTGTGGTACCGTGACATGATTTCTTGCGATATGACACGTGTAACACGTCAGAAATTCAGAACCATGAAAATGGTAGGACCCACCACGAAGATCAAATAGCAAAAACATCAGCTAGTCCGGTGATCATATGGGCCGTACCATTGAAATTAATGGACACTGACAACCTGACTCAACGTACTGGTCTGCCCGGCGAGTGAGCAGACAGTCTGGTCTTAAAGACCCAGTTGAAGGGTAAAAACAAAGATCAACTTGATCCAGTACTTTTATAGGCCCCAAAATTTTTTTAATGGTTGACGTTCATTAAACACTGTTTCCTATAACGTGGCCCACTTGAGATTGGGATATACCTCAATTTTTGTATAATACCATAAAATGATCTAGAAAAATAGATGAACGGCATTGATGAAAGACAAACATTATGGTGGGGTCCACAGAGCACCAACCATCAGCCATTGGCTGGTGGCACGGGGAGTAGCCAATCCGTTTCCAAAGAGATGATCATTTATCCCATTTAGGCCTGTTTGGACAGACCGTCAATTGTTCTGCAGGAGGGCACTGCAAGTGAAAAACCAACCAGATTGGAATTTGAAATTTTGTCAAATGGCCGCTTGGATTCCAAACAGGCCACAAAACCAGTGTTGGGGCTGAAAATAGAGTTTTATCTCCAAACACAAGTTTTGACTGTACATCCAAACGGGCCCAAGTAAGGCGGTTGAGGGATGTGACGGCCGTGCATGGAGCACAAAGGATAGGCAAATGTTGTATCTCACCATTCTCTATCCACCCATTTATCAGAGTGGTCCCAAAATGATAATTGGATGCTTTTAAAAAAAAAGCTGATCCAACCGCTAGGTGGACCCACATGAATTTTAAGGTACTGGATTGCCCTGATTTTTAGGGCATCTGATTTCTTATAATGGATCAAGTCTCCTGGGCAGGTCAAGTGCCATGTACAAACCACAGAAGACCTCACCTTAGCTGCACGTGTTCACAAATTTCTTACTACAGCTAGTCGCACGTGAAATTAGAAAACCAAACATCTAGTACTTAATATAATTATTTTGTTTACTATCATTTACAGTGATTTACAGTAAACCAAACAGTCTTATAAATATTATTAATTTTAATTATAAAACCATCATTTTGGTGAAAAAAAAAACACAATAAGAGCAAACTCATCATTGCAGTCAAGTACAAGTGACCATACATGCACTGTAAATGTACTTGGGGTCAAATACGGGTGATGTTACCGGGGTAAATAATCAACGTGTGTCAGTACACGTTGTCTTGCACATGCCATGCAGGTGGTGACAAGAAGTACTACCCGTTTCCTACTTTATTTCTCTTGAACTTGAAACATACAGTAATTAGAATATGTAAAAAGCTGTAAGATGATTAGTGACATGTAGAGATGTGCAGGACCAGGACCCGCCTCGATCCCGAGGATCCGATTGGTCTGGCTCTGTCGGATCCGACTCTGCGTGAACGAATGTCAGAATCGAGTTCGGATTGGGTGGACCCAGCTGGATCCAAATACCTACTGAGTCAAGTTCAGGTTATACAGTAATCTTATCTGAATTGAACCGAATCTCGATCATATTCGAACCGTTCCGATACCTGACTCGAACCATGGTGGGACACCTTCTATACTTTCCTATAATTTATTAGACTTTTATGCACGACAAATGGTGATAAATAGGTAATTATAACTTATTTCCGTTTTTTGAAAGAAAGGAAAAACACTCACACACACGTGTATATATATATGGGAAAAGGTACTATGCACTTGACCTCACGATAAGCTTATCGCGAGGTTGAGCTGTGTGGGCCCCATTGTGATGCGTGTCGACCATCAACACCGTGCATTGGATGCGTCCCATTTAAATTATGGGATATCCCAAAAATCAGCTGTATACGGAACTTAGGTGGGCCATACCATATAAAATCATGTGAAGACACCGTTAAAACATATAAAAGCACTTGGTGGGGCCCACCTGAGTTTTGAATGCTGTTGAAACTTGGTATGACCCCTAATCCTATTGTGACACACATAATGGATGGGCTGGATTTGCAAACCACATCTCGGTGGGACCCAAAAAATGATTATGAATGTTTTAATGATGCACGGCCCCTCTCCACTTCAGTATGTGGTGTGGCTCACACAAGTCAATGATTGACTTGATTTTTGAGACCTAAGGCTATGATGGAATAGTGCATCTGACTGATGGGGTAGATGTTCGAAACGCATCACGGTGGGGCCCACATAGCTTGACCCATGGGACGGACTCGTGAGGTCAAGTGCATAGTACCTTTTCCCTATATATATATATATATATATATATATATATATATATATATATATATATATATATATATATATATATATATATATATATATATATATATATAAAATTACAGCTTATTATCGAGAATTTTCTTTTTGAAAAAATGGGTGGAAACGAGTGAGGGAAATTTGTGGGTCCCACCATGATGTATGTGATCAATCCACACCGTCTATCTATTTTATAAAATCATTTTAGGGTTTGTGCCAAAAAATTAGGCAGATTATAAGCTCAACTGGACCACACCGAAGAAAATAAGGGGATATTATCGTCTATCGTTGAAATGTGAAGCCACCTGTAGATCCCACACTGATGTGTATCTGTGATCCAATCTGTTCATATGATTACACAGACATAAATGAAGGGAAAAAAATATAAGACCCGTATCTTAGCCCGTACCATTTCATATGTCTCTGCGGTTCTCCCGGTCTAATTCCGGCGACCCGCGATCTACTATCGACATTTGCGCATGATCCTGAGTCATATCCCGTATTCCAGAGTCGGCTCAACTCGAGACTTGTACCCTGACAACCGCACCGTCGCCGCGATTCCGATGTCGCATCTCACGCACCGAGGCGATACCTGGGCCAGGAGATGTGGGTTCATGTTCAGTTTGAGAAAAACACCGCGTGTTGCAGTCCTGAGAAAATCTCTATGACACATCACATCAATCAATCAAAGTACAACCCATCACTCCATTCCATCCCCAAGTACAACTACCCTTCCCAAAAGTCAACACTCTTCTTTCACAAGTACACATCTATCACTCACCCATCACACCCATCTCTCTCTCTCTCTTACACCTCTCTCTCTCATCTTTCTTTCTCATTCTCCCAAGCAACCCATGAGAATCCATCGTCCAAGCTCCATGAGAGAAGCTTAGCATGGCCCACTCCCTACCACCTAATCACACCTTCTAAAATCAATCTCGACCGTTGAATCACACCCTTTGGACCTTTAGGTTGAGTTGATGGAAGAAGGAATTCAAAATGATCAAAGGTGGATGCTTCTTTCTCTCTTTCTCTCTCTCTCTCTTTAAATATTTTGGTGTGATGATATGACCATGTGACCCACCCGGATGTACCCTACCTCAATGTGTGTCTTATCCAACCGTTTAAGCCATGTGGGCCCTACCCTTGGTGATGGAAAATACGAATATCAGATTAGTTCAAATCATGTGGGCCGAGTCCACGTGGGACCCACCAGCCGTGGTCCCCACACGTGGGACCCGCTTTGATGAATTTTATTTAAACACCATCCGTCCGGCGTACAGGGACGCTGGACGTGTTCCTTAGAATAGAGCAGACCGTGAGTTTACTCGCTGCCCAAAAAAAAAGTACTTAGATGTTTTAGGCTTTTGATGAGCTGCTCTTACGAGCCCCACCTTGGTGTATGAATTTAATCTAAGCCGTCCATTCATTTTCCTAGCTCATTTTAGGCGTTGAACCAAAAAATGAGGTTTATCCGATCTTCAGACGGGCCATAGCCTGTAAAATAGTGGTTTCTACTGTTGAAAGTTACTCTGATATTTTTATGCGCTGGAAAAATATCGGATATTGGACTCTCTTAGACGGTCTTGAGCCATAGAGTGGAATGGACGGATTAGATTTATTGTATGTGGGCCCCACCTGTGAAAAACCAAAAGAAATCAGATTTTTTTTTTTTTTTTAACATACATGCATGAGGGAGCAGCGCTTACTGCCCCTGAAAACAGCAGCAGTGGCGCGCTGCGTATGGGCGGACGGGCAAGGGGCACGGCCCTACATGTGGGCCCCACCATGATGTATATCTTATATCCACACCGTTCACGAGGTGGGCCACTCCCAGAAGTGGGCTCCCTCCAAAGATCAAATGCATCCAAAGCTTAGGTAGCCCACATCACAGGAAACAGGGGATTGAACATATACCATTGAAACTCTTTTTAGGTCCACCGAAGTTTTGGATCAAGATGAAATTTATTTTTCCCTGTTCATCCAGGTCCATGCGACCTTACCAACAGTTTGGCTGGAAAACAAATGTTATGGTGGGCCTCACGTGGGACCCACAGTGATGCACGGGTTTTGCTACACCGTCCACGGCCGTGGACGGTGGAATCCCACCATGATCTGTGTATTTCATCCACCGTCCATTCCAGGACGGTGGAACCTACCTGATGTATCTGTTTTGTCCTCGCCGTTCATTGTATGGACGTGGACCCACCCACACGTGTGGGGTGGGACCCACTCTAATGTATTTATTGTATATCCACTACCGTCCACCTGTGAGGCCGGTGGTTGGACCCCACTGTAATGCATGTGCTGTACACACACCGTCTATCCATTTTCAGCTTGTGTGGTGGCCATCCCACACGTGCTGCACGTGTGGAATGGTACCCACCATGGTATATGTAATCTGTATCCAAACCATCTGTCCGTTCTGGCAGGACCCACATTGATGTAAGTATTCTATGTCCACCCGTCCATTTGGGCAGGACGGTGGACCCAACTAGGAGGAATGTTATATATATATATATATATATATATATATATATATATATACCTAAACTGTCCATCCAGCTGGTGGGTCCCGCACGTGTGGACCCACCTGGGAGCTGATTGGGTGGTACCTCACCAGCTCTATAGCTGCTGTAAGGACGTTAGCGGCTTTGTGGTCCCTGATCATGATGCATATGTTGAATCTTAGCCGTCCATTGCATGGACAGCAGCCCGTTTTCGGGGGTTTGGTGTTATACCAAACCATCTGTCCGTTTGAGGACCCGGACCCCACCTCCTGATGTATGTGTTTTATACACACCATCCATCTGTTGCTGTGGGGCTAGATGTGATGTATGGGTCTTATCCACACCGTCCAAGACCTTGGACGGTGGGACCCACCATGATGCACGTGTTGTATTCATGCCATCCAGCCCACACGTGAGACTGACCACCTTGATGTGTGTGTAGGGTCCACACCATCCATGGGACCCATGTGATACACGTGTTTTTATCCTAGCCGTCCTGATCATTTGGGACCCACCAGATGAGAGACCTTGCACGGAGGCTGATTAGCTGTTGATCACAGCAGACCATCCACCTGTTGATTGATGATGTAGGCAGGACACAAATATCAGCTTCATTCCAAAATGAGGTGGGCCACATGTGTGGACCTACCTCTGATACATATGTTTCAACCATGCTGTCCATGGATACCACGAGGGGATTACCATGATGTATCTGTTTCTATCCAGTCCGTCCATTCGTTTTGAAATGGGACCCACCTTGGTGTATTTGTTGTATGCGCACCGTCCATCCGGACGGTGGTCTCATGTGAGACCCACCTTGGTGGATGTATTGTATATCCACTTGGTCCATCTATCCAGTTGAGACGTGGACACCCCTCGGTGATGTATGGGTTGTATGCCACCGTACAAAGGCAGCCACAGTGGGTAGCTATGATGTATGTGTTTTATTCATGCTACATAGCAGCTGTGGGACCCACACATGTGTGGACTCCACTTGATGCATATGGTTATTAATGTCGTCCGCCTATTTTGCCAGATTGGACCACCGCAATGTATTTATTCATCCACACTATCCAACTTGTGCTTGATGGTGCTGATCGTCGTTAGTGGGCTATGTGCCCCATGGAATGATAGTGTACCGTGATACACATGTTACACCTACAAGTATTGAAATGATTATTTGGTGCGGCCCTTATAATGAGGCCCACCTTGATATATTTATGGTCGTCCATGAGGCCCACCCTGATATTTATGGCCATCCATGTGGTGTATTCGAGGGCCTATGAGAAGGGCCCATCTATTGTGTATCTGTGGCCTTTGTTGACGCCCAATATGATGTTTTTATGGCCCACCTTGATATATTTGTGGCCCATCCGTTAAGGTCCACCTTGATGCGAGTGCGGCCCCTTAGTGCAACCCATTGATGCAACCCACTTGATGTGTATTAGGCCCATATAGTGCGACCCATTGTGGAATGTATTAGGCCTGTTGGTGTGGCCCATTTGATGCATATGAGACTCATGCATAGGGCCCACATGTTATGTATTTGAGACCAATGTGCAAGACCCACCTGTTGTGTATTTGAAGATCGTATATTTTGACCCTTGAATGAGGCCCTTGTGAGAGGCCAGGGGCCCACTATATGTCTGGCTCTATGTGAGCAATGTTGGTTGAATGTCCACATTGATGTGTAATGATGGTTGGATGTCCACATTGTGACCTTCCCTTAGGCTTTGTTAAGCTCATTCTCATCATTCCCTTAGTGGGTTAACTCAAATAAGTGGGCCCCATTCGCCGTAGACGGATGGCTCAATGCTATCGGATTTGATATAATCACAGACGAGTGCCGATCTTTATACTATGGTTGTTCGACTGATCATTTATGGACCCCACTTTGTTTATCTGTTGATTATCGGTGCCATTGTCGATTCCGATTATCGATTGATTCCACATTGTCGAGGCCGATTGTTGATGCCGGTTATTGATACCAATTATGAGTATGTGACAACATCGCATCATGATACATGCTCATACGCATCATCTGCATGTTTATTATGAAATGTGGTTAACCATCGCATACGTCATTGGACATGTTGTTATGAGACTCCCTGATAGGCGGAGATTGTCTCACATGAGCACACGGTATGCGCTGGATAGATGCATGACTGGATTGCATGACTCATGCATTTTACGTTACATTGTGTCGCACTGTACGCCCTAGCGACATTAGGGCCATAGCCTCCACATGCACTTCGTGGATGGCCAGATGGGATACCAAAAATCTGTTCTACATGGGGTGCTATAGATATCCCTGGGTGAAAGTCCCTAAACCCTCTTGGTTTCAGAGGTTATTCCAACGTTTACACCGAGTGGATGTATGAGCGCATGAGAGCCGTATACCATAAGGCTGCGTCTCCCACTGTGTTGTGGTCGGTTGGAAGGGGGTGCTGCCTTACCTGCCCAAGAGGAGGGGGCAATGCTAGGCTGAGTCTGACTAGTTCGAGGAATGGATCCTCTATCGACGAGCCGGGCCCGATATTGGTAGGCGGATAGTGAGGTCTCTTCCACTCACCTTGTTGCGCGATGAGGCTGCAATCTGGTTTGGAGTGTAATGACCTCGGTGATTTTTCAGAGAGGAACCGTACTAATATGTGGACTTATTGAGTAGGAGTTGCATGCTCATTCATTCATTCATTTACTATCCACTTGGGCTGGTGATGTGCAACTAATTGTTGTGTACTTTCGTTATGGCAAAGATTTCGGTTGGGCGCGGACTAACCTGAGATCAGAAGTTTACCACGTTGAGTCTGATTATCCAAATTTAGGTATGGGACTGGTTTGGATAGAAGTCCCTTGTGTTGGACCTCATAGCCTGCGATACTACGTACTATCATCCCGACTTCACACTTCAGCATGGTCATTTCATTTGCATCGCATATTGCATTACATTCGCGGCATATGGCATTTTGGGTTACTTGTGTTCTGCATTCATATGGTTTAGATACGGCATCTGATATTTGACTTTTTATAATTACCTCATTTGTATAGTTGATCCATATTGCGTATTCTGATATTGATTAACTTATAGACTTGTCCATACTTCCGCTTACTCTGTTATCGTATGATTTATATCTTGTCAGTATTTCGGCTTACTCTGATAATTCCTGCTCTTGTCAGTGTTTCTGTTTATTTAGACATTGTATGGTTTATAGATTACCAGTTTTTCGGTATTGTATGATTATGACATTGTATCGAATACTTGACACTTACCTTGTGCACACACTTACACCACCCTCTAAGCTTTTTATAAGCTTATGCACGATAGATGCGTGCAGGTGATGTTAGGTTGCAGTAGTGTTGAGCTTGGAGCGTGCAGTGGTCTTCTGGAGTTTAATTTTTTATTTATGTATTTCCCTTTCAGTGTTGTAATCAAATGATTATATTAGTGGATATGAGATAATGATGTTGCCTTTATGAATTGGGTAATCTTGTGGTTATGCTTATTACTAGTTAAATGAAAAAAAAATAAAAAAGCCCTCCTTGTAGGATCCTAGGAATCTAATTTTCAGATTTGGGGCGTGACAAAAAATATTAGCTTGATGCAAAACTCCTATGGCCCACAAGAATTTTTCAATGGTGAGTGTTTAATCCCTTGTTTCTTGTGTTGTTGTAACACCTCAGCTTTTCAGAGGCCATGTAGGAAATCGGCCTCTAAATTCTCGGGTGTCGCTTATATCCTAATTATGGTGATTTCTACATAATTCAGTTTAAATGAGCAATAAAGGGATCAATTGGAACATAAACCACAACCACAACTAATCTAATGAAATAAATGCGACTAAGAAATACAAATCTATAGGAATATCAGACAGGTCGCACAAGGCATTGCTAGACAAAATTTATATAAGAAATGCCCAAAAGAAATGGTGCGGCCATAAGCTGGAAGTAGGAAGCTCCTCTTCCTCATCCATGCTCACACAGTTCGGCTCGTCAAGCTTCGCCTCACCTGTATCTAGTAAAGGATCAGGTTGGTGTTTTAAAATACTGTCCCAGAGTGGGAGTGAGTAGCTAACTCAGTGGTTACTATTAGCCTTAAGTTACAACAATCATCAATTATATGATGAATTTAATGAAAGACATACATTCACAGATCTCTAACTAGTCTTGTTAATGTATATGCATGTATTATGATATGATGCATGACCTCGCAACAACACTCTCTTGAGCGACTTCATCTCACGATCGCGCATGAACAATACTCCCTCATTATGACCACAACTGTCGAGTCACCAAATCCTACCCAATGCGGTGCATGAATAATGTTAGCCCAGTATTTAATTAATTCTGTTCATCCAGCAGATTGGAGAAACTGTTACACACCACATATCATTGCCTTCAACTGGTTGTGAGGCTAAGGCTCCTCAACGTGCGAGGCCAGGATCTTATGATCCTTAATCCCATTGGGATTTCCATCCCTGATTTCAAGCACATAGGGAGTGCTGAGAAGATGGATCACTCGTGATCACTATGGGGAGGCTTGTCACCCCAGTGTAGGCCGATAGCTCGGTCATAGTGTCCCATTCCACCATGCCCGGATCTTAAGTCAGTGGATCGGTTTCAAATGGTTATCAATAGGCTTCAGTGGTTGAAGGGTGTTTCAGGTTCCATACAGGCGTAAGTAGACATGGTTAACAAACATGGTTGGTCAGTAAGTGAATTAGACCGTGCGAGCTCAGGCGAGTACACGACGAACGATATCGAGTACATGCGACCCATGTAGTCCAACTACTGGCGCACATTCGCATCTGCCCAAATCTGCTAGTTTAGTCGAAAGATGGTCCTACCAATGGGACTACTTCCTCCCACCTCAGCTCCCTGACCAACCTAGGGGTTTGGTGACATTTAATAATATTCCAACAATTCAGGATTTATCTTCTACACGAGTGAAGTCATGCTCTCATATATTAAACATAAAATTCAAATTTTTCTACAATACAACTACTAACATAATACAACATTAATGTGTTTGTGTGTTGTGATGGGTTACTGAAAAGATCAAGATTATACATCATTCATAGCACAAACATACAACCAATATTAATGCTAGCACAAAACACACAATAAGGATTTATGTAAGCACCAACATACAACAAGGAGTTTATGCAATCATACATGCCACAAGGAAGGTTATACTAAAATCATATATGGGATGAACATGCCACATGAAAATTAAATCTAATCATGTTGAAGAACAAATAAACAACATCAATCATCATGTAGGGTTTTGGCTAGGTTCTCTCTATAAATTACTTAAGCACATCATCCTAACACTCATAATCATTAAACTCATAGTAAAATTGGTGCTAGGCCACTTAAGGATAATAGTCCGTACCTATGGATCGTTGAGAGCTTAAGGAATCGACTAGGGTTGCCGAGCTCGCAGGTTGATTTGTAAAGATCCTGAGTCAAACGTACTTGCATGTTAGAATATATGAAAGGCCTAGCTTAACACAATAGGTTTCTAAATGAGAAGAGTGGTTATTACTCAATCGATTGAAGATCTTGTTTGTTGTTGTGGATAGGGGGTTTCTTGAGGAAGATGGAAGAGGGGTTACAAGATTCTACCTCCTTTGGACCCACATTTCTCTCCCTTCTTCTTTCTCTCCTTCTTTCTTTCTCTCTCTTCTCCTTCACCAAGTTAGGGCATGAAATTTGTATGGGAGAAGGGGTACCCAAATGAGGCCCTTTTATAATGCTAGATTTGGTGTAAATGGCCCCAAGGGTTGGGTTTTTACTATACGAGCTCTATGAGGGGGTTTTTCTAACCTCTAGGGCCCATTATGGGACGTACATATTGATATACACCATAAGATAGTAAGCCCTAATGATGATTTACGTATGGATATGATCGACCCGCCATTAGGATGTGCTAATCGACAAATATGATTAGAAGTCTGTTCAACGGTCACTGATAGTTGATCGAGGCCGGGGCTATACGGATATGAGCATGAAAATATCCTTACTAAGCATGTGAAGTTTGGTTGTAAATCGACGGTCTGAAATCCTCAACTTTACATAAGAGTGGACGACCCAATTCACTTAAGTTTCAGCTTCTTCCTTTAGGGTATTTACATTTCTTATGCACTGTCCTTTAGCTCAAGTTAAATGGTTTTAAACAGTACCCAGGTCTAACTCCCGCGATGGACGTTAAGCCTAGTAAGACAGACATTATTCTATAGTTTTGGAACTAGTGGCCCACCAACGAGTGGTCTAAAACTTGTTTAAAAAATCGAGACATTTTTGAAATGAATTAGGTATTAAGATTTCTCGTGGCCAATGATTAGGGTTCAGATTAACTATGTTCATAGTGTTGCCAATTTATAGCTAGTGAAAGTAAAAATTTGACCGTAATTACTCTAAACCGTTATTTTTTAGTTAAAAAAGTAACGGGGTTGATTTAGTCTATTAGTCAAGATCCGAGCCTTATCTGACTCGGCTTAGGTTAGATCTTTAATTTAGTTATGATTGTCTTGATTAGTTAGCTATGAGTTAGTTAGATTTGGACCCTATATGAGTAAATCATGAGGCTAAACTTGATGTTCAAGTGATCGGGTGGATTCATTGGCTTCCTACAGATGATTAATCGCACTTATGCGGTTCCTTACTGGTTCCACCCATGTATAAATTAACATTAAGTACTAATGGTCAGTAAGTGATAATATAAGTTAATTACATTAAAAATTTTTTAAAGAATTTTTGGAAATATAAAACAGTGAAAATTTAGGACGTTATAATGGAGCAAGTCCTACGCAACAAGGTCATCCCATTGGTCAAAGTATTATAGACCCACCATAATGAAGAAGAGACCACTTGAAAAATAAAAGTAAAAATCTGCAAGCATTACCCAAGCCTACTTTATTAATACAAACATGTACAAATTTGAAGGATGAAATTTATTTATAAGGGAGGTAGATTGTAACGTCTTGTTCAACCAGAACAGTGTCCTGAAGCGTCCACGTAGGATTTACCAAAACACTGTTCGCTTAATCCACTTGCGTGTGGGGTACCACTAACAAATTAACCCATGATTATCTCATTAAGGTGAGCCAGTCTAATTGAGTTCAAGTCAAGTGCGGGCCATCAAGCCAGATAGCCTATTTGGACATGGTAATAACTTGTGCGGGTCGGACAATGGCCAAGGAGGATAAGAAAGATCTAAAACTTGGAGAAACCACAGATCTCACTGGGCTTGTGGTCTATCACCGATCACGGGCTCAGCAGACGCCTATAAATTTATTTTCCACGCCATCCCAACGACATTTGTGTTCACTCTCCAAGTGCAAGGTTGTGATGTAGTAATAAACTCGGTAAGACCGAGGTCGAATCCCAAAAGACTGATACTTGTACGTAATCTGAAATTAAGCAGAATTAGAACTAGAATAAGATGGAATCTAGATCGAGTATTTTTAAGAGAATAATGGTGAATAATCAACTAAAATCTAAAGAATTCAGGGGTAGGAAACTAGGGATTTAGAGGATCCACTTATAGAGATCATGGAGATCTTATGCCTACATCAGAAATTTAATTGGACTTAGAGTCCATCTTCATCCAGTTGATGATGTAACCATGGAAATTAAACTAAACTTCCTTTGATCTAGTTTTCACGAGATGAAAGGTATATGAATTAAAATGGATTCCATCACCAAACCATGCCCAGGAGACAAAATAAACAATAAAATTAAACTAATTACCAACCAATCAACATGCTATGAAGGTTCGGAAGGGTACCGTCATCCAAGCATGTCCAGGAGACGATGGTGAACAACAGGACTTCCTGACGTCATAAACATAAAAGGAATAGGAACATGCTCAAAGCTATTGCAGACCCATTGTAATTTTAGTCACAACAGACCATTAAAAACAAAAAACATTCCCTTAATTAACTAAAATCGACATCAGTTCAGTATAAACAAAAGACATAATCAAAGCCTCCCCATCACGCTACAAGCTTCACCTCTTAGACCTAGCTAAGAGGTTTAGCCCAACATGATTGGACTAAATCTCATAAAAATAACAAAAAGGAAATAAATAAACAAATAAAAACTCTAAAAAACACTCGCTGACGTCCAACTTCTCAGCCGTGCTCCCCCCCCTTTTCACATTCTCTCTTATCTCTTTTTTGTAGCCAAGGGAATCGGTTGTACATGAGACGGCAGAAGAGTCGGTTGTTGCGTAAGTTTACATAGTAATGAATTTAGAAACATGTTGCGTAGCAAAACCGCGGAATCCTCTTGCGTGGGAATGAGTTTTGGCAAAACACAGATCTGTTGCATGATCTATTCCAGTCACTGAGATGAGCACGGAAAAATAGTCGGACAAGCCCGCTTTTCTTCTGTTTTGGTGTGGCCCACATGACTTTTTGTTGCACCATTCATCCTCCTTTTAGATGGTTGAAAAACTGATGTTCGTTGTTTCTTGAAATTTTGCCACCTAGGTTAGGATGATAGGGAGCGTGGGCTTCTAATGGATGGTCCGGATCAGACTCTTGGACTACGGTGGTGACCCACAAAGCTTCGTCCGCAGGCTCTGTTGCAAAACAGAGCCTGCGTATCCGGCGCTGTGATGGCTGGTGTGCCCATGGTCGATGTCATTAGGAAGATCCAATTTGTTCACTGAATGCACAATGAAAAAATACTTGGAATGGAATAGTTTTGGGTTAGATTGACCCATGAAATCTGTAAAGCCACCGCCCATTATACGTTTGCAATTTCATCCACGTATGTGCGCATGCATGGGTCCCAGAAAACATGTGGGGTACGGTTGGTTTTGCCTCTCCAGAACATTGGATGGCTCGAATCATCCTTTCAGACGATGAAAATGGGCCACACATTTTTCCAGTCAAAAACTAGAAATGGAAATTTCTGTTTTTGTGAAACCGCGTCGGGTGAGTGGCGCTGACCGACCTGCTTTGTTTGGTGCACGACGAGTGCACAGTCACTGTGCACTCCACTTATGTACATCGGGCCCCACCTTGATGAATATGTGAAATCCACACCGTCCATCTTGTTACCCTTCTCATCTAAGGGGTTGAGACCAAAGTTGAAGCATTCCCAGATACCAGGCAGGACCCACTTAATGAATTAAGGGGCTTATCTGGCTATTGGGACACTTCCGAAGGGATTAAACTGATGAAATTCGACGTGTACGGTTAATTTATAGTCTTCAGGCCATGTATGAAGTTTCGAGCCGAACGGATGGTGGGAACCTCATGAACTTGCATTCTAGATCAATTTTAGGCTACTTGAGCTTCAGTTTTTCAATTTTCTCGAATCTCTGGTGTGTAATTCTGTCAATATTGGTCTCCTGGGGTTCGTCTCATGCTTTGGTGAATTCGGAGAATCAAATTCATGCATTTAGCACCGTTTTTCAGTTCAAGCTCCTAAAGTCACCTTGCAACACAAACACGAGTAAAATAGGCTATTAAACAGAATCATGTTCGTAAATGCGGGTAATAACTAGGGTCTAATATGAAACATTTGACCCTCAACACAACCCCCAACCAACATTTTGCTAGTCCAGAGCAAAATATGTGAAAAATAAGTTGAGAACTACATGGCAATTTCTATGAAACCGAGTGATATTTTGAAAAGTGATTCAGATACAAGAAATCTAAGATTCATGAATGCTAGGCATTATTTTCTCATGAACTCAAGCACACAGTAATTTCATAGTCAACTTACAGTAGTAATCCATCAAATATATATATATATATATATAAATTCTAAACATTAGGATCCATGAGTGTATAGTCTAATCTCGGCTTATCATCATTAAAATTCACTTCTCTATTTTAGGATATCATTGGTAACCAACAAGAGAATTCATTCTAACTAAGACTTAAACCAAAATATGCCTCTCAGATCATCTTTTCATTCTTACAGCTTTTAATTTTTTTCATTAAAAGTAACGCCAAGAAGGGGAATTAAATCCTCACCTATAGGGAGCAAACCTATGATGAAGACTGTACACCCAACCCTTTTCACATGTCATCCATGGAAAATTAAATCTACACCTATAGGGAGCAAACCTATGGTGAAGATTATTCGCCTAACCCTTTTCAAAGGTAACTGCTTTTTTTTTTCTTTTTCTTCAATTGATCATGACGGGCAAATTTTCCAGGCTGGTTCCTTACATGCTTAGTGATTACCAAGTTAATCCTTCAATATCAAACTAAAACCTTAATGTGAAAGCGAGATGTGACATATGAAATCATGACTCAATCAATGTTTAAAACTTCTAATAATGAATTAACAATTCAGACTTTACTGTGAAATCTATTAGATGACTGAATTCAAGAGTCATACATTACCAACATCATGTATCTTGAAAATATAAATTAAGGATATCCGTCAAAATCACCTCAAATTCCAAAGAAATCAAAGAAAATTTTGAAAATTTTGACAATTTTTGCTCGAGGCTAAGAAAACACTGATTAGGTTACCTAATCTCCCACCCCCTACATAAAATCTACATTGTCCTCAATGTAAAAGATATGAGCATGCAATGAACATGAGACAACGAAAGTGAAGAAAAAGTGATGGGAAGATAGTACCTAGATAACGAATCGAGAGAGAGATTTTTCAAGAGATTTTTCAGGGTCGTAGCGAGCAACTCGTCCTTCTCTTGAATCATATCATCATTCAATTCAGGGTGGTGGTCCAAATATGTATCACAAGGGTTAGAAGGATTAGTCAAAAGTGGTTCATCCTCCACATTTAGATCACTCATGTCAGACAGGTGGAGTAGATCATTATGGTTGACAACTTCCTAAACCTCTTGATCATTGGTAGGGGCCACACTTGAAATTGGTTTCAGGGGAATTTGGGCTGAACATTCATGATCATCATCCTAATACGCATCATCGTCTAATTCTGTGCAGTACACAGTTGGGATGGGATCGCTTTCCTCACATTCTATACCTAAATTTGGTTGAGGTTCGAATAAACTAACCTCTACCTCATCATCGAGATCATGTATGTTATGTAAGGAAGATGTGTCATCATCACTGTATTTGAAAGACACCCATGTATCTTCACCAGTCTTTTGAATAGTCATTGAGATCGACTCATTGGAAAATTGAACCGCATGCTCATTAATGAAATCCAACTCTTCATTTCAAATTCCAGATTTCTTCAAAAGCGAGTGAGGATCACTTTGTAATTTTGGATTGGGTTGTGGTTGGGATGAGCGAGCTTCCTCTATCCTTTCGAGGTGTAAATTGAGTGTTTCCATTACTTTTCTAATTTCCACAAGACAAGCCGAAAAAATGTTATGCTATGAATCCTCTTGGATCGTTTCTGGTTGAATCTTAAAGGTAGAGGATCCAAGAGAATAATCATTATAACATGTTGTTGGTTCATTTTTTCAATTTTGATGTTTCTACTGGTTATAGTCATACTGATCATAGGTGGGAGAATATGAGGGTTGGTAGTACTTATTATCACTCATGATATAATTACGCATTGTTTTCTTTTTATCGGATAAGTGATAATAATTCTCACAACTATAGTTATGATACCCCAACACTCACGTACTGTTTTGTTAATCTGTGGAGTGTAATTGTTCTCCTGCATATAATCATGTAAAGACTTCTTAGCCGGTAGATCTTTATATTCTGATCGGTTCTTAATGATAGTTTCAGACAAGTTTTGAGACATGAGTTGATTTATATCATTATCATCCCAAAATAGGTTATTCTTCTCAGCATACTGAAGTTCCTACTCATGCATATATATGATGAAACCCTTAATTTGAATTTAATCCTAAGAAAAATAGAAGAAAAGATCCAAAGCAATGTGAAAAGTAAGAGGAGGAGAAGTTAGAAAGAAGGTAGCAAATGAAAAGTTCCTATGTTAAGAGCCTGAAAAAAAAATAAAAGAGATTAGTTTCTAAAATACAAAGTCTAAAGGTAGAAAGTTTCTACAATTGAAATAGAAGGTTAGTTTCTAAAAAGGGAAATAACTAACTTAGTTTCTAAAAATAAAAGAAGAAAGTTTCTAAAAATAAACTAATTCCTAAAAGTAGAGGAATACTATAATTAAAAAATTTCTAAAATTCAAACCCTAATTCTAAAAATAGAAAAAAAAAAAGAGGAATTAGAAAGGGATTACCAAATTAGAAGTTTATGTCAGGACCCTACAAAACAGGAAAATAGGTTAGTTTCTAGAAATCAGAAAAACCTAAACCTATAGTTAGAAAAATCTTAATCTTAAACTAATCCTAAAACTAGTTAATTTCAGAAAATCATAACCGTCAGTCCCCGACAACGGCGCTATAATGCCCCGAACTTTTTGATGCTCTAGCATCAAAAGTCTTTGAGCGTTATTAAGAAGTTAGTATGATCTATACACGTGTGCAATACAAATCCCACCATCCTCACCTCACACCTATACCATGACGTGAATCTAACCATAGGAAGTGACTCCCATTCATGAAGTAGGTCATCTGACCGTTGATCACGTGGAGTTGTACATGTACACTCCCTCAAGCCAAATCAAGGTATGATCCTCTATCCATAAGGATTTAGACATAGGTCCTTTCATAAGAATCACTTAGAAACATGGCCTCAACGATACAGAACCATTAAATGTCACAAAACCCTTAAATTAACAATAAATTCAATAATGCCATTAAAATAGACCCGTGATTCTGAATCACATGGTTCCCATAATTGGTTTGATACAAAATTTTATACCATGCCATTATACCATAGTATAACCATAAAAATAAAATTATAGCCCTTGGATCATCGTAAAACTGACCTAAGGGACATATCAACCTTTAATAATAAAATCTAGGGCTACCTGATGTTAGGATATGCTCTTATTTTAGGCTCAACACCTCAAATTAGATGTGAAAATAAATGGACGGTGAAGATTTATCATACAAGCAGCACATTGGGCCCTCACGATTAATGCGTGTGCACCACACCGGTGCTACTACCATGCACCGAACCAAGGAGGTTGGTTAGTGTACACTGACCCGACTCTTGCTTGAACACGAAGAGGAGCTATCTCCCTGCCTACGCAACGGACGGAACCCGACCGTTTTAAGAGGGACTGTGGGCCACCATCATGGCCCACATAGATGATCCAGACTATCCATCGTGTGCGGAAGAGAAAAATGGAAAAATCCCATTCCACCTCCTTCAGTTCCAAATCAGGAACCAGCAAGAGAAATCTTCCCAGCAGATTCTGGATTTTAACCCAACCTGCGTCCGATCGCTGTGATGAATCTGGGGACCCATCACCATCCGTAGGGATGATTGGAACTGTCCATCATATTACTAGGTCAATTTCGATCAGAACCTGGTCTGTTCCACTCCCAGATGAATAACACCCTTGTCCGTAAGCTGCACCAAGGAGAAACGGTGCAGTTTCAGGTCATCAGCAGAAGAAAAATTAACGGGTGATATTCTGGCTGATCAGAGCCGTACAAACCCAAGAAATGGAGGGTTCGATAACTCTCAAGAAGTATGATCAAGATACTTAGTCGGTAAGAACGCCGATTTCGATTTCAGCGCAAGTTATTTTTCAAAATTCACTGCGCAAGAGAGACAGACTACGTAACAGGCATGCGAGCCTTCGCAAAAGTATTCTGGAAGGTGCACCGCACTTTATATAAGGGCATCTCATGGCCAGAAAGCCTAAAAAGAAGAAAATGAGAACAGAAGAGAGAGAGAGAAGTTTCGACTCGGAAGCTGCTGTGCGGGCTGACTCGATCGAGTCGTTGATCGAGCCAGGATCTGATTCATGGTCTAGCAACCTTGCTGGGCAATAAGAAAAGAAGGAAAAGAGAGGAAGAAAAGAAAGAAAGAAAGAAAGAGAAAGAAAGAGAGAAAGAGAGTTTTGGAGAGAGATCCAGCAGCTGTTGCCAGACCTACTGCCGTCCAGTAGAGAAAAAAAAAGAGGAAGAAAGAAAAGACAAAGGAAAGAAAAGAAAAGAAAGAGAAAGAAGAAAAGAGAAGGAAGAGAGAGTTGGGGTCCGAGTGACTCGATTGAGTCAGGGATGAGTCGGGTGATCCTAACAACCCATCTTGGTAGATAAGGAACACACCATCTTCCCCTATTTCCATTCTAGTTTGTCTGAAATCACATCAACACTAGAATCCAAGATTTAGTCTAGAGATCGAGTCGAACCGAGTCAACTCAAATGAAGGGATGTATTTGACTTCAAGTTTTGTCAAAATAAAAATTGGCGTTGAACAAGTTTAATGTCAAGGTATATACGTGGACATCTAGCTTCGAGTGAGGACAATTTAATTCAAGAGGTGAAAGTTTTTATCCATTAAGCTTACAATACTTTAAGTTGATTTATTTATTCTGCCTTTTACCTGTGTTTCTATGATTTCATCTGGCCTCTTTCATGTCCTTTACAATATGAATTATCTTATCCTTCTCATGTCTATAATGATGTGAATTATCCTGCCTTTCATTTGGAGTCTTGTTATGTATCTGGCATTTTCATACCTTTGATGTGATGGATTATCATGCCTTTCGTGATTACATATTTTTCTGAGAATTATCCTGTCAATTGATTTATTTAATATCAATACAACTATTGACCCTTTTAGGATTATGACTCGATGTCAAATATATGTAAATTTCTCTAAATTTATGTGAGGCTATGGATGCAAGCCTTGCCCATGCCTCATTAATTTATTGAGTTGGCCCTGCCACTCGTCTCTTTACTTGAATTGGCCATTGTCACTCTTTTCTTATTATGCTGGCCATTGTCATTTCTGTTGAGATGACCATTGTCACTCTTCTCTTTATTATATTGGCCTCGTGCCATTTATTTCTACGGCTTGGGCATGTGTCTTATTATTCCAGAACTTCTATAATTCTGTTGATATTCTTTATTCGGATTCAGTTATATTTGTTATTATTCAGCTTATATTATCTGTAAGTGCAAGAGATGTGTAAGATGTATCATAACTAGTGATTCAAATATTCTATCATCGACGTAATGCGCTCTGGATAGATACCCTCTTGGGGCATGTAAGTCTTTGAGCCTTCGACTAGTGGTGCACAAATCGATGTGTGTAAGTTGCAATAGCGTCACATTACCTTGAGATTGGATGTCGCAATAGTCACTTCATGAACAAGTCGTGTCACGTAATTCACCCAGCCCATGTGTTGTGCGCTCTGAGGTGTTCTCGTAAATCCACGGCAGCATTGGCCATGCCGATGAATATCCGTATAGTGAGAGATGCGGGTCGAGCTTGTTATCTATAAATCATATTCCATAATGTGATGATTACTATATTGATGAGCCCCACATACTTTGTTAGGCATGCATCTCATGTAGGTTGTTTGTGTAACGCCTCAACTTTTCACGACCCGAGTATATGACCCGTGTCCCAAAAACTCGAGTGTTAGTCTTAAAGGATGGTCAGATATAATGTTTTTCTTTTTTTTTTCCAGAGTAAGCAGATGAGCATAGAGTGGACAAATCAGTATAAAGGAAAATTTTCAATTTCATTTAGAGTATACAAGAGAGTGCTCATAATGATTTATACAAACTAATGTCTCCATTCTTACGAATACAAAATGATATAACATTACATGTGAAATAAAGTAAATTGTAACAATCTTGAGCTGTGAAGTCTTGTAGCAGCCCTTAGTAGATATAATCATGCACCCTTGTCAACCATAGTCTGCTCCTTTCCAATATGAATGTAAACATCATCAGGGCCACCTGTGCTACCTGTACGGTTATATATTTGATGGATGAGTGGCCAACTCAGTATGAATTTTCTTTAAGATTACACACCGCCGCATTAGGTAAGCATAGTTATAAATCAGAATATACAAAATAATACATGATGCAGGTCTTATTAGATGCATGGATGCTTGAATGTAGTCACACATCGAAGATGCTCATCCGTGCAGAATTTGGGCTCGTCGCCCATGCAAATGTGCAATCAACGCCCTGGGATCAACCGTGCGGAATGTGAATCACGACCTGTGAAAAACATCCAATCGGATAGAGGCTAGTCGTCAGCGAAAGCATACTAAGTGCGGCGTAACGACTACCTAGTGATAAACGCTGGTCTGTGCCATGTATGCATGATTAGCCCAACCATTATTTGTCCAGTTACAATCAACCAGTTTTAAATAAGCTCAAGCTCACTATGGGGAGCACATGGCCTAGCGTAGGCCAACAGCTAGGGCATAAGTCCCATACCACCATCCCCGGCTCATGAGACTACCATCTTAGGATGTTCAATGGAAACCCGTCAACTAGTGGCCAATCATATTACAATACATGAGGCTTACCATCACATGGTTGCACGGTATAAAACATCAAACCCATATAAGAAAAACATAAAAATGAAACCATGTAGGCCGGGTATCAAAATATGCCACATAGGGTAAATATCAAAATTATACGGTAAAAATCATCCTTTAAAACCATTGGACACAACAACCTTGGATAGTATGCCCACATCAATGATCCATCTAAACCACCACTCAATAACCACTAAGTCGAAGGCCCATTTTAATCATAACCAGTCGGGTTACATCCCAAGTATGGGTGTACATGTATAGGTGAGGGTTTTCCACTAATGTACTAGTTTAAAGTCCATAAGCAATACACAAATAATCCACAAGCATAAACAAATATACAGGATGAACATTAAGTAGGAAATATAGCAATTCAATTTCCACCAGCTAACACATGTGATTATAAGAGAGATATCAATTATAATTTTAAATAAAAACTATAACTTAGGCTAATGAGAAGATGGAAAGCTCAAGGGGAAGAATCATCACCTGACAAATCGAATCACCCTCTGGTGTCACTAAGTGTTTGCGCTCTTAAAATTGAATCCTACCAAGATCATGAATTTGTACAATCAGATCCAAGTTATATACGTTACCTAGGTTTAAAATTATCGCCTAGGGTTTGAGTTATCTGCCTTAGGGTTTTAGTGTAGAATTTAGGGCTTTCATCTTAGGGTTTAGTCTTAGGTTTAGATTTTAGGAATTGAATCCCAAATTGTTAATATTATTATTATTGTATAGTGGGTTGAATAATATTCATAATAGGAGTACTAATCCATCAATTTAATAATGATGGTTCGTAAGTTCGTATGTAGATATACTGATATTACCTATCATTCTTATAATGTCTAATAATTTCTTAAATAATGTAAGTAATACTAAAAAAATTTCTACTATCAATAATATAGCAAAAAATTAATATCAATGCTCATGATAACAAGGATCATACTAGTCCCATAATGAAAGTGGTGAGACTAATGGTTATCGACAATGAATCTATGCATGATAATATTTAAGGATACTAAATAAAATGTAGATGTCTAATAATCATAGTTTTGTTTATCAGTTCTGATACTGATGTACGTGACACGTTAGTGGCTATTCATGCTTATTATTCATGATAGTTAGGGTCTTTAACTATGCCATCTAATGAACTTCAACCTACAATCCATCTTATAGCTAGGGTTTTGATCACATCATCTAGTGGACTCTTACCCACACTATCACCAAAGGTCAAGGTTTGAGAAATGCAAGTTTAATAGCCATAACATCTAATTAAATAATTAAAAGTAATTCATAACACAAGAGGGTGGAGGGTTTTATACCTTAAAGGAAGTTGGGTGTAGTCCAACAAGTCAACTCGGGAGGCTGAGTTGAGTTGATACATCCGTCGCACTCCTTTCCTCCTACCTCCTCTTTCTTCCTTCTATTTCTTCTTCTCTATTCCCTTCTTCTCTCTCTTCTACCTAAGGTGACATGGGCCGAACCAGTCCTACCCAAAACTTAAACGAGTCAGCGACTTGCCCCGAGTTCGTGAGTTAACTCGGCAGCGAGTCGAGCTCCTCAACTCGTCCCAACATCCTCGGCCCTCTCTCTCTCTCTCTCTCTCTCTCTCTCTCTCCCAATCTCCCTCTCCTTCCTTGCTTCTTCCTCCTTTCTTCAAGCTGGAACGTCCAGCCAGGGACGTCAGAATCGATCCATGACTCGCTGAATCAAGTAGGTGCACCCCGACTCCCTCTCTCTCCTCCTCCTCCTCATTTTCTTTCTTCCTCCCTTCTCCTTCCATCTCTTTTCTTTCTTTCCCTTTTCCTTTCTCACTCTCTTTACTGCTCTCTTTCTCTGGTCAGCCGCAACGAGACCTGCCCCAACTTGAACCGAGTCAGCGACTCGGTTCACTGTACAACAAGGTGGTGCAACAGCTGTCGCACCACTCTCTCATTCTCTCCTCTCTTTTCTTTTCTTTTCTCTCTCTTTCTTTTCCAGTAAGAAACGTCCCATTGAGGACGCCAATCTAGCCAGATTCGACTCGGTTTGGGTTGCTGGATGTGGTGGATCGGTGAGGAAGAGATGACACATTTAATGACGAATCTCGAGCGGAGGCTTCATCCTCCGATCTGACAACATGGGATGGTTCGTATGAACCCTAGGGAGCTTATGGATAAGCTCTTTCGAAGCTCTACGAAAGTTTGGGTGGTGGGTTTTCCAGAGGAAGGAAAACGGTCATTTTTCATGGTTGTCATAAAAAATGGAGGCAGATCCCACTGCTGCTTGGTCTCTACGCGTCGTATGATCGGCCTAACCCTCCATAAGCCGTTAGATCCATGTTACACGGCCTGGATTTGATCCAATTGATCCAAAAAAAACTACCTCCGAATCCAGTGGGCAAAACCGAGCTCGCCTGTGGTTTTCTTTGCTGAGGTGGAACCTGGGTTTAGACGGCTGGGATTTTTCCATTTTGAACGGTGGAGATGCAAAGGGAAGCGAGCACACGGATCGCCCTCGTGGCAATGAGGACAGTTGCTATTTTTAGAAATACGATTTTGTAGGGCCTATTTACGGTAAGGGTTGTGCGCACATGTGGTTGCAGAAGTGCAGAGGGAGGACATGGTTTTGGTTAGGGTCACACTGCAAATCAGATGGACGGTTTGGATCACACGTGTGACTGCATTTGGTGGCCCACCGATCAGGAATTGACGGACGTTGTCTGTCCGCTGCCGAACACGAGGAGAGGTAAAAACCTCCCTTTTTTGGTGAAGTACGGGTCAGAGGTGTCTGACCGAGTCCCTTGGCTCGGTGCACAGCTGGTGCACGTGTATGGCATACACACGCCCTATTAGGTGGGGACCACGGGGCAAATATTGATGGATCTGGGCCGTTTGTCAGGTTCTACAGGTCCTATTAGGACATTAGGCCAAGGATGAGGCAGATCGTAGGCTTAGGTGGGCCATATGGATTTATTTCTAGCTCCAATGGTGGATTTCTGTCAACCCAGTGGTTGGATCATTCTGAATTTGAATATTTGTGGTTAGAACGGTTCTAGGGACCACTTAGTTGAGAATCCATAGTTGAGTTAGGGAATAGGTGACCTATCATGCATTCAAGATGTTAGATGTGTATTATCACGATGTTATTATTGTGGGGTCCACATATACGATTTGATCTCACAACATCTGATCCATTCACCAGCTCTTGTAAGCCCAGGTGGGACCCCTGGCTATAGATCAAGCATATCTAAGGCCTAAGTGAGCCATACTTTCTAAGTATATAGGCTATTCTATGATCCATGAAGATCTAACGGTTAGATCATTACAAAATATGATCAATGATGATCCATCTTTGGGGAATCGACGGATAGATAGTTTGATGAATGGATTAAGACTATTTTTAGCGGTTGGATTTAGACTAGAATGAACGTGAACGTTCATCTAAGCCTGGCTTGTATGCAGACTAAGTTTATATGGTAACACCCGAGTACTGGAAAGTATGAGGTGTTACAGTTTGCGCATGTTGATACCCTCGTGTTAGTGGAGCACGGGATGTATCAGACCTGTACTTTACCTGTTATGTGTCTCTTGAATTATTGTCAATCTTATCTCTTGAATTATTGTTAATCTTAAAGGATAACCTTCACTATGAGTAGGGCATTGACCCTCTCCCAACCATACAGATAATGCAGGTGATGTATAGATTGAAGACTTAGAGGACTACTTCCCTAGAGATGATTATCTTGAAAGATTAAGAAGACAGTTTCATTATTTAGTTTTATACTTCCGCTGTAAACTCTGATGTTGTAATAAACCTCCCATTATGAGGCCTTGATTATTCATTTTACACTGATGTTATATAATTAATAAAGTTGATTTTATTCTCATGTATGATTACCTTCTTGAATGTATCTGGATGTAATTAAACAAATGAAAAAAAATAGGGTGCGATTTTACCAGAGCATCCAAGTTTATACATTATTAACACTTGGTTTTCTCGGGCATGAATATAAACTCTGGCCGTGAATATTCGGGTTGTTACAGGCACTAAAAACTTGTTCACTCCCCAAGTGCAGGGTTGTGATGTAGTAATAAACTCGGTAAGACCGAGGTCGAATCCCAAAGGACTGATACTTGTACGGAATCTGAAATTAATCAGAATTAGAACTAGAATAAGATGAAATCTAAATTGAGTGTTTTTAAGAGAATAATGGTGAATAATCAACTAAAATCTAAAGAATTTAGGAGTAGGAAACTAGGGATTTAGAGGATTTACTTATAGAGATCAGGGAGATCTTATGCCTACATCAGAAACTCAACTAGACTTAGAGTCCATCTCCATCCAGTTGAAGGTGTAACCATGAAAATTAAACTGAACTTCCTTTAATCTAGCTTTCACGAGATGAAAGGTATATGAATTAGAATGGATTCCATCACCAAACCATGCCTAGGAGACAAACTAAACAATAAAATTAAACTAATTACCAACCAATCAACATGCTATGAAGGTTAGGAAGGGTACCGCCATCCAACCATGCCCAGGAGACGATGGTTAACAACAGGGCTTCCTAACGTCATAAACATAAATGGAATAGGTACATGCTCAAAGCTATCGTAGACCCATTGTAATTTCAGTCACAACAGACCATTAAAAACTAAAAATATTTCCTTAATTAACTAAAATTCACATCAGTTTAGTATAAACAAAAGGCATAATCAAAGCCTCTACATCACGCTACAAGCTTCACCTCTTAGCCCTAGCTAAGAGGTTTAGCCCAACATGATTAGATTAAATCTCACAAAAATAACAAAAAGGAAATAAATAAACAAATAAAAACTCTAAAAAACACTCGCTGACGTCCAACTTCTCATCCGTGCTCCCCCCCTTTCACGTTCTCTCTCCTCCTTTTTGTAGCCAAGGGAGTCAATTGTACATGAGACGGCAGAAGAGTCGGTTGTTACGTAAGTTTACGTAGCAACGAATTTAGAAACATGCTGCGTAGCAAAACTGTGGAATCCTCTTGTGTGGGAATGAGTTTTGGCAAAACACAGATCTGTTGCATGATCTATTCCGGTCACTGAGATGAGCATGGAAAAATAGTCGGACAAGCCCACTTTTCTTCTATTTTGGTGTGGCCCACATGACTTTTTGTTACACCATTCATGCTCCTTTTAGATGGTTGAAAAACTGATCTTCGTTGTTTCTTGAAATTCCGCCACCCAGGCTAGGATGATAGGGAGCCTGGGCTTCTGATGGACGGTCCGGATTGGACTCTTGAAGTACGGTGGTGACCCACAAAGCTTCGTCCATAGGCTCTATTATGAAACAGAGCGTGCGTATTCGACGCTGTGATGGCTGGTGTGCCCATGGTCGATGTTATTAGGAAGATCCAATCTGTTCACTGAATGCACAACGAAAAAAATACTTAGAATGGAATAGTTTTGGGTTAGATTCGGGGTGACCCATGAAATTTGTAAAGCCACCACCCGTTATATGTTTGTAATTTCATCCACGTATGTGCACATGCATGGGTCCCAGAAAACACGTAAGGTACGGTCAGTTTTGCCTCCTCAGAACATTGGATGGCTCAGATCATCCTTTCAGATGATGAAAATGGACTACACATCTTCCCAGTCAAAAACTAGAAATGAAAATTTCCGTTTTCATGAAACCGCGTCGGGTCAGCGGCACTGACCGACTTGCTTTGTTTGGTGCACGGCGAGTGCACAGTCGCTGTGCACTCCACTTATGTACATCGGGCCACACCTTGATGAATATGCGAAATCCACTCCGTCCATCTTGTTACCCTTCTCATCTAAGGGGTTAAGACCAAAGTTGAAGCATTTCCAGATACCAGGCGGGCCCCACTTATTGAATTAAGGGGCTTATCTGGCTGTTGGGACATTTTCACAGGGATTAAATGGATGAAATTCGGCGTGTACGGTTAATTTATAGTCTTCAGGCCATGTATGAAGTTTCAAGCCGAACGGATGGTTGGAACCCCGTGATCTTACATTCTGGATCAATTTTGGGCCACTTGAGCTTCAGTTTCTCAATTTTCTCGAATCTTTGGTGTGTAATTCTGTCAATCTTGGTCTCCTGGGGTTCGTCCCATGCTTTGGTGAATTCGGAGCATCAAATTCATGCATTTAATACCCTTTTTCAGTTCAAGCTCCTAAAGTCACCTTGCAACACAAACACGAGTAAAATAGGGTGTTAAACAGAATCATGTTCGTAAATGCAGGTAATAACTGGGATCTTATATGAAATATTTAACCCTTAACACAACCCTCCACCAGCATTTTGTTAGTCCCGAGCAAAATATGCGAAAAATAAGTTGAGAACTACATGGCAATTTCTATGAAACCGAGTGATATTTTGAAAAGCGATTCAAATACAAGAAATCTAAGATTCAGGAATGTTGGGCATTATTTTCTCATGAACTCAAGCACACAGTAATTTCATAGTCAACTTACAGTAGTAATCCATCAATTAGAAAAAAAATAAATTCTAAACATTAGGATCCATGAGTGTATAGTCTAATCTCGGCTTATCATCATTAAAATTCACTTCTCTATTTTAGGATATCATTGGTAACCAACAAGAGAATTCATTCTAACCGAGACTTAAACCAAAACATGCCTCTCAGATCATCTTTTCATTCTTACAGCTTTTAATTTTTTCATTAAAAGTAACGCCAAGAACGGGAATCAAATCCTCACCTATAGGGAGTAATCCTATGATGAAGACTGCACACCCAACCCTTTTCACATATCATCCATGAAAAATTAAATCTACACCTATAGGGAGCAAACCTATGGTGAAGATTATTCGTCCAACCCTTTTCAAAGGTAATTATTTTTTTTTTTCTTTTTCTTCAATTGATCATGACGGGCAAATTTTCCAGGCTAGTTCCTTACATGCTTAGTGATTACCAAGTTAATCCTTCAATATAAAACTGAAACCTTAATGTGAAAGCGAGATGTGACATGTGAAATCATGACTCAATCAATGTTTAAAACTTCTAATAATGAATTAATAATTCAGACTTTCCTGTGAAATTTATTAGATGACTGGATTCAAGAGTCATACATTACCAATATCACGTATCATGAAAATCTAAATTAAGGATATCTCTCAAAACCACCTCGAATTCACAAGAAATCAAAGAAAATTTTAAAAATTTTCACAATTTTTACTCAAGGCTAAGAAATCACTGATTAGGTTACCTAATCTCCCACCCCCTACATAAAATCTACATTGTCCTCAATGTAAAAGATATGAGCATGCAATGCACATGAGACAACGAAAGTGAAGGAAAAGTGATTCAAGGACATAAGGAGTGAACTTTGTAGTAATAAATTCGATAAGACTGAGGTCAAATCCATAGGGAGTCAACTTTGTACGTAATATAAAAATAACTTGAACTAGAACTAGGCAAAGATGTAATCTAAATCAGATAAAATTAAGAGAATAATTATGAATAAATTAATTAAAAACTAATAAAAATAAAGGTGAAAACTAGAGTGTCAAGGATCCACTTGTAACAATTGGGTAACTATCTTGCATTGATTCAAGGACACAACTGAAATCAGAGTCCTATCCTTTCCAATTGGTAGGAAGAGATTTGTCAGATCTTTGAACTTCTCATAGATCTAATCATTAATAGATAAGAGTGGTGAAAACTTGGAAGTGATCCCGTCACTTAACCATGCCCAGGAGACTATGGCAAACAACAACAATTTATAAAACCCACAACCAATCATAAGAGAATTGTAAAAGTTAGGAAGGATTCCATCACCTAACCATGCCCATGAGATGATGATGAACAACAGGGTTCCTAAGTTCACAATATCAATACATGAAAAGAGAATATCTCAAGCTATTACAGATCTATTATAATTTGAGTCATAACAAACCATTAAAACTAAAAACATTCCTTATAATCAAAATAAAATTCATGAGAGTTCAATAAACATAAATCAAAGCAAAGCTAACACCTTAATCACGGTACAAGATTCACCTCTTATCCTTAGGTAAGAGGTTTAGCTTGACATGGTCATGCTACAACCAGGAAAAGCATGAACAAAGAAAAATAAAGAAAGAGGGAAGAACTCCTGAAAAACCGGCTGTACTCCACCTTTCTCTCTCTTCCCTTTCTTCACACTTCCAGATCTGCCTCCACCGCTGCCCAGGACCCAAGCTAATTCTAAAGCTCTCTCTCACGTCTCCTTTTATAGCAACAGGGAGCAAGATTGGTTTGGAGTCAGTTCACGTGCGCAGCAGCAAAAAAACACAAGCCGAGTTGCTTTTGAACGAGATTTTTGGATGGTACACGACCAAGAAATCCATTCTCACTCCATGGTTGGGGTAAAGACCCCCTGCCCGATCTTTTGGATGGTTCAGATCATCCAATCAACCATCATATAGGCCGTATAGTGCCCCATTGTGGCCGATTTTCACGGACGCGGGCTTCCTGTGAATTTTCTTACGTTGACATGCTCGATGGGCCCCATAGTGATGTTTTCAGCAAAATCCACCCCGTTCATTGGATTCCTGGTAAAATTTCAATAGAAAAGGAGTAGTTTTGGTTGAGTTTTGGTGAAGTCCACTGCATAGAATCAACTCGCCATTCATCCTGTATTTTTAGTCAATCTACGCGTGTACATGAGCATAGGGCTAAAAGGCGGCCTTGACAAGGGGTATGGTCCCCTTATGGATCATATAGATGGTCCGGATCATCCATTTAGATGATGGGTGGGCCCTACTAAGATCAACTAGCGGACGCTTGTCCGTCCCCTAGTTCCAGCACGAGAAGGAGACGGGTCAAGCCAGCTTTAACTGCCTTGACGTTCTGGTGCATGCTATTGAGGGTCAAATATTGCATATCAGACCCTAATTATTACTCGAATTTATAAGTATGATACTGTTTAATGGTCCAATTTAATTATGTTTGTGATGCAGGGTGTAATTACAAGCTGGGACTGAAAAAGGTTGCTTAAAGCTGAGATTTAGTACTCAAAATTTACCAAAGCATGGGACAGACTCCATAAGACCAAGATCAACGGATTTACATGCTAGAGATCCGATGAAATCAACAAACTGAAGCTCAAGTGGCCCAAAATTGGTCTAGAATGAAAGATCACAGGGTTCCAACCATCCGTTCGGCTCGAAACTTTATACATAGCTCGAGGACCATAAATTAACTGTACATATCAAAATTGAGCCATCAAATCCCTCTAGAAGTGACCCAACAGACAGATCAGCCCATAAACTATCGATTTTAGGCCCACCTGGTATCTAGAAATGCTTCAATTCCTATCTAAAAACCTTAAATTATGCAGAGAAATGAATAGACAGAACATACTGTGTGACACGTTACAGTGGACTCCACATGTGCATTGTGCATGCACAAAGTGCACGTGCGCCAGCTATGCACTGGAACACACAAGGTCCATCAGCACATGCTGACCGACATTTTTTTTAAAAAATCACAGCGTCTGCAGTGGGTGGACGCTGTCCGACGCTGCAATGAGTAGTGGGCCCCACCCATCATCCCTTTGAAAGATCTGTACCGTCCATTGAGTTAAGGGGGTAGCCACAACCATCGCCTAGCTGTCCTTTTTGGCCCATGCACGTGTACGCACGTGGATCATGATTAAATGTAAGATTGATGGTGGAATGAAGAGTCTTGTGGGCCACACCAAAAATCAATACAATCTCACCATTCCCGGATGGTTTTTCTCCAGGAATTCAATTTACGGTGTGGATTTCTCAAACGATGTGAATTATGGGCCCCGCCAACAACGTAACAGAAGAAATCCGCTTTTCTCTCTGTTTACGCAAAAATAAAGACTGCGGATGATCTTGGTGGCCCACCAGTGCTGATCAGATTGATGATCTGGACTGTCCATTAGACTCAAAAGGGCCATCGAACCAAATAATAGAGGAGGATCTTTCAAGGAGACAACGGAGAATGGTTTTCAACCGTTCAAACGACCGATAGATGGCAGAGAAAGGGATTCTCTGGACAGCACCAAATCTGAGAAAAAATGACCATTTCAGACTGGTTTTTCAAGTAGAATTCAATGAATGAGGTGGATTTCTTTGAGAACAACGATCATGGGCCCCACTGACGCCGAAAATCTAAATTTTGCATTCGTTACGCACTACGCGCATCAGGACGCTATCCGGTTTTGACGATCATTATGTGACTTAGATCACAGGCTGAACCACGATTTGGACCATCCAAATTCTCAAGAAGTTGGGGCTGCATGCCACTAAGAAGACTGAATGACTCAGATGGCTGAAGCGGATTAGCTATCCGTGCCAAAAGCAGGCCAAGCGCAAGAACGGTTTTCTAGATGCATAAAGGTTACGCACGCAAGCTCCACCACCTTGTGTGTGACTCCAGGCTCTCCATCGTACTTTCTGCTATTGAGGGTCAAATATTGCATATCAGACCCTAGTATTACATGAATTTACAGACTTTGACACTGTTTAACGATCCGATTTCATCGTGTTTGTGATGCAGGGTGTATTTTTAAGCCTGGACCAAAATAGGATACTAAAAGCATGGATTTTACGTTCAAAATTTATCAAGGAAAGGGATGGACCCCAGGGGACCAAGATCGATGGATTTACATGGCTGAGATTCGAGAAAATCACGTGTTTCATGCTAAAGAGGCCTGAAAGATGCTTAAAGATCAAGATCACAGGGTTCCCACCATCTGTTCGGCTCTAAAATTTACACAAGGTAGGAGGACCATAAATGAACCTTACACGTCGAATTTCAACCTATGGATCTTCGTGGAAGTGGGTCAACAGACAAATCAGCCCTTTAATTCACTAACTGGGGCTCACCAGATGTATGAATATTCTTCAAGTTTGGTCTCAATACTTAAAATGAGGTGCTAAAGCAGATGAATGGAGCGAATTTCTCACAAACATCACGATGGACCCCATATATGCATTGGATGTACACAGTGTACATGTCCACGAGAAGTGCACCGATCCACTAAAATCGGTCCAAGTCGATTTGACCGACTCGATTCAAAATGTCAACAGCCATTTCCAGCGTCCGCAAAATAGAGAGATCAGACGATCTCAGTGGGCCACCGTCATCATGTATTTAGATGTTCCACACCGATCATTCACTCCATATTGTAGGCATGACCAAGGCCTAGGTGGAAAATTTTCAAAGGATGATGAAGATTGATTTTTGATTATTCAAACATAAGTTGGATGGCGAATCAGAAAATCAAGTTGGCCACGACAACAGTGAAGTAAAACCGTCCATCTCAGACTATTTTTTCAAGATAAATCGAATGGATTGGACGAATTCTACTGATATTATCATTCGTGGTTTCCACCGACGTTGCAGCGAAAGAAAATACACACCCTGTTACAGTGCGTCCAAAAACCAGAGGTTGCGGGCTGTTATGCGTTCATAGATGGGATCGAATCAGTGATCCGAACCGTCCAAAAGATGCAGAAGGAGGTCTAGACCCTGTCCATGAAGCCAAATTAGGAAGTCTGGATGATTAGTCATCCAAAATCTGCGTCCAAACCAGCACGTTTCCTGTGTAAACGGCTCTGGCTGTGAAAACTGTTGAGCTGCCAGCTGCTCATTCTCCATCCACCATCAGACTAACCTCTAGTAGATTTAAAGGAGAGAGAGAACGTGAGGGAGATCTAGAGCTTGGACATGCAAGTGAGAGGAAGAGAGAGAGATTAGAGAGTTCAGATTTATTTTCTTATTATTAGTTATTTTTATGTTATTCTTGGATAGATCTAGTCCATCCATGTCGGGCTAAACCTCTTAGTTAGGGCTAAGTGGTGAAGCTTGTAGTGTGATGGGGTGGTTCTTATGGCTTTGATTCATGTTTGAACTGATTCTGATGCTAGTTTGATTTTAAGGAATGCCTTTAGTTTTCAATAGTTTGTTGTGACTTAAATTACAATAGATCTGCGATATCTCCTGGTACTTTCATGCATGTACGGAGGTTATGATCGTAGGGACCTTGTTGTTCTCCATCGTCTCATGGGCATGGATGGATGATGGAATCCTTCCTTACTTTCATAACTCTCCCAGATTAGTTGTGGATTGGCTTAGTTCTGTTGTTTGCTTTGTCTCCTGGGCATGGTTTGGTGATGGAATCCATTCTAATTTACACATGTTTGATTTCTTGAAAGCTAGATCGAATGAAGTTCGGAATTGAATTTCAGGTTATATCTTCCAACTGGACGAAGATGAGACTCAAAGTCCAATTGAGTTCATGAATCGACCGTAGATCTCCTTATCTCTACAAGTGGATCCTCTGAATCCCTAGTTTCCTACCTCTGTTTCCTCTAAATTTTAAATAAATATTTCACCATTATTCACTCAATTCCATTTGATTTAGATTTCATCTTATTCTAAACTTAGTTTTGTTTAGTTTCAGATAACGTATAGGTATCTGTCCCTTGGGATTCGACCTCGGTCTCACTGAGTTTATTACTGCATCACAACCCAATACTTGGGGAGTGATCAAGTTTTTGACACCATTGCCGGGTATTGACGGTTACGTTTTTCTGAGATTAACTAGTTTTAGGATTAGTTTAAGATTAGGATTTTCTATTTTTAAGTTAGAGTATTTTTTCTATTTTTAGAAACTAATCTATTTTCTAGTTTTGTAGGATCCTGACATAAACTTCTAATTTGGTAATCCCTTCTTAACTTCTCTTCTTTTTCTATTTTTAGGCTTAGGGTTGTGTTTTCTATTTTTAGAATTTCTCATACAATTTCTTTTAATTTTAGAAACTTTCCTTTTTAGGAATTAACTAATTTTTAGAAACTTTTTAATTTAGGTTTAGATTTTCCAATTTAGAATTTCTCTAATTCTAGGCTTTCATTTTTTTTTTTAATTTTTTTTTTAAGAAACTAACATTACTTTGTATTTTAGGATTAGGATTTTTAATTTAGAACTTTCTAACTTTAGGTTTAGAACTTTCCTCTTTTGCTTTTAGAAACCAGGATTAGTTATTTTCCTTTTTAGAAACTCTTCCTAATTTTAGATGCTAACTCATTTTCCCTTATTTTTAATAATTTTCTAATTCTAGGTCTAGGAAACTTTCCTTTTTAGAAAACTAAGTTTCTATTTCCATCTTAGAATTTTCTAACTTTAGGATTTTTATTTTTAGAAACTAATTTCTTTTGTTCTTTTTTTGTAGGATCTTAACATAAGAATTTCTAACTTGGTAACTTCCTTCTAACTTCTCCTCTACCTACGTTCCATATTGCTGCAGGATCTTTTCTTCTATTTTTCTTAGGATTAGATTCAGATTGAGGGTTTTACCATGTATATGCATGAGTGGGAACGTCAATATGCTGAGATAGCTTTTGAGCATGCGAAACAGTGCAAAGGGATGTATGATGATTATGATAAACATCAACCTATGTCTCAAAATTTTTGATGTAGGAGACGAGTCATTCCCAGCTGACTTTCCCACATCTTTGAACTCATGCTTGGCACACCTTGTAGATTCCAATGACCTCATGATACAAGAAAAAGTGGATTCCTTGCATGACACTACCTCAGTGGTTGTCACCGTCCAAGCGCACCCTTACTCTGAAGCCCCTTCCTCCCCAGATTTTATTTATTTACAATTAATGGAAGACGAGTTGAAAATTAAACCGAAGTTTAGAACTTTGGAATGTGTTGAGACTACATTACTTCTTGAGAATTTTTCTGAATTTTATCCACCTGTAGTCTCCAATTCACCCTGGGGTACTAACTCTAAAACTTTCTCTATCATAGGTGAATCATATATACTTTGGACTCCTCAAGAAATTAAAAGGAAACCTTATACTGAGGTCCATAAATTTCTCTGGAAATTCATGCTCTAGGGCGTCCAAGCCTATTATAAAAAGGGTTTTTGAATGATCCTGTTGAGGAACTTACTGAGGAACTTATCTAGATATTGGCCGGAAGAGGAACCTTACAGCATGACTGAGTAGCTTTTCCCCTACTTTCATAGGACTAGGGTAGTTTGCTTCATGTTGTTCTAGGATAGTCGATTTTGTGCCGTTAGGTTAGTTTGTTTCCTGCATTGTTGTAGGATAGTTTGCTTTCATGTCTTTACTCTCGTGCTGACCGGCTTTCATGCTACAATCTCTTGGCAAGTCTCTCACTATTCCTTTATCCAGATACTATCTTCCCATCACTTTTCTTTTACTTTCGTTGTCCCATGTGCATTGCATGCTCATATCTTTTACATTGAGGACAATGTAGATTTTAGGTTGGGGGTGGGAGATTAGGTTTCCTAATCAGTATTTTCTTAGTCTTGAGCAAAAATTATGAAAATTTTTCAAAATTTTTTCTGAAATTTCTGTGAATTCGAAGTGATTTTGACGGTCATCCTTGATTTAGAATTATAAGATAAATAATTTTGGTAATTTACGTCTCCTGAATTTAACTATCTGACTGATTTCATAAGTTGAGTTTGAACTTTTAATCTATGATTAGAAATTTTAAACATTGATTGAGTCATGATTCCACATGTCACATCTCGCTTACGCATTAAGGTTTCGGTTCGATATTGAAGGATTAACTTAGTACTCACTAAAAATGAAAGGAACTAGCTTGAGAAAATTGAAAGGATTGGGCGAATAATCTTCACCATAGGTTTGCTCCCTATAGGTGAAGGTTCGATTTCTCAAGGAAGCCATTCGGAAAAGTGTAGGCAATAGTCTTCACCATAGGTTTGCTCCCTATAGGTGAAGATTTAATTCCTCTCATTGGCATTATTTTAATGAAAAAAATGAAAGGTTGGTTGATGAAAAGATGATCTGTGAGGAAAGTTTGGGTTGTCATGAATTCTCTTATTGGTTATCAATAATATCATGAAATAGAGAAGTGAACCTTAATGTTGATAAGCTGAGATTATACTATACACTCATGGAACTCAACGTTTAGAATTATCTCTAACTGATGGATTATCACCTTGAGCTTGATTATGAAGTTAGTCGTGTGCTTGAGTTCAGGAGAGAGTAATGACTGACATTCATGAATCTTAGAATCCTAGTATCTGGATTGTTTTTCAAAAATTTACTCGATTACATAGAAACTATCTTATAGTTCTCAACTTATTTTTCGCATACTTTACTCCGGACTAGCAAGATGCTTGTTGGGAGTTGTATTGAGGGTCAAATATTGCATATCAGACCCCAGCATTACATGAATTTACGAACACTGACACGGTTTAACGACCCGATTTCATCGTGTTTGTGATGTAGGGTGTATTTTCAAGCCTAGACCGAAACAGAGTACTAAAAGCATGGATTTAATGGTCAGAATTCATCAAGGCAAGGGATGGACTCCAGGGACCAAGATCGATGGATTTACATAGCCGAGATTCGAGAAAATCATGTGTTTCATGCTAAAGAGGCCTGAAAGATGCTCAGATATCAAGATCACAGGGTTCCCATCATCTGTACGGCTCTAAAATTTACACAAGGCAGGAGGACCATAAATGAATTGTACATGTCGAATTTCAACCGATTGATCTTTGTGGAAGTGGGCCAACGGACAGATCAGCCCTTTAATTCACTAAGTGGGGGCTCACCTGATGTATGGATATTCTTCAAGTTTGTTCTTTACACTTAAAATGAGGTGCTAAAGCAGATGAACGGAGCGAATTTCTTACAAACATCATGTGACGCCCCGGTCACTGCTTCATATGGGCGGGCACATGTAGGTGGGCCCCAAGGAAGGCTGGCAGGCTACTGTGTGGCTGTCAGGCTACTGTACTAGGCAAGCTACTGTTGCAGTTGACTATAGCGTAACTTGTCCCACATCGAAAGAGTTGTCTAGAGTTGTGGTGGTTATATGTGGGGTTCCTCCCTTAACAGACATGACGCGT
Organism: Magnolia kwangsiensis; assembly: GCA_037074715.1. NCBI lineage: Eukaryota > Viridiplantae > Streptophyta > Magnoliopsida > Magnoliales > Magnoliaceae > Magnolia > Magnolia kwangsiensis. Next base: position 12,205,574 of record CM073582.1, on the reverse strand, counting down.
TGGCCTTGCGCGCCAGACAAAACCTCCGCTGTGCACTCTGATGACAGTTGGATTGGACAATATCATGGACGGGTAGGTGTTGATGTGGACGGGATCACGGGAGTACCGAGTCTGGGCGAGCTACCAGTATCCTTACCCCAAATGACGCATTTAAAGCCTTGAGCCCACCGGGCAAAGCGGACAATATAATGTGCTGTGGGGGTGGGCCTTACAAATGGTATCAGAGCCGAGGACGGCTCTGCCCTCAGTGGGGGATAATGTGACGTCCCGGTCACTGCTTCATGTGGGCGCACATGTGGGTGGGCCCCAAGGAAGGTTGGCAGGCTACTGTGTGGCTGGCAGGCTACTGTACTGGGTGAGCTACTGTTGCAGTTGACTGTAGCGTAACTTGTCCCACATCGGAAGAGTTGTCTAGAGTTGTGGTGGTTATATGTGGGGTTCCTCCCTTAACAGACATGACACGTTGGCCTTGTGTGCCAGGAAAAACCTCCGCTGTGCACTCTGATGACAGTTGGATTGGACAATATCATGGATGGGTAGGTGCTGATGTGGGCGGGATCACGGGAGCACCGAGTCTGGGCGAGTTACCAGTATCCTTACCCCAAATGACGCGTTTAAATCCGTGAGCCCACCGGGCAAAGCGGACAATATCATGTGCTGTGGGGGTGGGCCTTACACATCACGATCGACCTCACATATGCATTGCATGTACACAGTGTACACGTCCACGAGAAGTGCACCGATCCACTAAAATCAGTCCAAGTTGATTTGACCGACTTGATTCAAAAACGGCAACAACCATTTCCAACGTCCGCGAAACAGAGAGATTGGATGATCTCAATGGGCCATCTTCATCATGTATTTAGATGATCCACATAGATCATTCACACCATATTGTAGGCGTGACCAAGGCCTAGGTGGAAAATTTTTAAAGGATGATGAAGATTGGTTTTTGATTATTCAAACGTAAGTTGGAAAGCGAATCAGAAAATCAAGTGGGCCACGTCAACAGCGAAGTAAAACCGTCCATCTCAGACCATTTTTTCGAGATAAATCGAATGGACAGGATGAATTCTACTGATATTATCATCTGTGGGCTCCATCGACATTGCAGCGAAAGTAAATACACACCCTGTTACAGTGCGTCCGAAAACCAGAGGTTGCGGTCTGTTGTGCGTTCATAGATGGGATTGGATCAGTGATCTGAACCTTCCGGAAGATGAAGAAGGAGGTCTAAACCCTGTCCATGAAGTCAAATCAGGAAGTCTGGAGAATCAGTCGTCCAAAATCTGCATCTAGACCAGCACGTTTCCTGTGTAAATGGCTCTGGCTGCGAAAACTGTTGCGCTGCTAGCTGCTCATTCTCCATGCACCATCTGACCGACCTCTAGCAGATATAAAGGAGAGAGAGAACGTGAGGGAGATCTAGAGCTTGGATGTTTAAGTGAGAGGAAGAGAGAGAGATTAGAGAGTTCGGATTTATTTTCTTATTATTAGTTGTTTTTATGTTCTTCTTGGAGAGATTTAGTCCGTCCATGTCGGGAAAACCTCTTAACCTCTTAGCTAGGGTTAAGAGGTGAAGCTTGTAGTGTGATGGGGTGGTTCTTACGGCTTTGATTCATGTTTGAACTGATTCTGATGCTAGTTTGATTTTAAGGAATGCCTTTAGTTTTCAATAGTTTGTTGTGACTTAAATTACAATAGATCTGCGATATCTCCTGGTTCTTTCATGCATGTACGGAGGTTATGATCGTAGGGACCTTGTTGTTCTCCATCGTCTCATGGGCATGGATGGATGATGGAATCCTTCCTTACATTCATAACTCTCCTAGATTAGTTGTGGATTGGCTTAGTTCTGTTGTTTGCTTTGTCTCCTGGGCATGGTTTGGTGATGGAATCCATTCTAATTTACACCTGTTTAATTTCTTGAAAACTAGATCGAATGAAGTTCGGAATTGATTTTCAGGTTATATCTTCCAACTGGACGAAGATGGGACTCGAAGTCCAGTTGAGTTCATGAATCGACTGTAGATCTCCCTATCTCTACAAGTGGATCCTCTGAATCCCTAGTTTCCTACCTCTGTTTCCACTAAATTCTACATAAATATTTCACCATTATTCACTTAATTCCATTTGATTTAGATTTCATCTTATTCTAGTCCTAGTTCTGTTTAGTTTTAGATAACGTACAGGTATCAATCCCTTGGAATTCGACCTTAATCTCACTGAGTTTATTACTACATCACAACACTATACTTAGGGAGTGATCAAGTTTTTGGTGCCGTTGCCGGGGATTGACGGTTATGTTTTTCTGAGATTAACTAGTTTTAGGATTAGTTTAAGATTAGAATTTTCTATTTTTAGGTTAGAATTTTTTTCTGTTTTTAGAAACTAATCTATTTTCTAGTTTTGTAGGATCCTGACATAAACTTCTAATTTGGTAATCTCTTCCTAACTTCGCTTCTTTTTCTATTTTTAGTCTTAGGGTTGTGTTTTCTATTTTTAGAATTTCTCATACAATTTCTTTTAATTTTAGAAACTTTCCTTTTTAGGAATTAACTAATTTTTAGAAACTTTTTAATTTATGTTTAGATTTTCTAATTTAGAAATTCTCTAATTCTAGGCTTTTATTTTTTTAAATTTTTTTTTATTTTTTTTATTTAAAGAAACTAACATTACTTTCTATTTTAGGATTAGGATTTCTAATTTAGAACTTTCTAACTTTAGGTTTTGAACTTTCCTCTTTTGTTTTTAGAAACCAGGATTAGTTATTTTCCTTTTTAGAAACTCTTTCTAATTTTAGAAGCTAACTCACTTTCCCTTATTTTTAGAAACTTTCTAATTCTAGGTCTAGGAAACTTTCCTTTTTTAGAAAACTAACTTTTTATTTCCATCTTAGAATTTTCTAACTTTAGGATTTCTATTTTTAGAAAATAATTTCTTTTTTTCTCTTTTGCAGGATCTTAACATAGGAATTTCTAACTTGTAACTTCCTTCTAACTTCTCCTTTGCTTACGTTCCATATTGCTGTAGGATCTTTTCTTCTATTTTTCTTAGGATTAGATTCAGATTGAGGGTTTCACCATGTATATGCATGAGTGGGAACGTCAATATCCTGAGATAGCTTTTGAGCATGTGAAACAGTTCGAAGGGATGTATGATGACTATGATAAACATCAACCTATGCCTCAAAATTTTCCTGAACCAATCATCGAGAACCGACCTGAGCATAACACTTCATCGGTTAAGAAGTCCTTACCTGATCTTATATGGGAGAACAATTCTACCCCATGGATAGTACGTGAGTATTGGGGTTATCATAACTATGGGAGTGAGAATTATTATCACCTATTCGAGAAAAAGAAAATAATGCGTGATTATATTATGAGTAATTATAAGTATTACCAACCATCAGATTCTCCCACCTATGATCCGTATGATTATAATTAGTGCAAACATCAATGTTAGGAAGCTGAACCAGCTATATATCATAGTGATAATTATCTTGGGTCCTCTATCTTTGACACCCAATTAGAAACAAACCAAGAGAATTCCCTTCAGAAGCTCATGAAAGCACAAGATTAATTTAATCAACTTATCATACAATCATGTGAATTGCTTAAAGCTTCAATTCCAATAATTCAGTCATAACTTATGGAGAAGGAAGAGGCATCCTAATCTAGAAGCACAATGTGAAGAAAATGATCATAACTCGCTTGTGGCAAAAACTGAAATTACAAATGAGGAATTAGATTCCATTAATGAGCAGATGGTTCAATTTCCTGATGAGTCAATCTCGATGACTGTCTAAAGGAATGATCAAGTGACGTGGGTATCTTTAAAATATAATGATAGTAACACACTTCACTCACATGATACACATGATTACATTGATAAGGTAGAGGTTAGTTTATTCAAACCTCAACCCAATCTAGGAATAGAATGTCAGGAATGTGATCCCATCCCAAGTGCAAACTGCACGGAATTGGACGATGATGAGTATTGGGATTCAATCTCAAGTGTAGCCCTTGCCAATGATCAAGGGGTTCAGGAAGTTGTCAACCATAATGATCTTCTCCAAGTATCTGACATGGCCAATTTAAGTGTGAAGGATGATCCCCTTACGACCGACCCTTCTAACACTTGTGAGACATGTTTAGATCGATCCCGTGACTTGAACATTGATATGTTCAGGGGATGGACAATTTTCTTTATATGACCCTGAAAATTGAAACCACCCAGTTGAGGCCATCAGTTGAGCTGTACACGTTTGACGATTCAATACCTTGATTGAGTAGCTTTAATGAACAGAGTATTAACATCAATGCTTTTCCTATTGATTGTCAATTTTTCTGTGAAGGGCAAGAGCAAGAGAGCATGCATCCATCTACTTCAAAAGATGATGGAATCCTTGGGCTCATCATCACAAACTTCGATGTAAGAGACGAGTCATTCCCAGCTGACTTTCCCACATCTTTGAAATCATGCTTGGCACACCTTGTGGATTCCAATGACCTCATAACACAAGAAAAAGTGGATTCCTTGCATGACACTACCTCAGTGGTTGTCACGGACCAAGTGCACCCTTACTCTGAAGCCCCCTCCTCCCCAGATTTTAATTATTTACAATTAAAGGAAGAGGAGCTAAAAATTGAACCGAAGTTTAAAACTTCGGAATGTGTTCAGACGACATTACTTCTTGAGAATTTTTCTGAATTTTATCCACCTATAGTCTCTGATTCACGCTGGGGTACTAACTCTAAAACTTTCTCTGTCACAGGTGAATCATATATACTTTGGACTCCTCAGAAAATTAAAAGGAAACCTTATACTGAGGTTCATAAATTTCTCTGAAAATTCATGCTCCCGGGCATCCAAACCTATTGAAAAAAGGGTTTTTGGATGATCCCGTTGAGGAACTTACCGAGGAACTTATCTAGATATTGGCCGGAAGAGGAACCTTACAGCATGACTAAGTAGCTTTTCCCCTGCTTTTATAAGACTAGGATAGTTTTCTTCATACCGTTCTAGGATAGTCAGTTTTATGCCGTTAGGTTAGTCTATTTTCTGCATTGTTTTAGGATAGTTTGCTTTCATGTCTTTAGTCTCGTGCTGACCGGCTTTCATGCTACGTTCTCTTGGCAAGTCTCTCACTATTCCTTTGTCCAGGTACTATCTTCCCATCACTTTTCTTTTACTTTTATTATCCCATGTGCATTGCATGCTCATATCTTTTACATTGAAGACAATGTAGATTTTAGGTTGGGGGTGGGAGATTAGATTTCCTAATCAGTATTTTCTTAGTCTTGATCAAAATTTATGAAAATTTTTCAAAATTTTTTCTGGAATTTCTGTGAATTCGAAGTGATTTTGACGACCATCCTTGATTTAGATTTATAAGATAAATAATGTTGGTAATTTACGTCTCCTGGATTTAGCCATCTGACTGATTTCATAAGTTGAGTTCGAACTTTTAATCTATGATTAGAAATTTTAAATCATTGATTGAGTCATGATTCCACATGTCACATCTCGCTTACGCATTAAGGTTTCGGTTCGATATTGAAGGATTAACTTAGAACTCACTAAAAATGAAAGGAACCAGCTTGAGAAAATTGAAAGGATTGGGCAAATAATCTTCACCATAGGTTTGCTCCCTATAGGTGAAGGTTCGATTTCTCAAGGAAGCCATTCGAGAAAGTGTGGGCAATAGTCTTCACCATAGGTTTGCTCCCTATAGGTGAAGATTGAATTCCTCTCATTGGCGTTATTTTAATGAAAAAAAATGAAAGGTTGGTTGATGAAAAGATGATCTGTGAGGAAAGTTTGGGTTATCATGAATTCTCTTATTGGTTATCAATAATATCATGAAATAGAGAAGTGAACCTTAATGTTGATAAGCTGAGATTACACTATACACTCATGGAACTCAATGTTTAGAATTTTCTCTAATTGATGGATTAATACCTTGAGCTTGTTTATGAATTTTTCCATGCGCTTGAGTTCAGGAGAGAGTAATGATTGACATTCATGAATCTTAGAATCCTAGTATCTGGATTGTTTTTCAAAAATTCACCTGATTACATAGAAACTATCCTGTAGTTCTCAACTTATTTTTCGCATACTTTGCTCGGGACTAGTAAGATGCTGGTTGGGAGTTGTATTAAGGGTCAAATATTGCATATCAAACCCCAGTATTACATGCATTTACGGACATTGACACTGTTTAACGACCCGATTTCATTGTGTTTGTGATGTAGGGTGTATTTTCAAGCCTGGATCGAAACAGGGTACTAAAGCATAATATTCAGAATTCATCAAGGAAAGGGATGGACCCCAGGGGACTAAGATCGATGGATTTATACAGCCGAGATTCGAGAAAATCATGTGTTTTACGCTAAAGAGGCCTGAAAGATGTTCAGAGATCAAGATCACAGGGTTCCCACCATCTGTTCGGATCCAAAATTTACACAAGGTAGGAGGACCATAAATGAATTGTACACGTCAAATTTCAGCCGATGGATATTTGTGAAAGTGGGCCAACGGACAGATCAGCCCTTTAATTCACTAAGTGGGGCTCACCTGATGTATGGATATTCTTCAAGTTTGGTCTCAACACTTAAAATGAGGTGCTAAAGCAGATGAACGGAGCAGATTTCTCATAAACATCACGATGGACCCCACATATGCATTGCATGTACATAGTGTACATGTCCACAAGAAGTGCACTGATCCACTAAAATCGGTCCAAGTCGATTTGACCGACTCGATTCAAAAATGACAACAGCCATTTCCAGCGTTTGCAAAACAGAGAGATCGGACGATCTCAGTGGGCCACCATCATCATGTATTTAGATGATCCACACCGATCATTCACACCATATTGTAGGCATGACTAAGGTTTAAGTGGAAAATTTTCAAAGGATGATGAAGATTGGTTTTTGATTATTCAAACGTAAGTTGGACGTCGAATCAGAAAATCAAGTGGGCCACGTCAACAGTGAAGTAAAACCATCCATCTCAGACCATTTTTTCGAGATAAATAGAATGGACAGCATGAATTCTACTGATATTATCATCCTTGGGCTTCACCGACGTTGCAGCGAAAGCAAATACGCACCTTGTTACAGTGCGTCCGAAAATCGGAGGTTGCGGGCTGTTATGCGTTCATAAATGGGATCAGATCAATGATCTGAACTGTCTAGAAGATGCAAAAGGAGGTTTAGACCCTGTCCATGAAGCCAAATCAGGAAGTTTCGATGATCAGTCGTCCAAAATCTGCATCCAAACCAGCACGTTTCCTGTGTAAACGGCTCTGGTTGCCAGCTGCTCATTCTCCATGCACCATCCGACCGACCTCTAGCAGATATAAAGGAGAGAGAGAACATGAGGGAGATCTAGAGCTTGGACGTGCAAGTGAGATGAAGAGAGAGAGAGAGAGATTAGAGAGTTCGGATTTATTTTCTTATTATTAGTTGTTTTTATGTTATTCTTGGAGAGATCTAGTCCATCCATGTAGGGCTACCTCTTAGCTAGGGCTAAGAAGTGAAGGTTGTAGTGTGATGGGGTGGTTCTTATGGCTTTGATTCATGTTTGAACTGATTCTAATACTAGTTTGATTTTATTGAATGCCTTTAGTTTTTAATGGTTTGTTGTGACTTAATTACAATAGATTTACGATATCTCCTGGTACTTTCATGCATGTACGGAGGTTATGATCGTAGGGACCCTGTTGTTCACCATCGTCTCATGGGCATGGATGGATGATGAAATCCTTCCTTACATTCATAACTCTCTTAGATTAGTTATGGATTGACTAAGTTCTGTTGTTTGCTTTGTCTCCTGGGCATGGTTTGGTGATGGAATCCATTCTAATTTACACATGTCTGATCTCTTGAAAACTAGATCGAATGAAGTTCAGAATTGATTTTCAGGTTATATCTTCTAACTGGATGAAGATGGGACTCGAAGTCTAGTTGAGTTCATGAATCGACCGTAGATCTCTCTGATCTCTACAAGTGGATCCTTTGAATCCCTAGTTTCTTACCTCTATTTCCTCTAAATTCTAGATAAATATTTCACCATTATTCACTCAATTCCATTTGATTTAGATTTCATCTTATTCTAGTCCTAGTTCTATGTAGTTTCAGATTACGTACAGGTATTAGTCCCTTGGGATTCAACCTCGGTTTCACCGAGTTTATTACTACATCACAACCCTATACTTGAGGAGTGATCAGCTGCTATAAAGAGGGAGAGAGAGAGAGAGAGCCGTGTGGGGGGATCTTAGCTTGGGCTTGGACGTGGAAGAGAGAGGGACAGTGGAAGGCCTTCAACAGTTTCTTCTTCCTTTTTCTTTAATTCATTTCTTTTCCTTTATGCTTTCTTTTTTTTAAGGTATTTTAGCTTCATCATCTCAATGTGTGGCTAAACCTCTTATCTAGGGCTAAGAGGTGAAGCTTGTAGCATGATGGGAGGCCTTTAGCTTATGCCTTTTGTTTATACTGAACTAATGTTGATTTTAGTTAATTAAGGGAATGTTTTTAGTTTTTAATTGTCTGTTGTGACTGAAATTACAATGGGTCTGTGATGGCTTTGAGTATTTCCTTTTCCTTATATGTTTATGACATCAGGAAGCCCTGTTGTTCACCATCATCTCCTGGGCATGGTCAGATAATGGTACCCTTTCTAACCTTCATGCATTATTGATTGGTTGGTAATTAGTTTAATTCTGTTGTTTACTTTGTCTCCTGGGCATGGTTTGGTGATGGAATCCATTCTAATTCATATACCTTTCATCTCTTTAAAACTATATCGAAGAAAGTTCAGTCTTGATTTCCATGGTTTCACCTTCAACTGCATGAAGATTAACTCTAAGTCCAGTTGAGTTTCTGATATAGGCATAAGATCTTCCTGATCTCTATAAGTGGATCCTCTGAATCCCTAGTTTCCTTTCCCTGAATTCCTTAAGTTTTAGATAATTATTTCACAATTATTCATTAAAGTCTATTTGATTTAGATTACATCTTAGTCTAGTTCTAGTTCTACTTAGTTTCAGATAACGTACAGGTATCAGTCCTTTGAGATTCGACCTCGGTCTTATTGAGTTTATTATTACATCACAACCCTGCACTTGGGGAGTGAACACATGCGGCGCGGGTGTTGTGTACATTGTGTACACGCACTATACATGTGGGGTCCAATGTGATGTATATGCGAAATTCGCTCCGTCCATTCATTTTGTCACCATATTAAAGGGGTTGAGACCAAAATTTAAGTATATCTAGATATTAGGTGGGCCCCAAATCAGGATTTTGGTGGCTGATCTATTCGTTGGGGCACTTCTACAGGGATTCAATGGTTGAAATTCGACGTGTATGGTTAATTTATGGTTATTAGGCCAGATATAAAGTTTCGAGCCGAACAGATAGTGGAACCCTGTGATCTTGCATTCTGAATAATTTTCAGGCCCGTTTAACGTGAGTGACGTGATTTTCTCGAATCCCTTACGTGTAAATTCTTCAATCTCGGTCCCATGGAGTCCGTCCCTTGCCTTGGTGATTTATGAACATCAAATTCATGCTTTTAGTACCCTTTTTCAGTCCAAGCTCCTAAATACACCTTGCATCACAAACACGATTAAAATAAGATATTAAGCATTATTATATATGTAAAATCAGATAATAATTGGGGTCTAATATGCAATATTCGACCGTCAACATATACCATTTATTCAAGTGTCTTATTCACATATGTAAGTTCCGTAGATTGTTGTTATGATAGTGGGTTAAACATACTCTTGCCTGTGTGGTAGACTCTCAGGAGTTCCAACTCCCGGTCAAGGGTTCGAGTACCCATAGGTGGCGAAATTCCACCAGCGTGAGTGTGTGGGGTGTGTACGTGTGTAAAAAAAGGTGACGGATTGGTATCGTACACATGTACACATGTACATTTTAAGTTAAATTTTATGGTAATACTCAAGGACTTTCAATACTCAGGTATTGAAAATTTTGGAGTATTACACGTGGTCTTTAACTGGGAACTCTAGATGCCTCCATCTCGTGTCCACGTAACTCTTCTTTCTACTCTGGGCTACCAAGAAATGACATCAGAGAATATCAATCTCTTTGGATGTCACCTGCACCAAGTTCGACCCAATTAGGCTTTTCTCAACGACCTTTGTTCAGCAATGCAAAGCCTAGCATGGAAACCCATACAAAGCTTCGTAAGGCACCAGGCCAATACTTAGTTAAAGTTGTTGTTGTGCGCAAAATCTGCGTATGGGAAGCAATCATCCTAACTATCCTTGAAGTCAAGCACGTGTTTTAACAATATATCTTTCATTACTTAATTCACTAGCTTTATCTGCCCATCGATCTAAGGGTGGAAGGAAGTACTAAACTTCAACTTCACACCCATTACCTCTTAGATTTGGGCCTAAAAGATAGATGTAAACCATGTATTCCTATCTGATACAATCTACGGAAGAACGTCGTGCAACCACACTATTTCCTTAATATATAATTGGGCCAAATAGTCCACTGAGTTAGACATGTAGATCGGGGGGGAATGAGCTAACTTTGTCAATTGATCCATGATCATGCAGATTGAATCATGTCTTTTTCTCATCTTCAGCAGCCCAGAAATGAAATCCATTGTAATGAAATCCTATTTTCACTCAGCTATAGGCATGGGCTGCAAAAGACTCAGTGGTCTACGATGTTTGGCCTTAACTTGTTGACAAATGAGGCACCGAGACACAAAATCCATGATCTAATTCTTCATATTTTTCCACTAGAAGGCCCACTTTACGTCTTGATACATTTTAGTGTTTTCCAGGTGTATCGCTAACTTGGAGTTGTGGCCTGAATCTAGAACTTCCTTCCTTAACTGCAAACCATCATCAATGCCAACCCTTTAATTTGAGTCTTTGTTGTTATTTTCCCATTCTTTCATTTTCACTAAGAGTTCATCCCTACTTTGGGCCTCAATGATCTGACTATCTATAGATGGCTATATATGGAGATGGGTTCTGCTCTCGAATGGTTCCTCAATAGTTAGCTTCAATTCGAAGTCTCAAATGAACTCCACTATGTTCCATTCTCCCACCATCAGTGGGGCCGATAATTCTTGGACCTAGTTGCAGCGCAAGGCGTTAGCTACCAAGTTCTCCTTTCAACGTTATCATCCAATGATGTTGCCATATGTTCAGATCCTGTCGAGTAAAGATGTTCTTGATGCTTTTGTGATTGTAAAAGAGCTCAAATTCCTTGCTATAAAGATAATGTCTTTAGAGTTTTAGCTAAAAGATCAATGCTTCCAACTTCAGATCATGAGTAGGGTAGTTTTCCTCATGCTTCCTTAGTTGACGTGAGGTATACGCGATTACTCAATCCCCTTGCATGCGCACGCACCCCAAGCCAACATGGGACATTAGTGTATATGGTATACTTGATCCCTTGCTTAAGAAGCATAAGTACAGGCATTGTTGTCAACTTGTCATTTAGGTCTTGAAATGTCGCTCCCACTTTGTCGTTCCAAACGAACTTGATATCCTTGCAAGTGAGTTGGGATAATGGTCGGACTATCTTTGAGAAGTCCTTAATGAACCACCTATAATATCTTATAAGCTTGAGAAAACTTCTCACTTCCCTAATTGAATCAGGATGCTCCCAATCATGCACTACTACTACCTTGATGAGATCTATAGATATGCCTTGCTTTGAGACTACATACCTGAGGAACTTCACCTCTTCTTTCCAAAAGTCACATTTCTGAAACTGGGCAAATAACTATTTTTCCTTGAGCATATCAAAGACCACCCGCGGCTGCTCATCTTGATCCTCCTGGCTATTCAAATACACCAGGATGTCATTAATGAGCACAATAATACACCGATATTGGCACAGTCTAAACACCTTGTTCATGAGATCCATAAACATCATCGAGGTGTTTGTAAGACCAAATGGCATTACAAGGACTCATAGTGGCCGAAACTGGTCATGAGACCAGTCTTCTGTACATCTTCCTTTCTGACTCGAAGCTGATGGTACCCAAATTGGAGATCGATCTTGGTAAAGTCTTATTGTTTACCCATTTGAAACCAATCGCATGGGTCTCCATTTGTATAGGTTAGGTTGTCAACACTGGTAGCTCATGATATTGAAATCAACCCCATTCCCTTTGATGTTGTAATGCCTCGAAAATCGGCACCCCAGTATAGAGACCCTGATCCTGAGTTCTCGGGTGTTAACCCAATGAGAATGCACATGTGATCACATTCAGATTCACATTCATTCCGCACACGGATAATTAGAGTAATGCAATTCACTTAGCGGATCTAAGCGCGGTAGAGATAACAAAAGATTCAGAATAGTAGAGCTGACAGTTAAAAATATAATTTAAATGGTGATGATCGCCCAAAATGAGGATTATACAAGCCATGATATACATACCTAAGATGGTTAAAGTGTAAAGCTTTTAGTTTACGTCCAATTCTTTGAAATATAATGGCGTTGGCACAACCTGATATAAGCCTACCCATCTGAGGTCTCACTAGTACATATATCAATGATATACCTGGTTGGTGTTTTAAAATGCTATCCCAAGTGGGAGTGAGTAGCTAACTCAATGGTTCCAGTAGTTCTAAGTTATACATATTGTCAACTCAATCAACGTAATTAATGATAGATAACCAAACAAGTATTTCCTAAATACTTTTGTTAAATGCACATATGAATATATGATATGATGCATGCTCTTTCCAAACAACACTTCCTCAAGCGACTCCATTTATACATTCGCATATGACCAACACGCCCTCAATGCAATATCGACTGCCAAGTTTCCAACCTAAACTAATGCAATCAATGTTTATGTTAGCTAAGTAATTATTAAGTTTCATTCATTCAGTATATTATGAAAGTTAGGGTATACTCATTTTATCGTGGTCTCAACTGAATCACTAGGCTCGGGGCGACCGAAGCGGCTCCTCACCTGTGTCCCTTGATCTGTATTCGGGTTTACCACCCATACGATAACACCCTAATCAATGTGAGGCTAACATTAGCCCGACCAAATGGCTCGACCAATCACTAAGGATCCGGATGACACAGTTCGGATGTATAGGGTTAAGCGGCCCATCAACGGGTGGAGGATGCCCACAAATGATATAAGAGTTGTTACCCAAACAAAAATTTGAAGCAGTCACGACATCATTACAGTTGAATGTACCAGGATCATAGCTTTCTTGATTTCTCATTGGTCACTACGGGGAGGCTCGTCACTCCTGTGTAGGCCAACAGCTCAAGCACGGTGTCCCATATCACCATGCTTAGCCCATGAGTCTTATGAATCATATCACTAACATTTAAAAGTAAACTCATTTAATGAAAATGAGGTATCTTAGATTTTATTCGGTGTTGTCATACGTTGTGAACACACATGGTCAGTCGACTATTAGGCTAATTCGATTGACTTGGAGAACTCCGGCACAATCGAAATTGGGTGCAAGCATCTTGTACAGTTCATCTACTATTGGTTGTTTGTGTTTGACCCTGGTCGATCAAACAAGCTTAGGGTGGCCGACCTAACTTGGGCACCCCTTAGTTCAGGCGGTTAGTCAACTTTTCCAATGTTGTAAGTAACCTAAGCATCACTAAAACTTAACAATTCATCATGTCGTCATAGTATGGATTTAACAACATAGCCACTTAGGCACTTCGTCAAATATGTGAGCATCATTAGCACAATACAACCACTTAGGCAATTTATCAAACACATGAGCAATGATAGAACCACACATGTACTTAGGCATTTTATCAAACATTTGAGCATCAATAAAATTATACATCTACCTAGGCATTCCATCAAGTATGTGAGCATTAATAGATCAACACCTTCAATCACTTAAACATTTTATCAAACACATGAGCATCAATAAACGACTAACCACACATGTTGTAATTAAACTCAAAAAATGGACATAATAACAATCAATAAAATATTCACTATAAAATATTATTAACTGGGACCCTCAAGGGTCGATAAAAAGTAACCTAAGAATAATGGTCCGCACCTTGTGATGATTCACCCGACTTACAGTGCTTGTAGGGTTAGGGTGTTAAGAAAAGATTGTTGAAATGTCTAAACAATCATACAAATAATTATAAGGATTAGAAAAACTAACCCAAAAGACTATATTAGAGAGTAGAATATATTTCTTACTTCAATCGCCGCCGAGAGAACTCCACAAATGATCCATGAGCGGTAGGTGGCTAGAGAGGGGATGAGAGGGTGGAAGTGCACCAACACCTACTCCCCGAGCTCTCTCTCTCTTCTCCTTTCTCCTCTTTTTCATCTCCCTTTTTCCCATTTTCTCTTGTTGAAATTCGTTTGGGAGGAAGGGGTGCTCAAATGAAGGCTTTATATAGTGTTAGATTTGGTGTAAATGGCCCCGAGGGCTGGATTTTTACTATACTAGCCCTACAGGAGTGTTTTTCTAACTTTCATGGCCTATTATGGGGTGTACATGTCAATATACACCATAGGATAGTTAGCCCTAATGATGATCTATATATGGATATGATTGGCCCGCCATTTGGATACGCCGATCGACGGATATGATTAAAAGTCTATTCGACGGTTACTGATGGTCGATCAGGCCGCAGCTATTCGAATATGTGTGAAAAAATATCTTTAATAGGTACCTCGAATTTCTCCATGAATCGACGGTCCGCAAGTTACAACTTTGCGAAAGGACAAATGGACTTATTTCACTTAAGTTTCATATTTTCATATAAGGTATTCACACAACTCAAGCACTCAACTTGCGAGTCCAATTTGAATGATTCGAGACGCGATCTCAGCTCGATGTCCTGCAATGGACGTCAAGCTCACTAAGACGAATATATTTCTATAGCCTCGGGTTTAATGTCCCACTAATGAGTGGTTTAGATCTTATTTGGATAATGAGGGCATTTCTGAAATAAATTGGGTAGCAATATTTCTCGTGTGCAATAATTAAGGTTTAAATTAGCTAAGTTCATAGTATGACCTATTTACAACTAGCGAAAATGACGATTCAATTATAATCATTATAAATCTAATTAGGTTAAAAGGATAACTGAGTTAGTTTAATTTATTGATTAAGATCCGATCTCTACTTGTCTCGGCTTTTAGTAGGTCTTTATTTAGACGCGGTTATCTTGATTAATTAGTGGTAGGTTAGTTAAATTCGAGCCCTAGATGAATAAATCACGAAGTTATATTTGAGGTTTACGTGATCGGGCGGATTTATTAGCTTCCTACAGTTGATTAATTGGGTTTGTGTGGTTCTTCACTGATATATACCACCTGCTTATAGACTAATATTGAGTATTAATAGTCAGTAAGTAACAACATAAGTTAATTATATATAAAAAAAAATTCAAGAATTTTTTGAAATTCAAAACAATAAAAATCCAAGACGTTACAGATGTATCAATGACTAATTGTTTACTAAGCCCTTTAGTCAGAGGATCTGTCTGGCTTTTCTTTGATATCACAAAATCAATGGCTATTACTCGACCATATGTAAGTGTCTTACAATGTTATACTGGAGTCGAATATACATACTTTTATCATTTTAAATCTTACTATTAGCTCTTGTTATAGCTGCTTGACAATCACAATGTAAAGATATAGCTGCAACAGGTTTTTATCACAAAGGTATATTAGCCAATAGATTTTTAATTCATTATGCTTCTTTTCTTGCCTTTCTAAAGCAATAAACTTAGATTCTTTTGTGAATCGAGCAATATAGGTCTATTTAGTGGATTTTAAGGAGACAACTCTTCCAACAACTAAAATGAAAATGTATTCACTTGTAGATTTTGTTTTATCTGACTATGTAATCTAGTTAACATCGCTGTATCATTCCAATACCGAGAAAAAATCAATATAATATATAACATATACAATAATACCTTTTAGATACCTTAGAACTCTAGATGAAACATTCAAATGATCATGACTAGAGTTATCATCACTTAAATCTATTTACTGCATACGTTATACCAGACATTGTATAATTCATTAGGTACACCAGCCTACCAATGATTGTGGTATATTCAAGTTGTGACACTTTCACCTACGTCTTTCTTTAGATGATAGAAGAGTCATAAGGAGTATTAACATGTATGCTATCAAAGTGAATAAAATATTTTAACACTTTCTCAATGTAATGAAACAGAGATAGAATAAAACCACCATATTTTCTAATCACTTTTATTTTTATAGCTAATGTATCACCAGCCATGAATACATCTTACCATTTAACCAAATCAGTTGGCCCTGAATACATTCTACCATTCAATCAACTGACGGCAAAGCAAGGCAGTCATACTATATCTACAGTTCAAAGAGTCTGGAGAAATGCAAACACATATAAAAACTAAAATAGAGTATGACTCTTATTTAATTACATGCATGCCTCATACTTTAATAGAATACTAATTGGTCAATGGAATTTTGGCAATTGAATATGGCAGGAAAATGTGACCAAATCTTGAAATGTTAGGACCTCTTAATCTGAAAGTTTCTTGGACATTCTCAATCCATGATCAAATATCTTTTTACTTACAATTTGTTCATCAAACAAAGGGCCCCATATGTGCGGAAGTTTGCTCGTCAGAAAACTATACATTTGCTCGTATATTATGGTTCATAACAGTTCATCAAATGAACTTTTAGTTGCACACGTAAACACCAATTTGACATCCATTGTGTATAGAACTTAGTCTAAAAATCTAATTGATCAAACAATCACCTGTTGAATCCACCATTGGCAATTTTCTTACTACCCATTCATCTAATGGCCACTGATTATACTATTTAAAAGAGGCAATTAATTTGAATTTTCAATTATATTAGTCCCGGCATCTCGTAGCATTGCTATTTCTAGTGTTTCCAGGATCTAAACATAAACACTTACATATGCAAACGTAGCACATGTGCATTGATCCATAACATTCATCACATGGACCCCTTAGAGGTACACTCCACAATTTTAGATCTAGCCTTGATAGATACATTCATGGCCCTTGATATACATGTTCATGTCCCACTTGATAAACCTATCATTAAAATCTATGAACTAAGGAAAATCCACAATGGGAACCATCATATGAATCAACTTGACCTAACAAACATGTCCTAGGTTAGCACATGACAAGATGGTAATAACATATCCTCTGTCTTTCTAAGAATTTTGTCTAGAAAATAATCAAAAGATTGGATCTTATCATTAGACGTTTCAACAGTTGAATGTGGGTATTCGCCTTATTACTCTTTAATCAATAAGTCTGTTATTGAGTGATATTTTTGAACTATTTCATTGAATGGCTAAAAATTTCTCTAATTTGAGAAAATATTTCACTTTTACTTTACTAATATGGTCTAACCTAAAGAATGATATAGATCTCTAAAGATGAGTCCGACATATGTTAAATGTTGGCTTAAAGAATCAAGCAAAATATCATACATCTCTAGCTGTCCCAATAAATGCATGCCACTTATCATCATTCTATAGAGAAATTAATAGGAACCATAAATCTAGACCATTGAAAAGGGAATAATAAAGAAGGGCCATTAATAATCAGTAAGACAATTCTGATAAATCGGTTAGACCCACTGAGGGAATTTATATGCCTTTTTTAGATGATAGTTGGATACGCCCTATACACGGTAGTACGTAGATCACTCAAGCTTCATGGAGTCTGCTAGAAAACTTTTATGGGCCACACCACCTTTAATAATCCTCATGAACGGTTTTGATCTTGCACAAGTGAGACTAGATGGTACATGTCAAGCTGTACATTTCTCACTGGGTGCCACGTGTGTAATTGCTGAGTGCTTGCATAACAACAGCCACATGTAGCCTTTTTATTTATTTATTTATTTATTAATTTTTTTCATTAGTTTGTAAGTAAACTCCACTGTCAGTTCACACTTCACTGTTAGCCACATGTAGCCTTCGCATCATATAAACTGCTGATATAAGTGGCCGAATGATGCTGCATACATCTCAGCCTAGTTTTCAGAAATCAAATATACTGGACCATATCATACACCACTTTTGTTTCTCACCGTTGATTTGTTTACCAAATAAACTATAGATATTATAGCCTTTTGTTTTCCAATATTGTCCATCCATTATTTGAAACACTAGATGGACGGTCGGGATTGAAAAGAAACTCTGCCATGTGTAAAATTATTTGATGTGTTTGCATAGGAACCACGGTGCTCTGCCAGTTGTACTATGCCATATTCAGATCAACCGGCTGTAACTGCATCATATCACTGAGGGCAAAACCGAACGTGGATTTTAAGTGGACACTCTTAGATGCACAATGACAGAAAAGCAGTATTTAGTTTCCAAGGGATTATGCATTTTCCACGTGTTTCGATTGATCACATAGGATCTGCCACGCATTCAGAATTTGTAGGGTGTAGGGTGCTACTTACAATATTACTCAATATTAGGGCTGAAGGTTGGTGGGTTCAACCTTGCAAATCCATGACCGACTTTACATTGGGTTAAGCTTCGACTGGATGTATTGCGTTTGTACTGAGGTTAGGCCATATGAACCTCAGCCGGATAAAACTTGGGTTAGGCTTGGGTAGCCTGACTCAACCTAAACCCAATCAATATATAAGTTCTTTATAAATTAATTATAATCGAGTGTGGTTTAGCTATATTAAAGGTACTGAAACTTCCAATGCCGTTGGGTTTTATTAGTCCACGTCATTTCTGATGACTCAAGCTAACAAGATACTATATATTTCTCTCTACCAAATAGATTGCTTGATACACATTACTGCTCTTAAAGGAGTAGTTGTCCTTTATTTTAGTTTGCTTGTTTAGAAAAAAAATGAACTTTTTTTATAATAAATAACTACATAAATAATTAATAAAATTATAGGTATAAAAAAAAATGTGTATTGAAAATATAATAGATTAATGTAATAATGAAAATATTAGCATATATATACCCGACCAACCCAACCAAGCTCGCTTGGGTTAGGCTTGGGTTGAGAATTCCCAACCCGAGATTGGTTTAAGGTTGGCGTATAGGAACCTTAGATTGGGCTAGGCTTGAGTAGTGCTAACTCGACGCAACCTAACCCAGTAATTGACTTTCAGCCCTACCAAATATTTTATGGACAACTTAGATATAACTATAGTTTTAAATAATTTTTGATAAAAGAAATCTAATTTTAAGATTGTTGGAATTTAAAGTTTAGAGAATTATTTAGACTAATTAAAAGTAAAATAAGAAAAAGAAGAAAAATTATCTATTTGTAAAAGTCCAAATGTGATTTAGGGCCTATTTGATTTCGGGTGAAATGGTAAATACCGTGTAAAAAAATAATGATTATTTCCCTGTGCATTTATATCCTACCTAATTTGACTGCTTACTTTTTGACACAAAAATCAAAAACATTGCAAAATATCCATGGGTTTAACTGTGTTGCATTTTTCTTATCCACACCATTTATCCATTATTCTAATTGAATTTATAGCATGAGTAAAAAAATGAGGCATATCCAAAACTTAAGTGGACCATGTCATACGAAAAAGTAAATTGAATATTGACCGTTAAAAACTTTGTGAGGCCACTGTTTCTTTTAGCGTGGGCTACTTGAGTATTGGATCTACTTTTTTTTTGTCTAATGCTTCAAAATATTGTAGTAAAACAAATGGACGGAATGAATATATCATATGCATTATTATGCGGTTCAAAAATTAAAGTTACCTCTTTTAAACCAATTTCAAAGACACGAATTCCTATGAATTTTCAAACATTTGAAACAAAGAGAATTACCGTTTACCGTGTATTTATCATTTGTTTGAAAAAACAAACAAGCCCTTAGAATCACTTGACTTGAAATTGAATTTGTCCTCCCCATACCACGTCCTAAATACAACACAATTTTCTAGACAATTAACTTCTAGAATACAATGACTATTACCTAGTTCTAATGATGCAATTTATTGTACATGGGTTCAAATCAATTGCAGTACCAACTCGAGCTAAAAAACACTTATATCATATTTCGAAAGCAAATATTTTCTTTATTTTCCTTTTCATATCTTAAAATCAGATTAAAAGAAATTTATTTATAAACTTTGTGCGAATGCCCATAAGACACTCTTTCATAAATGACCGTCATAGTTGAATTTAAATTCAATTGGTACAACCCTTGTGTTAACAATAATTACATCCTATTCAAACAAAAATGAAAAGATTGCAACCCTTTAAACCTATGTGAAAGGACACATTCACGCGTACATGTTATTATGAGCTCAATATAAATTTTAAAACACTAAATTATTTTAAAATAATTTAAAATACAACAAACAGTACCTGTGCACGTGATCGCATCCATCTAAACGGCCATATGTCCCACCACTGGTGGCCCAGCTGAATAATCATGAAGATGGGGTAATCTTGACCATCAAAAGCGACAAAGTTTTGCTACTGAATGTGGGTCGTTGTCCGTATCGTTTCCTGAACATGCATCGCGGAGTACAGTACACATAATGTGCACGACGTTTGAATGGCTGTACATAACGTTCACACGTGGTGGGCCATGGGAAGAGCTGCAATCCCGAGGTTTCTTCAGTCTCCGTCTGTACAGATAGGCTGTAAGAAACAGCGAGGTTACAGCCCTCAGCCCTTACATGGACCATCCAAGTGGACCCCTTAGATGGACCGCATTAACATCTCATGTGGCCATGCTGCAGAGGGACCCACATCAGAACTGTTGTGCAAGATCTGAGCTTTTGGTATGTGCATGTGCACACATGTGGCCAATATGACCCCAACACGCCAAAATGGCCCATCGAAACGCTTAGATGGATCCGATCCCTTAAATAAGCTAAACCCATCTATAGATTACCTTTTCTTAGAAAGCACTTGGAAACTGATGATTTTTTACCAATCCGTTTCTCGTTTTAAATCCATTTTCATCAAGGCTATCCATCACAAGGCCACTCCCTTATAGATAAGATTATCCATTGACTCCCACTGCAGCGGAGAAAACCTGCAAGACTATGAACAATAAAAGTAGGAAATGGGAATTTTATTTCTAAAGTAGTGATTTGTCCGACATGGTTTTTCTGACCACCCTGTTTGGTGCAAACGATTAGGTGAGATAATATCATTTGAAAGTAACTATTCTGGAATGTCAAGAATTGTCAAGGGATTTAATGGTTTGAATCTCCGTATGTATTATAGGAGTTCGGATCCTCTGTTATCGGGGCAACAGAGAATTCCTGATACTCTAATTCTCATTGATCTACATCACCACTTACTAAAAAAATTTTAAAAAATAAAAAACTGCTTCGGATGCCTAACCACTAGGGTAGTAGGATTATCTGTTGACCTGATGACAGAGGATCCCGACTCATTTCATAGATGAATGAGAATACTGCATTTGAATATTCATTTGGAGTTGTTGGACTAGGATTTTCTACAAAATGCTCCACCGGAAGTTAGTGCCTAGGAATGCTAGGTGGGCCCTAGCATGTTGTTAGTGATAAATCCACTATGTTCATTCAGTTTGAGAGCTTATTTTAGTATAAGAGATAAAAAATTAACTGGATCAAAAAGTCAAGTGGGCCACATAGGAGGGAAGAGTGTAGATTAAACATGCATTTGTATGGCCATGGAAGTTTTGCATCAACCTGATATTTATTTTCTCCCTTCATCCAGGTTTGTGTGACCTCATGGTCAACTTGGATGACAAATAAACATCATGATGGGACCTAGGAAGGTTTCAACGGTAGGAATTATGGTCCCCACTGATTTCTTGGTGTGGTTCACTTGAGATTTGAATTGGTCTCAATTTTTGGCTCATGACCTAATGTGATATCAAAAACTGGATGGATGGTGTGGATAATATATATATATATATATATATATATATATATATATATATATATATATATATATATATATATATATATATAGGGCCTACGGAACTCGGTGACACCAAACACCACCACACAACCTGCTCCCGATATTTTCTCGGGTGAAGAATTCCATCCCACGGTCATAAATTACATGGGATTGCAAGAATCCCCTCCATTCAAAATTTTATCCGGCTTAGTTTCCAAAGCTTTTAATTAACCAATGTCAACAAATAATGTTATCAAATAAGGGATTGGTTTGAAAAAGTGATTTTTGTAATTCAATTCTACATAATTTCATCTAATATCATGCGCCGAGCACCCTCTAAAATATGAAGACTTAATAGTCGGCTCTAATATCATATTAAATCACCCTTTTGCTCTAAAAGCTAGAATCATTGAGTCATTACTCATTAGAGGATACTCTAAGAGCTAGAATCATTAAGTCATTACTCATTAGAGAATGACATATCAATATATAACAAGGGATCTAACACTCCCCCACTTTTAGAGAGAGAGGGTGCCGAGTCAACTCACTTACGTGGTTAATGATACAGGTGATGATTGTGTGGCTATTATGTCGGGTTGCAAAATGGGCCCATAGCTTTATCTCTCATGATCATAGAAAATTGTAAACCACTCAAATGAACTTCCATGTGGGGCCCACTACCATCAAAGAACATGTGGTGCGCACATGCATGCCTAAAGTGGATTTCTTCTGGTTTTCTAGCTGTTGGTGCTGGTTTGTTTTGTTGGTGTTCCTTTGAAAAAGTGGTTCTGTTTTTTTATGTGATATGATAATGCCTGTGCCAGTTTATTTGCTAGGGTGGGCCCTATAGCTTAATTGCATGTTGCTCTTTGGTGGATCATCAAGGTGGGTGGCTGGTTAGAACTGTAACCTTAAAAAATGCCTGACATTTTTACAGAAGAGGACTGGAAGCCCTTGCAACATCTGAATTCATATAATAATAATAATAATAACCCCTTAGACTTACAGGCTAATAAACCTCAGCCGCTTTGGTTAAGATATAGCCGTGCCCATGAATGTTACTGGTTTTGGCTAGCCTTTGGGCAAATTTTGGGTGCCACATTAATATGGTTTTATCTTACAGCAGCACAAGTCCGTACAAATGTTGGAATATGGATTTTGAAAAATTATTTGGACTAATTAAAATTAAAGAGAAAATTTTATTTGTTTGTAGAAGTGAAGCCGTGATTGGAAATTACATGGCTTGAAATTAAATTTGCCCTTTTTGGACCACGTCTCAAGTATAATAAGTTTTATTTTTATTATTTTTTATTTTTAATAGGCAATCAACCTCCAAGATGCAATGCCCAATCCTAGCATTGCACTCATTGTACATGAGCTTGAACCACTTACAATCTTAACTTCAACTAAAAAATACATAAACACACTTTTAAAGTAAAATTAAATCTTTTCTTTTGTTTTTAACAAACTAATGATAAGTCTATTTATAGACTGTAAGTGGACACCCATAGGGGTGTAGAGACACCATTTCATAAAGGGTTGTGCTGGTTGGGTTTAAACCCAGCTAGTGCGGCCTATGGGCCCAAAAAGACATAATGGTTCAAAACAAAAAAATGAAGGGGTGTAACTCTTTAGATTTGCATGAAAAGACACACTTGCGCACATGTATGTGCACACACCCTGGCCATGGCCCAACTTGACTAGAAATTTTGAAACACCAATTATTTTAAAATTAATTTAAAATACAATATCAAATTTTCTGAAAATCATATTATTTTTTTGTTGGTTGCAAAAAACTAAAGCCCCACATGACCCACATTCAACATCTCACAGCCAACTACACAATTTACATCTCATCCATTTCAACAACCACCCTTTAAGTATAACACAAGTTTGTGACCCGATGTGATTCCACTATCTTTTTTGTGAGTGATTGTACATTAAATGATCAACTACTAGTAGTAAAATGACCTTTTTACTTGTTGTGACTCAAAGGGATGAGGTAATCTCTGTCTCAGTATCTTTGAGAAGAAATAGATGTTTCCTTTCCCTCCGTGAGTAAAGTCAACATCATACTAACATGGTCATCCAAGTAAAGAGTTAGGCACCAGACAAGTTAACTTGGCAGACTTAACTCATCCGACCCGTTCAAACCCGACTCAACTTAACCCAAACCAAGTAGGTGAGCCGATCCGAATCAAGTAGACTTTGCTCAATCCAAACTCAAATCGAGTTGAGTCCGGGTCAGCCAGTGACTAGACTCAATCGACTTAACTCGGGTATATATATATAACCTGAATTTAATCTAACGGTTTAAGGTGGGGTAGAGTTAATCTTTAATCTCCCATGCAATTCCTCAATTCCCATATCCTACCATCTATCCTTCGGATCACACGACGATCTCTTCCTCCTCAAGGTGGACCCCACCCTCCTCCCTCAGTTCCTCCACAACCGGGTCACCATTCGCGGCCACCTAGATGATGATATTGTCCTTTGCACTCCCTCCACCTATGCCCTCAAATACGTCTCCACCTCTAACACCCTCTTCCTAATCCCACCCACAACCCAAAACACCCACAATGATCCAAACACCCACAACGAGAAGAAAAATTGAAGAAATGATGGAGATGTTTGAATAAAAATACTACTTTCTTATTATTGAAAAACATGAACACTCGGCAATGGTTTTAAACTAATACATAGGATTTCTATTTAAACATAAAAACATAGTAATAGATTGCATGAAATCCGAGGGAAATATTCTCAATGATATGCTTTGCATCATGACTGATTTCAAACACCATCAATGGTGATCTGATTTGATATGATTTGATTTGAATCCAAGATATGATCTGATTTGATTTTTGATGGAGTTTCTTTATCTTGTTGAACTACCATCTTGTGTTGAATCTATTGCCATTGAAACTCCTTCATCCTCCACGTCTCTCAACTAATATAGGCAGATTTGTGGGAGTAACCATCCTTATCTCTCCTACAGTTTTGGATTTCCTTATCACTCCACTGATTTTCACAAATCATGCCGAGCTACTGGGTCTAGGTTGTGCTAATACTCTCCCTCAAACTGTGCCGGGGTTGGAGGCAGAGTTTAGTCCGAAAGTAACTGAGAGCAGCCTTTGACATTGGTTTAGTGAAGAGGTTTGTTACTTGATCATTAGTGGAGATGTGTTGAGTGATGAGAAGTCCAAGCGCAACTCGTTTGCGCAAAAAATGATAATCCAACTCAATATGTTTACTACAAGCATGAAACATCGGATTAATTGTCATATAAAGAGTAATAAGGTTGTCGCAACAGAGGATTAGAGGTGAGGCCAGTGGAATGTGAAGATCTTTTAGAAAAAATGTCATCCATGTGAGTTTGGTTGCAATATTGGCCATGGTTCGATACTCCGCTTTGGTGCTGGATCAAGAGATGATATGCTGTTTCTTCTCATACCAGGAGATGAGATTTCCTCCAAGAAACGTGCAATATTCAGTGGTGGAGCACCTCGTGGCGGGACAGACCGCCCAATCTGCATTTGAGAAAGGACAGAGATCAAGTATAGTATTGGAAGTAAAGTGTAAGCCTATGTCAATAGTGCCTTTGACACATCTTAAGATACAACGAACCATTTTTAAATGCACAACAATAGGAGCATGCATGAATTGAGATACATAGTTAACACTATATGAAAGATCTGGACGTATGAGTGTTAGATACTTAAAGCACCGACAAGTCCTCGAAAGTAACTTGGATCTTCCAATAAGATGTCATTTGATGAGGTCTTCGTCTTTGCTTCAAGTGGTGTTCTCATGGGCTTACAGTCGACCATGCTGGCTTGTTTAAGGATCGTAAGGGCATAGTGTGACTAGGATAGGTAGGCCATCAGGTGTTTGAGAGATCTTGATCTCACGAAAGTGATGAACGAGTCCCAAGTCCTTCATCGCATATTCTGAACTCAGAAGCTAAATGAAGGTTGTAACTAGAGCAGTAGAGGATCCTGTGAGAAGTATATCATCTGCATAAAGAAGAAGAATTACCAAAATTAGAATAAAAAATGAATAAGGATGGGTCTGCTAGGCTGTAAAAGAAACCATATTTGAGAAGAAAGGCACTAAACCCATCAAACCAAGCACGAAGTGCTTGTTTGAGACCATAGAAAGCCTTTTGAAGCTTGCAAACATGTGTTGGATATTAAGGGTCAGCCATTTCTAGAGGTTGTTCCATGTATATATATTCATAAATTAAACCATGCAGGAAAGCATTTTTTATGTCAAGTCGACGTATGGACCATTTCTGAACAAGTGTTATAGTGATGACCATGTGGACAGTTCCAGGTTTGATGATTAGAGAAAAGGTCTCAGTGTAGTCCAACCCATCAACTTGATGATACCCTTTTGCTACAACTTAAGCTTTGAGACAATCTAGTGAGTTGTCGGGTTTGAGTTTTGGCTTGAGCACCCATTTAGAGAGCCAATAACATGCATGTCAGAAGTGCGAGGAATAAGTTACCAAGTCTGATTTTTATGAAGAGCCTCAAGTTCATCATCCATTGCACTATTCCTATTAATCAAACTAAAACCAAGGTAGTTCATAACATGAATCAAAATCATAAAAGTCTTTCCATCACACCACAAGCTTGACCTCTTAGCCCTTGCTAAGAGACTTAGCCCGACATGATTAGGCTAAGATCTCCAAAGGAAAAAAATAAACCAAACTATGGAGGAAAAGAGAAGAAAAAGGAGGAAGAAGGAAGAAGCCGGCCACGCTCCACGTCAAAAGATGATCCTCCTCTCTCTCTTTTCCTTTTCTTTTATAGCAATAGGGAGGTCGGTCGAGTGTGCATGCGTAAGTCAGTTGGCTGGAGAAAAGTCAGCATGTGTAAACCTTATGCAGTGAGTAAATGCAGTCAGCCTTGAGTTTGGATAGTTGACCTTCTCAGCTTCTATTTGGACTTCATGGTTGGGTTCATGACGATCTTTTGCAGTGTGTAGATGTTCAGATCATGAATCCGACCGTGCCCTTGATCATAGAATGGCTCATAACGGCCGGTTGTTACGGACGCACGTCCCTTACGGACGTTTTTGCACTGCGAAGCTCAGTGGGCCCCACATTGCTGTTTCCTGAGAAATCCGACCCGTTAATTAGATTTCTGACGAAAAACCAGTCGGGAAGGGGTGGTTTTAGTAGGTTTTGGCGTGGCCCACTGAATCAAATTATGCTACCATTCATCCTGCGTTTAATAGTGGAAATAGCTTGATCGCGTGCATCGGCCAAAAAGGAAAGTTAGGAGAGGGTTTTGGCCACCCCCTGAGCACTTTTAATGGTCCGGATCTTCGAACCGAATGATGGTTGGGGCCCACTACTCAACTCAGTGTCCGCAAGGTGTGGAAGTTGTGGCTTTTTGCGGAAAGGGTCGGGTCAGCCCGGCTTTGACTAGGTTGCCCGACCGGTGTGGTGCGGGCGCATGTATCTATGTACACGCAATATACATGTGGAGTCCACTGTGATGTATATGCAAAATTCGCTCCGTTCATTTGCTTCCCCATCCAATTTAAGGGGTTGAGAACAAAATTGAAGCATATCCAGATATCGAGTGGGCCCAAAATCAATGATTAGGGGTTGATTTGTATGTTGGGCCACTTCCATGAGGATCCAATTGGTGAAATTTAACGTGTACGGTTAATTTTTTGATCCTCAGGCCATATATAAGGTTTTGAACCGAACGAATAGTGGGAACCCTGTGATCTTGTATTTTGGACGATTTACAGGCCTGTTTAAGGTAAATGGCGTGATTTTCATAGATCTCTGGCATGTAAATTCTTTGATCTCGGTCACCTGGGGTCTGTCCCTTACCTTGGTGACTCTTAAGAGCATTAAATCCATACTTTTAGTACCATTTTTCAGTCGAAGCTCCTAAATACACCTTGCATCGCAAACACGATTAATCTAGGGCATTAAACGGTATCATGTTCGTAAAATCAGGTAATAACTGGGGTCTAATATGCAATATTTGACCTTCAACACAACCCCCAACTAGCATTTTACTAGTCCCGAGCAAAATATACGAAAAATAAGTTGAGAATTACAGGACTATTTTTATGAACTTGAGTGATTTTTGAAAAATAATCCAGATACCAGAATTTTAAGATTCATGAATGTTGGACAGTACTTTCTCCTGGAATCAAGCACATGGTAAACTTCAAAATCAAATTCAAAGTATTAATCCATCAATTAGAAAAATTTTAAACATTAAGTTTCATGGGTGTATAGTGTAATCTCGGCTTATCAACATTAAGATTCAATTCGTTATTTCATGATATCATTGGTAACTAACAAGAGTACTCAGGACAACCTAAACCTCAACCAAAACTTGCTTCACAGATCATCCTTTCATTCTACTGACTTTTAATTTTTTTTATTAAAAATAATGTCAAGGAGGGGAATCAATCCTCACCTATAGGGAATAAACCTATGGTGAAGACCATTCACCTAACCCTTTCCGAATGTCAACTTTGGGGAATCGAACCGTCACCTGTAGGGAGCAAACCTATGGTGAAGACCATTCACCCAACCCTTTCAATTCCTCTTTATAAGCATGATGGTAAAATTTCTCAGGTTGGTTTCTTTCATGCTTAGTGATTACCAAGTTAATCTTTCAATATCAAACTAAAATCTCAATGTGTAAGTGAGATGTGACATATGAAAGCATGATTTAATCAATGTTTAAAACTTCTTGTCATGGATTAATAATTCGAACTCAACTGTGGAATCTATCAGATAGCTAAATCTAAGAGATGTAAATCCCTAACGGTCCATATCTTATAATTTTAAATCAACGATGGCCATCAAAATCACTTCGAATGCACAAGCATTTTCAGAAATTTTTTAAAAATTTTTACAATTTTTGCTCAAAACTAGAAAATACTGATTAGGTAACCTAATCTCCCACCCCCAACCTCAAATCTACATTGTCTTCAATGTAAAAGAAATAAAAATGCAATGCATATGTGACAACGAAAGTAAAAGAGGAGTGATGGAAAGATAGTACCTAGAAGAAAGAATCAAGAGGCTTTTCCACAAAGATCTCAGCATGAAAGCAAGTTAGCACAAGAGAGAAACCAACAAAAGAAAATTATCAAAAAATAATATAGAAAGAAAACTAACCTAATGGTATAAAACCGACTAACCTAAATCAATATAAAGCAAAATACCCTAGTCCTATGAAAGCAGGAAACCTACCTATACCTCTATCCGACTAGGAGATCAATCCTGGTAAATAGGATCAGTCAGAGGCATGGACATGCCCTCTGCATCAAATTTCTCGACAAATGGCTTTAGGCAATGTCCGTTCACTTTAAACTCATTGTCATTGTCTGGATTTTGAATCTTAATAACTCCATGATGATAAACATTAATAAGGTCGGTCCAACGAGATCGAAGCTTACTCAGAAAAAGATGTAATCGAGAATTATACAAGAGGACTTTCTGACCAGGCGTGAATGATTTTCACATAATATGTTGGTCATGAAACGCCTTCATCCTATCCTTGTAAATTCTCGAGTTTTTGTACACGTCATTCCATATTTCTTCGAGTTCATTCAACTAAAGTTTGCTTAACGAGCCAGTGCTGTCTAGATTGAAATTTAGATTTTTTATCACCCAGTAAGCTCTATGTTCCAACTCCACAGGCAAGTGGCAAGCCTTCCTATAAACAAGTCTAAAGGGAGACATTTCAATAGAGGTTTTAAAAGCAGTATGGTAAGCCCATAAGGCATCAGTCAATCGAATTGACCAATCCTTACAGTCAGGGTTAACCGTTTTCTCCAAAATGTGTTTAATATCCCTATTGGAAATCTTAGCTTGCCCACTTGTCTGTGGGTGGTATGGGATGCTCACCTTATAAGAGATACCATATTTCTTCATTAAACTATCAAATGGTCTATTACAAAAAGTGTGAGCCCCCATCACTAATAATGGCTCGAGGCGTTCTGAATCGGGAAAGGATGTTCTCTTTTAGGAATTTAATGACTGTGCGATGGTCATTATGTTGACACAGAATCGCTTTGACCCATTTAGTGACATAGTCTGTTGTGAGCAAAATATCTAGATTTCTAAAAGATTAGGGAAATAGTCCCATGAAATTAATGCCCCAGCAATCAAATGCCTCTATGATAAGAACGAGATTCAAGGGCATCATATTTCGACGGGACAATGCTCCTAATTTCTGACAATGCTCACAAGCTTTGCAAAACTCATGAGTGTCCTTGAACATAGTGGGCCAGTAAAGCCACACCGCAGAATCTTGGCCGTGGTCTTTTTAACAGAAAAGTAACCACCACAGGCCTGTGAGGGACAGAAGGAGATGACACTCTAATGCTCATCGTCTGGCACACATCTCCTTAATATTTGATCTGGGTAATATTTAAATAAATATGGATCATCTCAAAAAAAGTTACGCACCTCGGTAAAAAAATTCTTCTTATCTTGTGCAGCCCAATGTGTAGGTATGAAACCGGTGGCAAGATAATTAGCAATATCAGTGAACCAATGTGAATGAGAGACTCTGAACAACTGTTTGTCAGGGAACATGTCATTGATATATGTCGTCTCAAGGGAATCAGAGGAATTAAAGCGAGATAGATGGTCAGCCACTACGTTCTCTACTCCCTTTTTATCTTTTATTTCTAGGTCAAATTCTTAGAGTAGGAGGATCCATCTTATCATGAGGGGCTTATCATCATTCTTAGACAGGAGATACTTGAACGCCACATTATCTATGTAAATAATGATCTTAGATCCAATTAAACCTAAATTTGTCAAAAGAGAACACTACGACCAAGAGTTCCTTTTCCGTAGTTGAGTAGTTCACTTGGGCAAGATTTAGAGTCTTACTCGCATAATGAATAACATAGAGTTTCTTATCTTTTCTCTAGCCTAAAATTGCCCTAAGAGCATAGTCAGACACGTCGCACATAAGTTCAAAAGGAATGCTACAGTTGGGTGGCTGTATAATAGGTGCACTGGTCAACATGCCTTTAAGCTTAGTGAAAGCTTCCGACATAGCTCAGTTCACTCGTATGGTGCATCCTTTTGAAGTAGATTACATAGAGGATGAGAGATAAGACTAAAGTTCTTTATGAATCTTTTGTAAAATCTGGCATGTCTTAAGAAGGATCGCACGTCCGGTATGTTCTTGGGTGGAGGTAGGTTAGAGATAAGATCTTTTTTTGCCTTATCCACCTCGATTCCTTTGGACGATATAATATGTCTAAGGATAATTCCCTTATGAACCATGAAATGACACTTTTCCCAATTAAGTACCAAGTTCTTTTCTTCACATCTTTTCAGCACACATTTAAGATTTTCTAAGCACTCGTTGAAAGATGGACCGAAGACAGAAATCGTCCATGAAGACCTTTAGATATTGCCCCACTATGTCAGAAAAAATACTCATCATACATCGCTGAAAGGTGGCAGGGGCATTACATAGTCTGAATGGCATCCTTCGGTAAGCAAAGGTGTCACAAGGGCATGTAAACGTAGTCTTTTCCTGATCTTCAGGGGTAATCTCTATCTGATTATAACCTGAATACCCGTCAAGGAAACAATTATAGGAATGACCAGCTAACCTTTCCAAGATCTGATTAATGAAGGGTAAAGGAAAGTGGTCCTTCCTCATGAAGGTATTCAACTTCCTGTAGTCAATGCACATTCTCCAACCAGTTGTTACTCTAGTTGGCATAAGTTCATTATTGGCATTGGCTACGATGGTGATTCCAGACTTCTTAGGAACCACCTGAGTTGGACTCACCGATTGACTATTGGATATAGGGTATATGATACCCACATCTAATAATTTAATAATCTCGGCCTTAACCACTTTCTTCATGTTTGGATTTATTCTACGTTGTGATTGTCGAGCGGTCTTCGCATTATCCTCAAGATAAATGTGGTGAGTACAAATCGATGGATCAATTCCCTTGAGGTCCGCAATCGTCCATCCAAGGGCTCCTTTATGCTAAAAAAGAGTAGATATGAGCATACTCTCCTATTATTTCTCTAGGTGGGCAGAAATCACCATCGGGTATGTCTCATCTTGACCTAAATATGCATATTTCAAATCAGAGGGCAAAGGTTTTAGGTCAAACTTCGATGTCTTGAGGTTAGGCGGTAGAGACACTACATAGTTTGGGGCAACTCTTCAAATTGTGGCCTCCATCAGTTAACTTCAAGTACCGACGTAACATCAAGCATGACACATGTCTCCCTAATTATGTCATCATCAAAATCATGGGAGTGGGCCAGACACGTCTCTAGAGGGTCAAAGGATAAGGTCAAAGGTGTCATATCTTCCACGAAAGAGTCAATCATGTTAATGTCGTGAAAATCGTCATTATCCTCTAACCATCTGCCTATATTGAAAAATATTTCTCACTCCAATGTCATATTTTCAAAAGACATATTCATGACACCATTCTTGCAATTGATAATTACATTTGAAGTGGCAAGAAATGGGCTACCAATAATGACGGAAATCTGAGTGCTCATGTTACTGATGATTCGGTATCCAGGATGATAAAATCGACAGGGTAGTAAAATCTGTCAACCTAGACCAACACATCCTCAATTATCCCTCTTGGTACACGAATAGAGTGATCAGCAAGTTGTAGTAGGGTTAGGGTGGGTTTTAATTTACTCAAACCTAACTGTTTGTATACCGAGTAGGGAATCAGATTGATGCTCGCTCCTAAGTCAAGAAGTGCGCGGTTAATTCGATAGTCCCCGATTACACATGATATGGTTGGACTACTGGGATCTTTGAATTTTTACAACACATCTTGCTTTAGGATGACACTAACTTTCTCAGTTAAGAAGATTTTCTTTTGAATATTTTGCCTTCTTTTGGTCGTACATGAGTCTTTTAGGAATTTGGTATATGAAGGTAGTTGTTTCACAACATCAAGTAGAAGAATATTGACCTTCACTTATTTCAATACCTTTATAATATCTTAAGAGTTAGAGAGAGGTTTTGGTGTAACCAACCATTGGAGAAATGAAGCAATCAACTTCCTTTAAGGTTCCAGTTATACCTTTGGTGGGGCATGGCTAGATCCATCTTCTTTGTCCACTTCCGAGTCCTTAGGCTTTTCAGTCATAACTGGAATAGTTTTGTCAATGATCTTCCCACTCCTAAGAGTGGTGATGGATTTAGCTTGCTCCATTTGATTTGAAGAGCTTGGGTCGCTAACTTCATATTGCGGTTTAGGATTGGGAAGAGGTTGAGCTGGGAAGCTCCCCCTGTTCCCAATCGTATTTTTAGCCTTAAGTTCATGTATCGCTTTTATAAGATTTTGAAAGGCTTGTAGCATATTCTGATTGAAAAGCTCTTGCTTTTAAAAATGTTGTAAAACCGAGTCCTCTGAAGGTTTCTCTTGTTGTGGAATTTGATTAAATAAACTTTGAGGGGTAGCAGTTTGTCCATTCCTCCAACTAAAGTTTAGATGATTTCTCTAACTAGGATTGTATATATTGGAGGTAGATCCACTGAAAGGTCTTTGATAATTATTTACTGCATTGGATTGCTCATTCAACAGCCCTCGAAAGGTAGGTATTGTTGGACAATTTTTAGTTGTGTGAATGTTGCAATCACAGATACCATAGATAGTTTCATTAACCTTATCCTTCTTTAATTCCATGGCCTCAAATTTCCTTATGAGATTAGTCACGTTAGAATTGATATCATCATCCTCTTTCAGGAGATACATTCCTCCCCTCTCCTTATATTGAGTCGGCTTAGACATGGTGCTTGATTTTGGGTATGTGTCTCATGATTGTGCGTTTTCAGTAAGTCTATCCAAGTAATCCCACACATCATTGACATTTTTATTTATGAATTTCTCATTGCACATTGTCTCAACCAATTGGCACATGGAACATGTCAGTCCATCATAGAAAAAGTGTGTAATGCACTACGTTTTAAAACCATGTTATGAGCATGAACTGATAAGATCCTTGAACCTTTACCAACATTGGAAGAATGTTTCATCCTTCTTTCGCATAAAGTTCATGATTGATTTTCTAACGATGTTCGTTTTATGATGTGAAAAATTTTAAACTTGAATTAGGAAGTTTCTAAAAATAAAAGAAAGGAAAGATGAAATAAATTAGGAAAATTTCTAAAAATATAAACAAATCCTAATCTAAAAATAGAAATTTAAAAAAATTAGAAAATCAGAAAGAGATTACCAATTTAGAAGTTTCTATCTCAGAATCGTACAAAACAGAAAAGTTAGGTTAGTTTCTAAAAATAAAAAAAATCTAAACCTAAGGTTAGAAAACCCTAATCTTAACCTAATTATAAAACCAGTTAATTTCAAAAAGACGCAAACGTTGGTCCCTAGCAACGGCGCCAAAAACTTGTTCACACCCTAAGTATATAGTTGTGATGTAGTAATAAACTCAATAAGACCAAGGTCGAATCCACAGAGACTGAAACCTGTACATAATCTGAAAATAACTTGAACTGGAACTAGAATAAGATGAAATCTAAATCAAGTGAATGTGAGGTTAGAATGGTGAAATATGAAACTAAAATTTTGGAGAAATCAAAGGTAGGAAACTAGGGATTCAAAGGATCCACTTGTAGAGATCAGGAAGATCTACGCTTGATTCATGAACTCAACTGGACTTCGAGTCCCATCTTTATCTAGTTGGAAGATATGTCATTAAAACTTAATATGAACTTCCTATGATCTAGTTTTTAAAGAGATGAAAGGTATGAGAATTAGAGTTGATTCCATCACAAAACCATACCCATGAGACAAAGTAAACAACAAAATTAAACCAATCAATAACCAATCAGACAGATGTATGCATGTTAGAAAGGATTCTATCATCCGACCATTTCCAAGGGGCAATAATGAACAACGAAGCATCCTAACTTTACAATCAAATAATGGAAAAGAAATACTCAAAGCTATTGCAGACTCATTGTAATTTCAGTCACAACAAACCATTTAAAACTACAAGTATTCCTATTAATCAAACTAAAACCAAGGTAGTTGATAACATGAATCAAAATCATAAAAGCCTTCCCATCACACCACAAGCTTCACCTCTTAGCCCTAGCTAAGAGGCTTAGCTAGACATGATTAGGCTAAGATCTCTAAAGGAAAGAAATAAACCAAACTAAGGAGGAAAAAGGAAGAAGAAGGAAGTAGCCGACCACGCTCTACGTCCAAAGATGATCCTCCTCTCTCTCTATTCCTTTTCTTTTATAACAATAGCGAGGTCGGTCAAGTGTGCATGCTTAAGTCGGTTGACTAGAGAAAAGTCAGCGCGCGTAAACTTTACGCAGTGAATAAACGTAATCAGCCTTGCGTTTAGATGAAAGTTTAGACAGCTGACCGTCTCAGCTTCTATTTGGACTTCATGGTTGGGTACAGGACGATCTTTTACAACGTGTAGACGGTCCAAATCATGAATCCGACCGTGCCCTTGATCATAGAATGACCCTTAACGGCCGATTTTTACGAATGCAGTCCCTTGTGAACATTCTTGTGCTGCGAAGCTCGGTGGACCCCGCAGTGCTATTTTCAGAGAAATTCGATCAATTCATTGAATTCCTGGTGAAAAATTAGTTGGGTAGGAGAGGTTTTGCTAGGTTCTAGCATGACCCACTGAATCAAATCAAGCTGTCGTTCATCCTGCATTTGACGATGGAGATCGCGTGATTGCGTGCATGGGCCAAAAATGAAAGGTAGGCGAGGGTCTTGGCCACCCCCTGAGCAATTTTAATGGCTCGAATCGTCTAACCGGATGATGGTTGCGGCGCACTACTCAACTTAGCGTCCATAAGGTGCGGACGATGTGGTTTTTTGAGGAAAGGGTCAGGTCAGCCCGGCTTTGACTGGGTTGCCCGACCGGTGTGGTGTGGGCGCATGTATCTATGTACACATAATATATATGTGGAGTTCACTGTGATGTATATGCAAAATTTGCGCCATTCATCTGCTTCCCCATCCAATTTAAGGGGTTGAGAACAAAATTGAAGCATATCCAGATATCGAGTGGGCCCCAAATCAATGATTTATAGGTTAATCTGTCTGTTGCGCCACTTTCACGAGGATTTAATGGCTGAACTTTTACGTGTATAGTTAATTTATAGTCCTCAGGTGTTGAGGGTCAAATATTGCATATTAGACCCCAGTTACTACCTAGATTTACGGACATGATACTGCTTAATGGTCCACTTTAATCGTGTTTTTGTTGCAGAGTGTGATTAAGAGCGTTGACTGAAAAAGAATACTAAAAGCATGGATTTGATACTTCGAAATCATCAGAGCAAGGGACAGACTCCAGGGGACCAAGATCGATGCCAGGGATCCAAAAAAACTGAGAAACTGAAGCTCAAGTGGCCCGAAAGATGTCCAGAATGTAAGATCACAGGGTTCCCACCATCCGTTCAGCTCAAGACTATATGTGGCCTGAGGATCATAAATGAACCATACACGACAATTTTCAACCATCGGATCCCTCTAGAAGTGGCCCAATGGATAGATCAGCCCCTTAAATTCTTAAGTGGGACCCACCTGATCTCTGGATAGGCCTCAATTTTGGTCTCAACCATTTAAATTAGTAGGAGAAGTGGATGAGGGGAACGAATTTTCAAGAATCATCACAGTGGACCTCATTCTGCAGTGCATGTGCACACCATCAGGGTAATACACGTGGTGCACCAAACCTGGTCAAACCGGTCAGCGACCACTTCTCCACAAAATCCCGCTCGGATTTGGTTTCTAATGCGATTTTGAACAGGGACTTGTGGTCCTCTGTTGTGGGCCACCATCAAGATTCAATGGTCCAATCCGGGCCGTCCATTAGATCAACGTGGTCCCTTTTACCACTGCCTAGGTGGCAGTTTTTCAATTGACAGCGAAGATCTGGTTTTGATCGTCCAAACGAAAGATGAACGGCGGGAGGAAAATTCAGTGGGCAGCATCAAGGGCGATCCAAAAATATGCTCTTCTGACCGAAATTTCGATGTGGTTCCAATGGACGGAGTAGATTTCCTCACCGACGCTGATAATGGGCTCCACCAGCAGCTCAGTGTAGGTAGAGCGTCTAAGTAGAGCCCAGAGGCTGCCGCCTTTCGTGGACCTTTCTGTGATCTCGATCACGATCGATTGGATGATCCAAACTGTTCATAATTTTCAGAGGGGGGGTCTTTACCCCAACCACGCAGCCAAAATAGGTTTTTTTTTTTTTTGCTATGTACCATTCTGAAATTCAATCCAAACACAGCTTTTCTTATGTTTCTTGCTACGAAAATCAAAGCTTGCGCCTGAAGTTTCTCCTTACGTAAACAGGGATGGTACAAGGTTCTTAGCCGACCTAGCAATACTATAAGAGGATCAGCACTCTAGGGGTGAAGGCATTCAAGAGCAGATTCACAGCTCAGGCTGGGAACAACAGCGAGAGAGAGAGACAGGGAGAGTTCTTTTTCTTTTAAGGTTTTATTTTATTTGTTTTATTTTTATGTGAGATCTAGCTCACTCATGTGTAGCTAAACCTCTTAGCTAGGGCTAAGAGGTGAAGCTTGTAGTGTGATGAGAGGATTCTTTTATGCCTTTTGTTTATCCTGAATTGATATTTGATTTTAGTTAATTATGAAAATATTTTTAGTTTTTAATGGTCTGTTGTGACTAAAATTACAATGGGTCTGAGATAGCTTTGAGTATTTCCTTTCCTTTTTATGTTTATGATGTCAGGAAGCCCTGTTATTCACCATAGTCTCCTGGGCATGGTCGGATGACGGTACCCTTCCTAACCTTCATACATGTGATTAGTTGGTAATTAGTTTAATTCTGTTGTTTACT
This sequence comes from Magnolia kwangsiensis, assembly GCA_037074715.1. Lineage (NCBI taxonomy): Eukaryota > Viridiplantae > Streptophyta > Magnoliopsida > Magnoliales > Magnoliaceae > Magnolia > Magnolia kwangsiensis. The sequence continues at coordinate 12,167,751 of CM073582.1, read as the reverse complement.
GTCTCCTGGGCATAGTTTGGTGATGGAATCCATTCTAATTCATATACCTTTCATCTCTTTGAAACTATATCAAATAAGTTCAGTTTAATTTTCATAAAAAAGGCATAAGATCTCCCTGATCTCTACAAGTGGATCCTCTGAATCCCTAGTTTTCTATCTCAGATTTCTCTCAAGTTTTAGATAATAATTTCACAATTATTCCTTAAATTCTAGTTGATTTAGATTTCATCTCATTCTAGTTCTAGTTCTAGTTAGTTTTAGATAACGTACAGGTCTCAGTCCCTTGGGATTCGACCTCGGTCTTACTGAGTTTATTACTACATCACAACCCTGCGCTTGGGAGTGAACAAGTTTTTGGCGCCGTTGCCCGGGATCGAACCCGGGTCACCCGCGTGACAAGCGAGAATATTCACCACTATACTATAACTTGCTGATCGCACTATTCGTGTACCAAGAGGGATAATCGAGGGTGTGTTGGTCCCGATCGATAGATTTTACTACCCTTTAGATTTTATCATCTTGGATACCGAACCATCGATAACATGAGCACTCAGATTTCCGTCATTCTTGGTCACCCATTCCTTTCAACTTCAAATGCAATTATCAATTGCAAGAATGGTGTCATGAGTATGTCTTTTGGAAATTTGACATTAGAGTCAAATATCTTTTTCAATAACGGTAGCAACTCGAAGGATGATGACGATTTCCATGACATTAACATGATTGATTCTTTCATTGAAGATAGAATGCCTCTTACCGTATCCTCTGATCCTCTAGAGACATGTCTGGCTCACTCCCATGATTTTGATGATGATATGATTAGGAAGACGTGTGTCATGCTTTATACTGCACCGGTACTTGAAGTTAACCGACGGAGGCAACAATTTAAAGAGTTGCCCCAAACCGATGTAGTGCCTCTACCGTCTAACCTCAAGCCACCGAAGCTTGACCTCAAACCTTTGTCCTCTGATTTGAAATATGTCTATTTAGGTCAAGATGAGACATACCCAGTAGTGATCTTTTCCCACCTGAAGAAAGAGCAGGAGAGTATGCTCATAGGTACTCTCCTTGAGCATAAAGGAGCTCTTGGATGGACGATAGTGGACCTCAAAGGAATTAACCTCTCGATTTGTACTCACCGCATATATCTTTAGGATAATTTAAAAATCGTTCGGCAATCATAACGTAAACTAAATTCAAATATGAAGGAAGTGGTTAAAGTCGAGGTTCTCAAACTATTAGATGTGGGTATCATATACCCTATATTCGATAGTCAATGGATGAGTCCAACTTAGGTGGTTCCTAAGAAGTTCGGGATCACCATCGTAGCCAATGCCAATAATGAACTCGTGCTGACCAGAGTTATTACTGGTTGGAGAATGTGCGCTAACTACAGGAAGTTGAATACTGTCACGAGGAAAGACCACTTTCCTTTACCCTTCATTGATCAAATCTTGGAAAGGCTAGCTGGTCATTCCTATTATTATTTCCTTGACGGGTATTCGGGCAATAATCAGATTGAAATCGCCCCTGAGGACCAGGAAAAGACCACATTTACATGTCCCTAGGACACCTTTGCTTACAGAAAGATGCCATTCGGGTTATGTAATGCCCCTGCCACCTTTCAGCGATATATGATGAGTATCTTTTTTGACACGGTGGGAAAATATCTAGAGGTCTTCATGGACGATTTCTCTATTTTTGGTTCATCTTTCAGCGAATGCTTAGAGAGGCTTAAATGTGTGCTGAAAAGATGTGAAGAAAAGAATTTGGTACTTAATTGGGAGAAGTGTCATTTCATGGTTCAAAAGGAAATTATCCTTGGGCATATCATCTCGTCCAAGGGAATCGAGGTAGATAAGGCAAAAATCAATCTTATCTCTAACCTACCTCCACCTAAGAACATCAGAGACATGCAATCCTTCTTAGGACATGCAGGATTTTATAGGCGATTCATAAAAGACTTTAGTCTCCTCTCTCATCCTTTATGTAATTTTTTTCAAAAGGATGTGCCATACGAGTAAACTGAACAATGCAAAGAAGCTTTCACCAAGCTTAAGGGCATGTTAACCACTGTACCTATCATGCAGCCACCCGACTGGAGTCTTCCTTTTGAACTTATGTGTGACGCTTCTGATCATGCTCTTGGTGCGGTTCTAGGTCAGAGAAAAGATAAGCAGTCTTACGTCATTCATTACGCAAGTATGACTCTAAATCCTGCCCAAGTGAACTGCTTGACTACAGAAAAGGAACTTTTAGCCGTGGTGTTCACTTTGGATAAATTTAGATCCTACCTGATCGGATCCAAGATCATTATATACACAGATCATGCGGTACTTAAGTATCTTCTTTCAAAGAATGATTCTAAGTCTCGCCTGATACGATGGATCCTTCTATTCTAAGAATTTGATTTGAAAATTAAAGATAAAAAGGGAGTAGAGAACGTAGTGGCCGATTACCTTTCTCACCATAATACCTCTAATTTCCTTGAGGCGACCCATATCAATGACATGTTCCCTGATGAACAATTGTTTAGAGTCTCCCATGCACCTTGGTTCGCTGATATTGCTAATTATCTTGCTATAGGTTCCATACCGACGCCTTGGACTGCACAAGATAAGAAAAAATTCTTTACCAAGGTGCGTAACTTTTTCTGAGATGATCTATATTTATTTAAATATTGACCAGACCAAATCTTAAGGAAATGTGTACCAGACGATGAGCATCAGAGTGTCATCTCCTTCTATCACTCACAGGCCTGTGGTGGTCACTTTTCTGCTAAAAAGACCACGACCAAGACTCTACGGTGTGACTTTTATTCGCCCACCATGTTCAGGGACACTCATGAGTTTTGCAAGGCTTGTGAGTGTTGTCAAAAATTGGAAGCATTGTCCTGTCGAAATATGATGCCCTTGAATCCTATTCTTATCATGGAAGCATTTGATTGCTGGGGCATCGATTTCTTGGGACCTTTCCCCTAATCCTTTAAAAATTTGTATATTTTGCTCGCTGTAGACTATGTCACTAAATGGATTGAAGCAATTTCGTGCCGAAACAATGACCATCGCACGGTCATTAAATTTTTGAAGGAAAACATTCTGTCACGGTTCGAAACGCCTTGAGCCATCATTAGTGACTGGGGCTCACACTTTTGTAATAGACCATTTGAGAGCTTAATGAAGAAATACGGTATCTCTAATAAGGTGAGCACCTCATACCATCCATAGACAAATGAACAAGCTGAGATTTCCAATAGGGAGATCAAACATATCTTAGAGAAAACGGTTAACCCTGATCGTAAGGATTGGTCAATCCGATTGACCGATGCCTTATGGGCATACCGTACTGCTTTTAAAACCCCTATTGAAACATCTCCCTTTAGACTTGTCAATGGGAAGCTTATCACTTGCTGGTGGAGTTGGAACATAAAGCATACTGGGTGATTAAAAATCTGAATTTCAATCTAGACAACGCTGGCTTGCTACGCAAACTTCAGTTGAATGAATTGGAAGAAATCCAGAATGATGTGTATGAGAACTCGAGAATTTACAAGGACGGGATGAAGGCATTTCATGATCAACATATTCTATGAAAATCATTCACGCTAGGTCAGAAAGTCCATTTATACGACTCTCGATTACATCTCTTTCTGGGTAAGCTTCAATCTCGTTGGACCGGCCCTTACATTGTTGTTACTGCTTAGGGCTGTCGAGATAAGAGATTCCGACAATGGCAAGGAGCTTAAAGTAAATGGACATCGATTAAAACCATTTGTCGAGAAATTTGATTCAGAGGACATGTCCATGCCTCTGACTACTCCTGTTTACCAGGATTGATCTCCTAGTCTGATGGAGGTATAGGTAGGTTTATCGCTTTCATAAAACTAGGGTAGTTTGCTCTATTTGTCTGGCTGAAGACGGTAAACTTAGCGCTCCTGGGAGGCAACCCAGCTTTTCATTCCATTTCATTTTCTTAGTTCAATGTTTGTGGGTAACATTACTGTAAACCCTCACGAGACTACAACTCGTCCACTAGGGGCAACCTAGGGATTTAAAGGCTTGTTGCATATGCTAAATGCAATCGAGAACACCTGCAAAAGTGGTATAGGTAGGATTTTATTATTGTTATTTTTGTTCTTCGTTCTCTCTCGTGCTGATAAGCTTCCATGCTACGATCTTTTGGAAAACTCTCTCAATTTGTTATTCAGGTACTATCTTCCCATCACTTCTTATTTACTTTCATTGTCCCATGTGCATTGCATGTTATATCTTTTACATTGAGGACAATATAGATTTTAGGTTGGGGGTGGGGGATTAGGTTACCTAATCAGTGTTTTCTTGGTCTTGAGCAAAAATTGTGAATTTGAAGTGATTTTAATGGATACCCTTGATTTAGAATTTCAAGATAAGTGATGTTGGTAATTTATGACTCTTGGATTCAGTATCTGTTCAATTTCACAGTTAAGATCAAGTTATCAATTCATGATTAGAAGTTGTAAACATTGATTGAGTCATGATTTCACATGTCACATCTCGTTTCCACATTAAGGATTCAGTTTGATATTGGAAGGTTAACATGGTAATCACTAAGCATGTAAGGAATCAACTTGAAAATTTGCCCGTCATGAACAATTAAAGAAAAAGAAAAAAAAAGAAGATCAAATACCTTTGGAAAAAGTTGGGCGAATAATTGCACCATAGGTTTGCTCCCTATAGGTGTAGATTTAATTCCCCATGAATGATATGTGAAAAGGGTTGGATGTACAGTCTTTACCATAGGTTTTCTCCCTGTAGGTGTTCACTCCCCAAGTGCAGGGTTGCAATGTAGTAATAACTCGGTAAGACCGAAGTCGAATCCCAAGGGACTGAAACTCGTACGTTATCTAAAATTAAGTAGAATTAGAACTAGGCTAAGATAAAATCTAAACTGTATGTAATTTGAGGAATAATGGTGAAAATATTAATCTAAAATTGATAGAAATCAGAGGAAAGGAAACTAGGGATTCAGAGGATCCACTTGTAGAGATCAGGGAGATCTTATGCCTGTTTCATGAATCATGGAATTTACTGAACTGCCATTGATCTAGTTTTCAAAGAGATGAAAGGAAGATGAATTAGAATGGATTCCATCACCAAACCATGCCTAGGAGACTATGGCAAACAATAGAATTAAACTAATTACCAACCAATCAACAACGCATGAAGGTTAGGAAGGGTGCCGACATCCAACCATGCCCAGGAGACTATGGTGAACAACAGGGCTTCCTAACGTCACAAACATGAAAAAGACAAAGAAATATTCAAAGTCATCGCAGATCCACTGTAATTTCAGTCACAACAGACCATTAAAGACTAAAAATATTTTCATACTAATCAGACTAAAATCAACTTCAATTCATACATTAAAATCAAATTAAAATCATAGAATCTCCCATCTCACTACAAGCTTCACCTCTTAGCCCTAGCTAAGAGGTTTAACAACACATGGTGAGGCTAAAAGTCTCTCAAAAGCATTAAAAAAGAAAATAAAAAATAAAGAAAATAAAGAAAATACTCCCAGCCGGCTACCTGTGCTGTGCTTCATGTCCACGTTCCAGCCTCCACTAGCTGTTCTTCAATGCTCCTTTTATAAGTAATAGCAGCCGGTGCGCGTGATTGCCATAATAGAGTCGGAAACCCACTTTGTTTATGCAACAGAAATTTCTAGAACTCTTACGCATCTGTGACGATTGTTAGGCCCATAATCAGACTTATCAAAGGAATCCATGCCGCTCGTTTGTTTACCCTCGAAAAACCTGTCAGGTTTGATTGGTTTAGATCAGATTCGTGGTGGACCACAAATTATTTTAATTCACCGTCAGTCCTTCATTTGGAATATCAGAAACTGATGTTTGAGGTATCTTGAAATTTTGCCGGCTAGGTCATGTTTATAGGGCCCTTTTAGGTATGATGGACAGTCCAGATTCATCGTATGAACCCTGATGGCGGCCCACAAGGAAAGACCGCAACTCCCTGTTGCGAAACAGAGAGCGCTCCCCGATGCTGTGACATTTGGTGAACCCTTCAGCGATGTTTTTAATAAAATCCACCCCGTCCATTGTATTCCCTACGAAAAAATGTACGGGTATGGTTGGTTTTGGATCCAAACCATGGTGTCCCATGAGATTGTAACCCAGCCGTCCATCCTACATTTAACCAGAGATCTATGGTATATTCATGCATGGGACCAAAGGGAAAGCTTGGCAAGGGTATTGGCCACGTCCCTCAGTGAATGGATGGTCTGGATCATCCATTTGGACGATGAGTGGACCCCACAACTCAAAATCGGCCAACCTCCGTGCGTCCGCTGGGTGTTTTAACAAGAAGTCGAGTTTGAGTCGGTTAGCGCACGCTGACCGACTTCATGGAATGCAGTGCACGTCGAGTGCACTTATGCACTGTGCACTGACACCACCTATGGGATCCACTGAGATGTATATATATGAAATCCGAACCGTCCATCCAATTTTCCAGCTCTTTTAATGCGTTGAGATCAAAATTTGAAGCATATCCAGCCTCAGGTGAGCCCTAAAGTAAGATTTTATGGGCTGATTTGATCGTTGGGCCACTTCCACGACGATCCAACGACTGATTTTCTACATATACGATTAATTTCTATCCCTCAGACCATATATGAAGTTTCAAGCCGAACGGATGGTGAAAACCTTGTGATCTTGCATTCTGGACCAATTTCAGGCCACTTGAGCTTCAGTTTCTTAATTTTTGCAGATCTTTGGTACGTAAATTCCGTCGATCTTAATCCCCGGGAGTCTGTCTGTTGCCTTGGTGAATTCTGAACGTTAAATCCATGCTTTTAATATATTTTTACAGTTCATGCTCTCAAATACACCCTGCATCACAAACACGGTTAAAATCGGGTGTTAAATAGTATCATGTTCGTAAATCTAGGCAATAACTGGGGTCTGATATGCAATATTTAACCCTCAACACAACCCCCAACCAGCATTTTGCTAGTCCCGAGAAAAATATGCGAAAAATAAGTTGAGAATTATATGATAATGTTTATGAAATCGAGTGATGATTTTTTTTATTTTTTGAAAATTAAACCAGATGCTAGAATTTTAAGATTCATGAATGCTGGCTATTACTCTCTCCTGGACTCAAGCGCTCGGTAAGCTTCATAATCAAGTTCATGGTATTAATCCAACAATCAGAAAAATTCTAAACATCGAGTTTCATGGGTATATAGTGTAATCTCGGCTTATCAACATTAAGATTTAATTCGTTATTCCATGATATCATTGGTAGCCAATAAGGTCATTCATGACAACCAAAACTTAACCCAAGTCTTGCCTCATAAGTCATTCTTCCATTCTTTCAGTTTTTTTTTTCGTTAAAAGAATGTTAAGAGGGGAATCAAATTTTCACCGATAGGGAGCAAACCTAAGGTAAAACTAGTCACCCAACTCTTTTCCAACTATTGACCGTGGGGAATCGAATCCACACCTATAGGGAGCAAACCCATGGTGAAGATTAATTACCCAACCTTTTCAATTTTTATATCCTGATGGTAAGATATTTCAGGCTGGTTCCTTTCATGCTCAGTGATTACCAAGTTAATCCTTCGATATGGAACTGAAATCTTAATGTGTAAGTGAGACGTGACATGTGAAATCATGACTCAATCAATGTTTACAACTTCTAATTCTGGATTGACAATTCAAACTTAACTGTGAAATCTAACAGATACTGAATCCAAGAGTCATAAATCACCAACATTACTTATCTTGAAAGTCTAAATTACAGATGGATGTCCATCTAAATCACTTTGAATTCATAAGAATTTTCAGAAAAATTTTAAAATTTTCACAATTTTTGCTCAAGACTAAGAAAACACTAATTAGGTTGCCTAATCCCCACCCCCAACTAAAAATCTACATTGTCCTCAATGTAAAAGATATAACATGCAATGCACATGAGACAACGAAAGTAAAGTGATGGGAAGATAGTACCTGGATAATATATCGAGAGAGGTTTTTCAAGAGATCACAGCATGAAAGCTTGTCAGCATGAGAGAGAAAGCAAAACTAAAATAACAAAAATAAAATCCTACCTATACTACTTTCGTAGGTGCTCTCGATTGCATTTAGCATATGCAATAAGCCTTTAAACCCCTAGGTTACCCCTAGTGGACAAGTTGTAGTCTCGTGAGGATTTGTAGTAATGCTACCCACAAACATTAAACTAGAAAAATGAAAGGGAATGAAAGGCTGGGTTGTCTCCTAGGAGCGGTAAATTTACCGTCTTCAGCCAGACAAAATAAATCACTACGCTAGTCCTATGAAAGCGATAAACCTACCTATACCTCCATCAGACTAGGAGATCAATCCTGGTAAACAGGAGCAGTCAGAGGCATGGACATGTCCTTTTAATCAAATGTCTCGACAAATGGCTTTAATCGATGCCCATTTACTTTAAACTCCTTGCCATTGTCGGGATCTCTTATCTCGACGGCCCCATGAGGATAAGCAGTAATAACAATGTAAGGACCGGTCCAACGAGATCGAAGCTTACCTGGAAAGAGATGTAGTCAAGAATCGTACAAAAGGACTTTCTGACCTGGCGTGAATGATTTCCATAGAATATGTTGATCATGAAATGCCTTCATCTTGTCCTTGTAAATTCTCGAGTTCTCATATGCATCGTTCCGAATTTCTTCAAGCTCATTTAATTGAAGTTTACGTAGCGCACCAGCGTTGTCCAGATTGAAATTTAAATTTTTGATCGCCCAGTATGCTTTATGTTCAAATTCCACGGGCAAGTAACAAGCTTTCCCATAGACAAGCCTAAAGGGAAATGTTCCAATAGGAGTTTTAAAAGCAGTACGGTACGCCCATAAGGCATCAGTCAATCGGATTGACCAATCCTTACGGTTAGGGTTAACCGTTTTCTCTAAGATATGTTTGATCTCCCTATTGGAAATCTCAGCTTGTCCACTTGTCTGTGAATGGTATGGGGTGCTTACCTTATGAGAGATACCATATTTCTTCATTAAGCTCTCGAATGGTCTATTACAAAAGTGTGAGCCCCCGTCACTAATGATGGCTTGAGGCGTTTCAAACCGCGACAGGATGTTTTCTTTTAAGAATTTAATGACCATGCGATGGTCATTGTTGCGGCACGAAATTGCTTCAACCCATTTAGTGACATAATCTACGGCGAGCAAAATATATAAATTCCTAACGGATTGGGGGAAAGGTCCCATGAAATCAATGCCTCAACAATCAAATGCTTCTATAATAAGGATGGGATTCAAGGGCATCATATTTCGACGGGATAATGCTTCCAATTTCTGACAACGCTCACAAGCCTTACAAAACTCATGAGTGTCCCTGAACATAGTGGGCCAGTAAAAGCCACACTGTAGAATTTTGGCAGTGGTCTTTTTAGCAGAAAAGTGACCACCACAGGCCTGTGAGTGACAGAAGGAGACGGCACTCTGATGCTCATCGTCCGGTACACAGATCCTTAAGATTTGGTCTGGACAATATTTAAACAAATATGGATCATCTCAGAAAAAGTTACACACCTTGGTAAAGAATTTTTTCTTATCTTATGACGTCCAGTGTATCGGTATAGAACCTGTAGCAGGATAATTAGCAATATCAGCAAACCAATGTGAATGGAAGACTCTGAACAGTTGTTCATCAGGGAACATATCATTAATATGAGTCGCCTCAAGGGAATCAGAGGTATTAAGGCGAGAAAGGTGATCGGCCACTATGTTCTCTACTCTCTTTTTGTCTTTAAATTCCAAATCGAATTCTTAGAATAGAAGGATCCATCGTATCAGGCGGGGCTTAGAATCATTCTTAGAAAGAAGATACTTAAGTGTCGCGTGATCTGTGTAGATGATGATCTTGGATCCGATCAGGTAGGATCTAAATTTGTCCAAAGCGAACACTACGGCTAAGAGTTCCTTTTCCGTAGTCGAGTAGTTTACTTGGGCAGGATTTAGAGTCCTACTGGAGTAATGAATGACGTAAGGCCGCTTATCTTTTCTCTGGCCTAGAACCGCTCCAAGAGCATAATCAGAGGCGTCGCACATAAGTTCAAAAGGAAGACTCCAGTCAGGTGGCTGCATGATAGGTGCAGTGATTAACATGCCCTTAAGCTTAGTGAAAGCTTCTTGGCATTGCTCAGTCCACTCGTATGGTGCATCCTTCTGAAGAAGATTACATAAAGGACGAGAGAGGAGACTAAAGTTCTTTATGAATCGTCGGTAAAATCCTACGTGTCCTAAAAAGGATCGCACGTATCTGATGTTCTTGAGTGGAGGTAGGTTAGAGATAAGATCGATTTTTGCCTTATCTACCTCAATTCCTTTGGACGAGATGATATGCCCAAGGACAATTTCCTTTTGAACCATAAAATGACACTTCTCCCAGTTAAGTATCAAATTTTTTTCTTCACATCTTTTCAGCACACATTTAAGACTTGCTAAGCACTAGCTGAAAGATGAACCGAAAACAGAGAAATTTTTCATGAAGACCTCTAGATATTTCCCTACCATGTCAGAAAAGATACTCATCATGCATCACTGAAAGGTGGCAGAGGCATTACATAACCCGAATGGCATCCTTCTGTAAGCAAAGGTACCATAGGGACATGTAAATGTGGTCTTTTTCTGGTCCTCAGGGGCGATTTCAATCTGATTATAACCTGAATACCCGTCAAGGAAACAGTAATAGGAATGACCAGCTAGCCTTTCCAAGATTTGATCCATGAAGGGCAAAGGAAAGTGGTCTTTCCTCGTGACGGTATTCAGCTTTCTGTAGTCAATGCACATTCTCCAACCAGTAGTAACTCTGGTCGGCACGAGTTCATTATTGGCATTGGCTACGATGGTGATCCTAGACTTCTTACGAACCACTTAAGTTGGACTCACCCATTGACTATCAGATATGGGGTATATGATGCCCACTTCCAATAGTTTGAGAACCTCAGCCTTAACCACTTCCTTTATGTTTGGATTTAGTCTACGTTATGATTACCGAACAGCCTTTGCATTGTCCTCAAGATATATGCGGTGAGTACAAATCGATGGGTTAATTCCTTTGAGGTCCGCTATCGTCCATCCCAGAGCTTCCTTATACTCAATGAGAGTAGATATGAGCATACTCTCCTATTCTTTCTCCAGGTGGGCAGAGATCACCACCGGGTATGTCTCATCTTGACCTAAATAGATATATTTTAAATTAGAGGGCCAAGGTTTTAGGTCAAGCTTCAGTGGCTTGAGGTTAGATGGTAGATGCACTATATCAGTTTGGGGCAACTCTTCAATTTATGGCCTTCACCGGTTAACTTCAAGTATCGGTGCAGTATCAAGCATGACAATGTCTCCCTAATTATATCATCATCAAGATCATGGGAGTGAGCCAGACACGTCTCTAGAGGATCAGAGGATAAGGTGAGAGGCGTTCTATCTTCCACAAAAGAATCAATCATGTTAATGTCGTGGAACTCATCATCATCCTCTAAGTTGCTGCCGTTATTAAAAAAAATATTCGATTCCAATGTCAAATTTCCAAAAGACATAGTCATGACACCATTCCTGCAATTGATAATTGCATTTGAAGTGGACAGGAATGGGCGACCAAGAATGACGGGAATCGGAGTGCTCGTGTTATTGATGGGTTCGGTGTCCAAGATGATAAAATCAATAGGATAGTAAAATCTATCAACCTGGACCAACACATCCTCAATTATCCCTCTTGATACACGAACAGAACGATCAAGAAGTTATAGTATGGTTCGGGTGGGTTTTAATTCACCCAAACCTAACTGTTGGTATACCGAGTAAGGAATCAAATTGACGCTCGCTCCTAAGTCAAGAAGTGCATGATCAATTCGGTAGTTTCCGATTACACATGATATGGTTGGGCAACCGGGGTCTTTGAATTTTTGTGGCACATCTTATTTTAGGATGGCACTCACTTTCTCAGTCAAGGAAATCTTCTTTTGAACACTTTTCCGTCGTTTGGTAGTGCATAGGTCTTTTAGGAATTTGGCATATGAAGGTATCTGTTTTACGACATCAAGTAGAGTAATGTTGACTTTCACTTGTTTCAACACCTCTAGGATATCTTGAGAGTGAGGGAGACGTTTTGGTTCAATCAACCGTTGGGGAAACGGAGCAACTGGCTTTTCTAGAGGTTCCGGTTCAAATTTTTGTGGGGCGTCACTAGATCCATCATTGTTGTCCTCTTCTAGTTCTTGAAGCTTTTCGGGCCTAACCGGAAGGGTTTTATCAATAACCTTCCTACTCCTAAGAGTGGTGATGGATTTAGCGTGCCCTATTTGATTTGAAGAGATGGGGTCACCTATCTCGTATTGCGGTTTAGGATTGGGGATTGGTTGTGCAGGAAGCATCCCCTTTTCTATAGTCGTCATACATGAATCTACCTTTTGTATAAAGTCTCGCATTATTTGCGTCAGCTCTTGCACAGAATTTTGAGCCGGTTCTTCTTAAGGTCTCCCCTGATTTGGATTTTGATTGAAGAAACCTTAAGGGGTAGCAGTTTGTCCATTCCTCCAACTAAAATTAGGATGATTTTTTCAGCCAGGATTGTACGTATTAGAGGGTGGTCCATTGAAAGGTCTTTGATAGTTGTTTACGACATTGGATTGTTCATTCAATACTTCTCGAAAGGTAGGTATTATAGGACAATTTTCAGTAGTATGAATGTTGCAATCACAGATGCACAAACACTTTCATTAACCTTTTCCTTCTTTCCTTCCATGGCCTCAAATTTTCTGTTGAGATTAGCCACCTTAGTGTTGATATCATCATCCTTTTTCAGGAGATATATTCCGCCCTTTTCCTTTGAATGAGTTGGCCTAGACGTAGTGTTCGGATTTGGATAATAGTTCCATGATTGTATTTTTTCAGCAAGACTATCGAGATAATCTCATACCTCGTCAACATTTTTATTAATGAATTCTCCATTACACATTGTCTCGACCATTTGGCGCATGGAAGATGTCAGTCCATCGTAGAAAAAATTTGTAATGCGCCACGTTTCAAAGCCGTGTTGTGGGCATGAACTGACCAAATCCTTGAACCTTTCCCAACATTGGAAGAATGTTTCATCTTCCTTTTGGGCAAAGTTCATGATTGCTTTTCTGAGGATAATTATTTTATTATGTGGAAAAAATTTCTTCATAAATTCCCTCTGCATATCATTCCATGTGCCAATGGATCTACGACGCAGTGAGTGAGTGAGTGAAACCACGTCTTGGCCTTCTCTTTCAAGGAAAATGGAAAGAGTTTCAGCCTAATAGTATCCTCAGATACATTAGGAAAGTATAAGTGGTTATAATCTCGTCGAACTCTTTCAGATGTAGATACGGTTCTTCAGACTCGAGCCCATGGAACTTAGGAAGGAATTGGATAACCCTTGGCTTGATGTCCATCTGTCCTGTATTCTCAGGAAAAATCATACATGAGGGCGTACTCACCCCCGCCGGTTGTAAATAATCTCATAAAGTACGAGGTGGGAGTGCTTGATGCACCTCATTTTCAACTTGTACTTCCTCAACCCTGGGTTGTGGAAGTGCTTGAGGTTGATTTTCAGCCATAACCTCAATTTCGATTCTAAACTTAGACCTAAAAAAGATAAAAGAAATAAAAATTTAGAAAGAAAGAGAGGATTTGGAAAGAAGTTACTAGATCGGAGTTCTTAAGTTAAAAACCTTACTAAATTAGAAGTTTCCTACAAAACAGAAAAATCGGGTTAGTTCCTAAACAAAAAAAACTTATGGAAAAATTTTAAAACAGAAATAAGGTTAGGAACCTTAAAAGAATTAGAGTTAGAAACTTACTAAAAAGAAGAAATAAATCTTAATCTAAATCTAGAATAGAAAGGAAGAATTTAAGAAAGAATTTACCAATTTAGAAACTATCTCAGAGGCCTACAAAACAACAAAGACACATTAGTTTCTAAAAATCAAGACCATCTAACCCTAATCTTAAACAAATCCTAAAACTAATTAATGTCAGAAAAATGTAGCCGACAGTCCCCGTCAACGGCGCCAAAAACTTGTTCACTCCCCAAGTGCAGGGTTGTGATGTAGTAATAACTCGCTAAGACCGAGGTCGAATCCTAAGGGACTGAAACTCGTACGTTATCTAAAATTAAGTAGAATTAGAACTAGGCTAAGATGAAATCTAAACTGTATGTAATTTGAGGAATAATGGTGAAAATATTAATCTAAAATTTATAAAAATCAGAGGAAAGGAAACTAGGGATTCAGAGGATCCACTTGTAGAGATCAAGGAGATCTTATGCTTGTTTCATGAATCATGAAGTTTACTGAACTGCCATTGATCTAGTTTTCAAAGAGATGAAAGGAAGATGAATTAGAATGGATTCCATCACCAAACCATGCCCAAGAGACTATGGCAAACAATAGAATTAAACTAATTACCAGCCAATCAACAACGCATGAAGGTTAGGAAGGGTGCCGACATCCAACCATGCCCAAGAGACTATGGTGAACAACAGGGCTTCCTAACGTCATAAACATGAAAAGGAAAAAGAAATATTCAAAGTCATTGCAGATCCACTGTAATTTCAGTCACAACAGACCATTAAAGACTAAAAATATTTCCATACTAATTAGACTAAAATCAACTTCAATTCATACATTAAAATCATAGAATCTCCCATCTCACTACAAGCTTCACCTCTTAGCCCTAGCTAAGAGGTTTAGCAACACATGGTGAGGCTAAAAGTCTCTCAAAAGCATTAAAGAAGAAAATAAAAAATAAAGAAAATAAAGAAAATACTCCCAGCCGGCTACCTGTGCTGTACTTCACGTCCACGTTCCAGCCTCCACTAGCTGTTCTTCAATGCTCCTTTTATAAGTAATAGTAGTCGGTGCACGTGATTGCCATAATAGAGTCGGAAACCCACTCTGTTTATGCAATAGAAATTTCTAGAACTCTTACGCATCTGTGACGATTGTTAGGCCCATAATCAGACTTATCAAAGGAATCCATGCCGCTCGTTTCTTTCCCCTCGAAAAACCAGTCAGGTTTGATTGGTTTAGATTAAATTTGTGGTGGACCATAAATTATTTTAATTCACCGTCAGTCCTTCGTTTGGAATATCAGAAACTGATGTTTGAGGTATCTTGAAAGTTTGCTGCCTAGGTCATATTTATAGGGCCCTTTTAGGTATGATGGACAGTCCAGATTCATCGTATGAACCCTGATGGTGGCCCACAAGGAAAGACCGCAACTCCCTGTTGCGAAACAGAGAGCGCTCCCCGATGCTGTGACATTTGGTGAACCCTGCAGCGATGTTTTTAATAAAATCCACCTCGTCCATTGTATTCCCTACGAAAAAATGTATGGGTATGGTTGGTTTTGGATCCAAACCATGGTGTCCCATGAGATTGTAACCTAGCCGTCCATCCTACATTTAACTAGAGATCTATGGTATATTCATGCATGGGACCAAAGGGAAAGCTTGGCGAGGGTATTGGCCACGTCCCTCAGTGAATGGACGGTCTGGATCATCCATTTGGACGATGAGTGGACCCCACAACTCAAAACCGGCCAACCTCGGTGCGTCCGCTGGGCGTTTTAACAAGAAGTCGAGTTTAAGTCGGTCAGCGCACGTTGACCGACTTCGTGGAATGCAGTGCACGTCGAGTGCACTTATGCACTGTGCACTGACACCGCCTTGGGATCCACTGAGATATGTATATATATGAAATTTGATCCGTCCATCCAATTTTCCAGCTCTTTTAATGCGTTGAGACCAAAATTTGAAGCATATCCAACCTCAGGTGGGCCCTAAATTAAGATTTTATGGGCTGATTTGATCGTTGGGCCACTTCCACGGTGATCCAACGACTGATTTTCTACATATACGGTTAATTTCTATCCCTCAGACCATATATGAAGTTTCAAGCCGAACGGATGGTGAAAACCCTGTGATCTTGCATTCTGAACCAATTTCGGGGCACTTAAGCTTCAGTTTCTTGATTTTTGCAGATCTCTGGTAAGTAAATTCTGTCGATCTTAGTCCCCGGGAGTCCGTCTGTTGCCTTGGTGAATTCTGAACGTTAAATCCATTCTTTTAATATATTTTTATAGTTCATGCTCTCAAATACACCCTGCATCACAAACACGGTTAAAATCGGGCGTTAAATAGTATCATGTTCATAAATCTAGGCAATAACTGGGGTCTGATATGCAATATTTGACCCTCAACAGTAGGTGAGGATTTAAGTCCCCTTCTTGGCATTACTTTTACTGGAAAAAAAAAATCAATGGCTGAAAGGAAGAAGAATGATCTATGAGGCACGTTTTAGTTTAGGTTTTGGGTGTCCTGAATGCTCGGCTGGTTACCAATGATATCATGGAACAATGAATTGAATCTTAATATTGATGAGCCGAGATTACACTATACACATGGATCTTAATGTTTAGAATTATTCTAATTGATGGATTAATACTTTTAACTTAATTATGAAGTTTACTGTGTGCTTGAGTCTAGGAGAAAATAATTTCAACATTCATGAATCTTAGCTTTCTCGTATCTAATTCGTTTTTCAAAATATCACTCGGTTATATAGAAAATTCTCCTGTAGTTCTCAACTTACTTTTCACATACCTTGCACGGGACTAGCAAGATGTTGGTTGGGGGTTGTGTTGAGGTTCAAATATTGCATGGTGGGGCCCATTATCAGCATCGGTGAGGAAATCTACTCCGTCCATTGGAACCACATCGAAATTTCAGTCAGAAGAGCATATTTTTAGATCGCCCTTGATGCTGCCCACTGAATTTTCCTCCCGCCATTCATCTTCCGTTTGGACGATCAAAACCAGATCTTCACTGCCAATTGAAAGACTGTCACCTAGGCAGTGGTAAAAGGGACCACATTGATCTAATGGACGGCCCGGATTGGACCAGCGAATCTTGATGGTGGCCCACAACAGAGGACCGCAAGTCCCTGTTCAAAATCGCATTAGAATTTGAATCCGAGCGGGATTTTGCAGAGAAGTGGTCGCTGACCGGTTTGACCAGGTTTGGTGCACCACATGTATTGCCCTGGTGGTGTGCACGTGCACTACAGAATGAGGTCCACTGTGATGAGTCTTGAAAATCTGTTCCGCTCATCCACTTCCCCTACTAATTTAAGGTTGAGACTAAAATTGAGGCCTATCCAGAGATCAGGTGGGTCCCACTTAAGAATTTAAGGGGCTGATCTATCCGTTGGGCCGCTTCTAGAGGGATCCGATGGTTGAAAATCGCCGTGTACGGTTCATTTATTATCCTCAGGCCACATATAGAGTCTTGAGCTGAACGGATGGTGCAGGTAGAGCGTTCAAGTAGAGCCCGGACACTGCCGCCTTTCGTGAACCTTTCTATGATCTCGATCACGATCGGTTGGATGATCCAAACCATTCATAATTTTCAAAGGGGGGTCTTTACCCAACCATGCAACCAAAATAGGTTTTTTTTGCTATGTACCATTCCGAAATTCAATCCAAACGCAGCTTTTCTTGTGTTTCTTGCTGCGAAAATCAGAGCTTGCTCCTGAAGTTTCTCCTTACATAAACAGGGATGGTACAAGGTTCTTAGCCGACCTAGCAACACTATAAGAGGATCAGCACTCCAGGGGTGAAGGCATTCAAGAGCAGATTCACGGTTGAGGCTGGGAACGACAGCGAGAGAGAGACATGGAGAGTTCTTTTTCTTTTAAGGTTTTATTTTATTTTATTTTTATGTGAGATCTAGCCCACTCATGTGTGGCTAAACCTCTTAGCTATGGCTAAGAGGTGAAGCTTGTAGTGTGATGGGAGGATTCTTTTATGCCTTTTGTTTATTCTAAATTGATATTTGATTTTAATTAATTATGGGAATGGTTTTAGTTTTTAATGGTCTGTTGTGACTAAAATTATAATGGGTTTGAGATAACTTTGAGTATTTCCTTTTCTTTTTATGTTTATGACGTCAGGAAGCCCTCTCGTTCATCGTAGTCTCCTGGGCATGGTCGGATGATGGTACCCTTCCTAACCTTCATACATGTGATTGGTTGGTAATTAGTTTAATTCTGTTGTTTACTTTGTCTCCTGGGCATGGTTTGGTGATGGAATCCATTCTAATTCATATACCTTTCATCTCTTTGAAACTATATCAAATAAGTTCAGTTTAATTTCCATAAAACAGGCATAAGATCTCCCTGATCTCTACAAGTGGATCCTCTGAATCCCTAGTTTCCTATCTCTGATTTCTCCTAAGTTTTAGATAATAATTTCACAATTATTCCTTAAATTCTAGTTGATTTAGATTTCATCTCATTGTAGTTATAGTTCTAGTTAATTTTAGATAACGTACAGGTTTCAGTCCCTTGGGATTCGACCTCAGTCTTACCGAGTTTATTACTACATCACAACCCTGCACTTGGAGAGTGAACATCAGGCCATATATAAAGTTTTGAGCCGAACAGATAGTGGGAACCCTGTGATCATGCATTCCACACAATTTTTAGGCCCGTTTAATGTGAATGGAGTGATTTTCTCAGATCTTTAGCATGTAAATTCTTCAATCTCGGTCGCTCGGGTCCATCCCTTGCCTTGGTGACTTCAGAGTATTAAATCAATACTTTTAGTACCCTTTTTCAGTCTAAGCTTCTAAATACACATTGCATCACAAACACGATTAAATTAGGGCATTAAATTGTATCATGTTCGTAAAATTAAGTTATAACTGGGGTTTGATATGCAATATTTGACCCTCAACAATAATGCTTGGATTCCGAGTACTTTTATAAGGAAAAAATAACTCATTAAAAACCACGCAGTGGGAGATAAAAAAAAATTTGCTAGAGGGATGAAAACACTTGTATACTTTATATTTATCACTATAGCCTACAAAGATGCAAAGTACGATTTTTCGATCAAAATTATGTCGCTATGTATCCTAAGTGTAAGGAAAACATTTAGAGCCAAAGACACGAAGTGAATAATAATCAGGATGAGTGTCATGCAGTCTAAAGTATGGACTTTCAAAAGAGCAGATGAAGACAACCGATTAATAAGGTAGACAGTGGTAGTGAAAGCTTCTACCCATAAAAATAAAGAGGCACCACTGTGAAATAACATAGTCATACCTAGTTCCTATATTATCCTATGTCACCTTTCAACTATACCTATTTGCTCTGGAGATATGGGCACAGTACCTAATGAATGATACCAGTGGAAAGAAAATGAGACGATAGCTTGGAGTTTATGAATTCTCCTCCTCCATCAGAGTGAAAAATCTTGATTTGTTTGTTGAATTGTTTGGTAACGTACTGTTCAAAGACTAAATAAGGATTTACAAAATCAGATTTATGTTGTAAGGGAATGATCCAAGTATACTTAGAAAAGTCATCTACCAAACATGCATAATATCTAAATTTTCTAATTGATAAAATAGGAGCAGGTCCCCACAAGTCACAATGAATTTTTTCAAAAATACCAGAACTTGAATGTTCACAATAGGAAAACGGTAATCTATTAAGCTTCCCTAATTGACAACTATCACAAATGTGTTCAGGTTTTACAGTGCCTATAACATCAATCAATCATTAATTCTTTAATAACTGTAAAGTAGAAAACTGAAAATGTCCTAAGAGCTGATGTCAAACGTCTGTTGAGCCGGATTTGAATCAATGAGAAAAATAGAGTTCCGGTGAAGTGTGAAGAACATAGAGATCACCCTTGTGCCTCCCTGTGATCATCGGTTGTCCTGTTTGTCGTTCCTTAACACAAAAGTCAACATTTGAGAATTCACAATTAACAGAAAACTGAGTTGTTAGTTGACTTACAGAGAGCAATTTATATATATATATATATATATATATATATATATATATATATATATATATATATATATATATATATATATATATATATATATATTGTTGGGGGCCTTGCACAAAACCTTAGGATCTAGCCCTCCAGAACAAACCAGAATTATGGGATAATAAAAGCAATGAAGTAAATTAAAGCATTAATCACACAACACCAGGGATTTTTACATGGAGAACCCTCAAAGAGGTAAAAACCACGGGACCTCGTCCAGATCAACAGTCCACTATAAAGCAGAACGTTACAACCGATCACAAGCACACACCGCTTGGATCAAACCTTCATCACTCACGTAGGAGCAGATAAACAGTAAGAGAACAAGAGAAGAAAACGGAGAGATCTCACCAATTACAAGGACATAGAAGCGTTGAGATATGGTAGATCACCTCTACGAGCATAGCCTCTCTTCCACAACCTTCCTCTCTCTCTTTCTCTCTCTCTCACACACCTTTGATAACCCAAAGCCCTTTAAAAAACCCTTGCCAAGCTTTAGGAAACCCTAGAATACCTTGGAATACACCTCAATCCTAGATACACCCCTTTATATAAGAATATAAAGTGGTATAACCCAAATAGAAAATAAAATTCGCAGAATCTGCGTTTCCGCAATCGCATCTCCGGAACTCTTCGATCATATCGAAGGCCTCTCGATGACACCGTCGATATCATCTGAAGGTCTCTCGATGATAATGAGACAGGACCAAAACTGTCCAGCAACCAGGGATGAAAATTTTAACAATTATCGATGTCATTGAAGGTCTATCAATAACAGCCTTGATATCATCTGAAAGTCTCTCGATGATATCGACAGGACAAAAAAATAGTCCAGCAACCAGGATTGAAAAATCCTGCAATTATCGATGATATCGAAACCTATTCGATTTCATCGATTTCACCAATGAGGAGAAAATCCCCATCATATATATATAATCAGGAACTAATAGGACATCATGAAAAGGTAAGGTATTATTTTTTTGCTTAATTATTCTAAAATCTCCAACACTAAGAATTAGTAGAAAAGATCCATTAACAATATAAACTGAATCTGCACCAAAGTAGTTGTGAATATTAGTTAACATACCTGGCTTACTTGTCATATGGTTAGAGGCTCTTGTGTCTGAGGTCCACTCTGTTTCAGTGATGGTGTTGTCTAAGGTGAGAGCTGCAAGATCTTGTGGTATGTCATCATGTTGAATTGTCTTTTTGGGCACCCACCAGCATATTTTTGCAATATGTCCCACCGTGCCACAGTACTGGCATTTTTCTTCTCGGTAAAGATCCTGTTCTGTAGGGGTCATACGGCGTTTACCAGGTGGTGGAGGACGTCTTTATTGAGAGCCCGAAGTAGGGCTAGTAGAATAAGCATGATTTCATTCTTTTGGTAGTACTTGTTCCTGAAATCCTCTCTTAGTTGATATGAATTTTTGTTTGTTGCCATGATATACTGAGAAGGATTGCTGGAAGTGCTGTTATTGTTGCCCATAAAATGTCATTTGAGGAGTGAATGAGTTTGGGACATTTGTATAATTAGAGAACCAACTGCGTCGTTGATCATGACTTTGAAGTTGTGAGACCAGCTTAGAGTATGATGGCCTTGGTGGCTTCAACATGGCAGAGTGGTGAAAGTTTCATATTGAGGGCCAAGGCTAGTGAGAAGGGAGAAAACTTTTTCTTTGTCTGGGACAGGTATCCTAATAGCTGCAAGACTATCGTATAAACCCTTGTAGGTGTGAATATGTTCTCCAATGGTTTTGTCATCTTCTTTGCGAAGATATGTTACCTGTTGTTTGAGTGTGAATTCACGTTCTTGTGAATCTTCCGCATATGCATTCTTGAGTGCGTCCCAGACAGCATGGGTTGTGTCTAAGCCAACAACGAGGCCAGGCATTTCTTCAAAGAGTGTTCCAATTATCCACCCATGAAGAAGATGATCCGCCTTTTGCCAGGCAATGTATGCTTCGGTTAATCTTGGTGTAAAAACTTCTGTATCTGTGATGTTATTTGAATCTAGTATGGTGTATTTGGTGGGGGCAGGATCTTCATTAGTAAGGTGGCTAACCAGTTCTTGGTTTTCTGCAAGAGTTAAGGCTTGTTCACACCACAAGGGATAATTTGTAGGACTGAGTTTGACGATAATGAAGTTGTCAACATTGAGAGATAGTGAAGCCATGGTTACAGGGACCTGCTGTGTTGTGTCGTGTGTTCACACAAAGCTTTGGTACCAAGAAGAAAAATTGAAAAACCGATAGAGATGTTTAAATAAAAATACTACTTTCTTATTATTGAAAAATGTGAACACTCGGCAATGATTTTAAACTAATATAGAGGACTTCTATTTAAATATAAAAACATAGTAATAGATTACATGAAATCCTGGGGCAATATTCTCAAAAATATGCTCTGCATCCTGACTAATTTCAAACACCACCAAAGGTGATCTGATTTGATCTGATTTGATTAATTGAATCCGAGATATGATCTGATTTGATTTTTGTTGGAGTTTCCTTATCTTGTTAAACTATCATCTTGGGTTGAATTTGTTGACACTGAAACTCCTTCATCCTCTAACGTCTCTCCACTAATATAAGCAGATTTGTGGGAGTAACCATCTTTATCTCTCATAGAGTTTTAGATCTCCTTATCACTCCACTAATTCCCACAAATCATGCCGAGCTGTTGGGTTTAGGTCGTGCTAATACAACAAACGGACCCTTGCAGTCGTACCGACATCCATCCTAAAAATTACCACAGGCTACATAGAGATCGTCCACATCGCCCCAAGGATCGATAAGCTGAAAGCCCTTCTCGCAGAGAATCCATACCAGCCCAATTCTGAAGAGGGTGATTTGACTAGTTTGTACACATAGGCCAACCTTGCCGGTCAGATACAGGCCAACCTTGCCGGTCAAATTCAAGCCAATGACAAGGACCTAATATCTGGGTTGTGGGTTGTCTCCACCGTAGAGATTGATGGGTATTAGAGGATCGTGGATGAGGAATTGATGGCTGAGGTTTTCACCGTGATGTTGAATGATTCACTCCTAAATTACTGGTCTTTGAAGTTGTTAAAGGCAGATGAGGTTGTGCCTACCCGCGCTACTCGACTTAACTTGGTGCTGACTCGACCCAACTGGGTTCCTGTGACTGGGTTGGACTTGTTCTGGGTAAGTCCAAGCTAGACTTGGAATCGAATCAGGTTAGGCATACTAGCTTGGGTACCGAGTCAGGTCGAGTTCGGGTTGGGTTGGTTCAAACCTAACTCAGTCTGACTCGACTCAATGCCAGCTATATCAAAGTATCGTATGATCTTGTACTTCTCTGGATAGTCTACCCATGAACTTTGCTGGGCACCGTTTGGGTGGATGCCGGGTTACACTGAGGTCGGTGAATCTCTTACTGTGGGGCCCACTTTGATGTATGTGCATTTCATCCACACTATCCATCCATTTTGACAAATCATTTTAGGGCATGATCCCAAAAATGAAGCAGATCCAAATTTTTGGTGGGCCATACCATAAGAACCAATAATGATTGAATCCTTATCATTAAAAACTTCATGGGGGCCACTAGAATGTTTATTTCCTGTCTAACCCGTTGATAAGGTCATAAAGACCAGGATGAAGAGACTCAAATATCAACTTGATCCAAAACTTTTATGGCTCACGGGAAGTTTTTAGTGGTCAATTACCACTGTTTCCGGTATTATGGTCCACCTAAGATTTAGATAAACTTTTTTTTTTTGGATCATGCCCTAAAATGAGATTACAAAATGGGTGGACGGTGTGGATATAAGGAACATATATCAAGGTGGGCCCCATAGTCAGGAATCCCACCCACCTCAGTGGATCCGATGATCCATGGAAAGCCTCGACCAAGCCTTAGTTCTTGTTGTGATTTGATCTCTGCCAAATCATTAGTGAAGAAAAACGATGGAACTCTTCCACATAATCCTTCATGTATGGCTCCTTTGCCATAATTTTTGGAAGAATACCCGATTGTTAATCTATTGGCAAGAATCACGCTCGCACAAGCTTTTCTCATCCACAGTTAAGTTTGTATCAGTACCTTTGATTGCTATGACAATGAGAGTTGGAATTGCTCTTATCATACTGATGCTCCACCTTTAGGCATTTTACAAGCTTTATATTCTCCTCCTTACGAATTTACATATAATTGAAGAACTTCTTGACCTCTATGATCTAGTTAAGGAAGTCATTGATATGAACCTGGCCATTGAAGGAATGGCTGTCTACTTTAAGTGATCAACAGTCTTATTCAACACCTAATCCTCTATGTTGGAGGATGATATTATCCACCTCATCTTATCAAATAACATAATGAGTGCGTGAATAAAGAGAAGCAGTCACCACCATCTTCTTCTTAAAAATAGCCATTGAATCCACAATGAAAGATCTCTAAAATGAGAGAAATAAAATTATAATTATTAATGAAATATATTGATTACAATTCCAAATTCAGCTTGAGCCTGTGATGGGCCGAAATAATGCAACCCAAGCCCAACCTTGAATAAATTTTGTAAAACAAAGGGGCACACCCTTATTTTTTAAAGGGCCCATTGTGATGTGTATGCGAGATCTACTCTGGCCATCAATGGTAATCCCATGTTAGGCCAAGGGTAGAAAATCAAATTGACCTGTGATTCAGTTGTACCACACCAAAGAAAATAGTTGGAAGAGATATGTCTACCCTTGATTCTTAAGGAGCCAATTGTGATGATTATATAAAATCCACTCCAACTATTAGATTTTGCACCTATATTTAGGCATGGGGCCCAAAGACAGGCCCATTCCTGATTTAGGTGGAACACGCCAAGGGAAACAGTTCAAAGGGTGAGCCTTGCCCCATATATTGTTTCCAATCATGTGGTCCACTTGAATTACAAATGGGGTTGGTTTTTAGGCCATGGACCTAACATGTTGTGACACACATAGTAGTCAAGGTGGATTTTACATCAACACCAAATTGAAGCCCACCCAAGCCACCGACCCCCTTTTGCAAAAGTAACGTGGAGTAATTCTTCTCAGTCATGATATGTGAGATGTGTACGTAAAATAACTCTCTTTGGGATGCCCACCTTTTATTCTTTGGAGGCTCACTTTGATGTGTACTTAAGATCCACTCTGACAATTAGATGTATAATGTAGTCAGGTTGACCTATAATTCAGGTGGGCCACACCAAGGAAAACAATAGGGAGAGACGTACACCATTTATATTTACAGGGCCCATCATGATGATTACATAAAATCCACTCCAACCATTGGATACACATCAAAACTTGGATCCTAAACATAGCCCCATCTGTTATTCACATGGATCATACCAAGGGAAACAGTTTGAAAGGTCAGCATTGGGTGAATTTCATAAAATTACGTTTTTCTGCTTCTTGATTGGTCTACTTCATCATAGACATTGTCAACAGTGCTATATTAAATGCCATTCATGTGATGTGACCCAATCAGAGCGTAACAATCAGAATTTTCCTACTCGTGACAAGCAGAAGATCCCAATTCATTCCCGTAACACTATTTCTCTCCTTCTCATTTACTAACATTAATTAACACAATGAATGTCCAACAAAATAGAAGTGACCTTTGTAAACCTCAACTAATGGGCTTTTAACATTCTAGTCCAAACCTCACCTAGTTTAGAAATGGGCTTGAAATTGATGTTCAATTCTGACCGTTGGGCCTAATAATTCAGCCCAAGTCTGGCCCAAGATGGGCCAAACAGGCCTATTGACACCCCTTAATAAGATCGGTAGCCAGTGTAGAGCTTGTCGAGAAACAGATGGCCATCGCAATATTATGGTTGTTGAAAGCTATAGTGCTCTGATCTTTGCCCAATATAGATGGCCAGTGTAGAGCTTGTCGAAAAACAGGTGGCCAGTGTAGAGCTTGTCGAGAAACAGATGGCCATCCAATAAGTCATTCTTTACCCGTCCTAAATCATACCCTTAGGTTGACCTCGCCATCCTGATTGCATGGTCCAAAATTGGGCCGAACAATAATTCAGGTGAGCCACACATTTAAAGACTTGGAAATGGTCTTCATTAAGGCCAATTTTATGGCCATGAGCATATGGTTGGGAATGGGTTGCATCAGCTCACGGATCACTGGCACGACCCGGTCATGGTTATGGTTTTCGCTGACGTAAATAAGTAGTGGATTGTGTCAAGTTGGAAATAGATGGTCCATTTTAAGAAAATAGGTTGGGCAAACTCGAACCCCACCCAACCCAACCCACCATGTAACCTATCAATGGGCTCAGCCACATGACTCAAACTGACTTGGCCCAAAACCCTAAAGAAATTAATAAATGACAAATACAAGGAGATTAATTTACATATGTTTGTATATATCCTCTAATTTGGTGAACCGACATGCCCAAAACCCAAGCATGGCGCTGCCTGGTCAGGTCCGATCGGTTGAGCCGAACCCAATTTCAATTAAATGGGTCAGGCTGAGGCTGGGCCGGGTTGGATTCTTTTAGATTTTTAATGTAGGGTCCAGCCCTGTTGGATAGATCTTTAATATTGCTAGGCCCAGGGCCCAGCTTACTGCCAGCCTCAGAGCGATAAATAGCAAATAGCAATGGTTGACGGAATGCCAAGACCATCTGTGCACTTTAGTTGCAAAACCGCCTTTTCCGTTATGAGATCTGATCCGTCCATCAGGTGGAGTCCTACCATTAATGCTCCTAAGCCTAGAAATCAGGGTTTCATGCAGGTGTGGCCCACCTGGTACTTGGACCTGTTTCTGCTGGGGGAAGCTCGCCATGAGGGCTGCTGATGAACTGCCCTAACCATGCACACGTGCGTCATTGGCATGCATGGGGCACAACTGCATATGCACACGTGTGTCATTGGCATGCATGGGGCACAACTGCATATGCACACGTGTGTCATAGACGGTTCATTAGATCCAGCATTGGTTTCATGGGCCAGCATGAAAATATTACGACGTATCTGACAATCTTAACTATGTTCTCATTGGCCTTCAAAATCATTTGTACAAAACTAGCTTTATCCAAACATTTTATATCCATCCATTTGATGGTTCCCATAATCAATTGCTTACGATTCCAAAGTACCACTTCTGTTAAACAACCCTAACCATAAATTTATAAGTTGGAAAAAGGACGGTAATGAAAAACTATGGCCAAATCAAAGTTGGACTTGATCATCGGTAGTTTAGAGTTCCAACGCATGGCTCAATGGCAGAGAGACTGCGTTTCAACTGATCCAAGGTTCGAGTGCTCATATAGTAGGGCTGAAAGTCAGGCGGGTTGGGTCAGCTTGGTGCTCAACCCTAGCCCAACCCAAGGTTCTTATACCTCAGCCCTAACCTAATCTAACCTCGGGTTGGGAATTCTCAACCCAAGCCCAACCCAAGTGGGCCCTATCAGGTTGGTCAGGTGGATACATGCTAACAAAAAAAATTTAGTTATTACATTAGTCTATTATATTTCAATATACGTCTTATTTTTTCTACCTATGATTTTATTAATTATATATGGAGTTATTTATTGTAAAAGAACTTCATTTTGTTTAAACAAATAAGCTAACATACAGGCAAATGCTCCTTTAAAAGTTATGTTGTGTAGCATGCAATCTATTTGGGAGAGTAAACTCCGGCATTTCTTGGTAGCTTGAGTCACTGCAAATGGTGTGGACCAATGAGACCCGAAGACAATGGAATTTCTTGTGCCTTCAACACAAATGATCCGTACTCAATTTTTATTATTATTATTATTATTATTATTATTATTTAATTTTATTTTCTTTTAAAGCTAGGCCATGGGATAGCACTCCCTTACTATAACAGGCACAGACAGAGAAACTCTGAAAGAAATAGACAGGTGGTATCAGGCCACCACCAATTTATAAATGAACCAGGTTATACAGCCTTTCGAGCTGGGCCGAACAAAAAGGATATGGACCCAGCCTATCATATAAGATCTATACAAGGCTCAACAAAAAAAAAAAAAGAAGAGAAAGTGAAAGCCCATGGAAGACAAGACTGCAGGCGAGGTGAGACATCGAAGCAGATCTGGACATCACCGCACTATTCATCCGCAACACAACAGCCAAACAAACAAACTACCCTACGAGGGAAACAGAGCATCAAAGCCAACACAGCAGGCACAAAGAGGAGCTGCAAACAGCTCAGGCCTGCCAGGCAGGGAGCTAGCCCACGCCCATCTTGGGAATGGTTTTCCTGATGAGACGCAGTCCCGCCTTATCCAGAGTCAAAGAGCCTCTAATTGATCGAGAGAGCTGGGCAGGAGAGAGATAAAAGGAGTTGGGCATCCCACCACTAGCAATCTTGGCCAAGCCATCCGCAACTGAGTTGCCCTCGCGAAAAGTGTGAGAGAAACGAAGATTGAGAGACTGCGAGAGACCTTGAACAAACCCCACCTGGTACCAGATGTTCTAGGTATTCGAGGAAAGAGGATTGGAAGCTGCATCGTGAATAATTCTTGAATCAGTTACAACTATGATATTGGAAAGCCCCATGTCTTTACAGATCTTAATGCAATCTACCATCACCTGAGCTTCTGCAACGGTATTAGAGACAGGGTCGTATTTGTTGTGGAAAGCAAAGATGAGCGACCCATGTTCGTCCCTGCAAATACCTCCACCACTACCTTCCCCCGGGTTACCCCTAACTGACCCATCCACATTCAATTTCAGCCATCCCCTGCTTGGCCTATTGCAAAAAACTTGGAAGGCTAAAGAATGACTGAGGGTGGAGGAACTTTCAATATGAAAATACTGCAAGATGGCAGCCTCCTGGGCAGAATACCTGGTTTGGTTAGGGAGATTGGATCCAATCTCAGTCAGCCATTTAGAGACTCTAAATATGATCTTAGAGGAGGAAAGCATAATATTTTCGAATCTGGCGGCATTCCTGCTTAACTAAATCTCCCAGATAATGAAGGACGGGGCTAGGCCACGCAGGAGATGAGTTTTGAAAAATCTAGTCGAAATGGAAGCCCATTGAATTATCCGACTATGGGCTTTTTGACTAAGGATACGGGGGACATGGAATAGGCAAGCAAAATGATCCCAGACCTTTGACGCAATGGAGCCATGAGAGAAGAGATGGTCCAGGTCTTCTAAGTTTGAGGAGGCAGGTGAGGGGCCATCTGTGTGAACTTCAAAGCAGCAGGAGCACCTGGACGCCAAACTGATTCTAAGCTTTTGAATGGCCAAGTCTAGTGGGACTGCATCATGCATTACTTTCCAAAGAAAGATAGCTATCTTAGGAGGGACAAATTTGTTCCAAATCCACATAGGCCAGAGCTGATTCGGGCGGCGATTTCGCATAAGGTTCCAGGAAGATCTGAAGGCAAATTTACCTGACGGGGACAATGTCCAGATGAAGCGATCTTTTCTGGGGGAAGGAGAAATACCACTATTAATGATGTCTTGGACAGCAGGAGGAGTGAGAAGATTATCAATGAGCTCTCGGTCCAAGGTTCCAGAAGGAGTCCAGAATTCTTTAGAAGTAACTTATATATATATATATATATATATATATATATATATATATATATATATATATATATATATATATATATATATATATATATATATATCGATCGGGTTTGGGTTCAGGTTCAGGTATGGTTTGGGTCAGGCAACCTAAGACCTCAACCCAAGCCGGACCTAAGTTTTATCGGGTTGGTGTTTATTTAGCCCATGCTTGAGACCAAATCCAATACATCCTGCCATGCCCAACCCAATGTCAGGTCAGTTGGGTTGAACACACCCAATTTTCAGCCCTACCATGTAGAATGTGTTTTAAAAGAAAAGAAACCCCCTAGACTGTTCATTAAGCCCAGTGCACTTTTTATCATCTACCATGAAAATATCACACTGATCTGACAAATATTAACCGTTTGATCAATTATTGTTAATATATATAGATGGTTAAGATTGTTTACAAAAATAATTCCCACGAATAATTTGATCTATCAATTTGTGGGGGCTCCATGGATTGCTTATTGTAGGGATTACAAAGAATTAGGTTTAGGGTTTTGGATCCCTCCCCCATTTTATGTATGGATAAAAATAATAAGGTATTTTTAAGGGCTATATGCACATCCATACACGTCCATTAATCCAAACACTCCCTCAAGTTAGAGCATAAGTGTCAATTATACTGAAGTCTGATACAGTATTAAAAAGATGAAAACTCAAATAGATTTGTAAACACAGACTAATTGATCTTTAGATGATCAGTGAAGTATACAAATATTCCCGACTATCAATTTATCACAAGCAAAGTGACATTTTAATATGTTTTGTTCATTCATAGGAGACTGGATATGTGGCAATATGGATGGCATGCAATGTATCATCACAATATAAGAGAATAAGATTGTGGTGGAGAACCTTGGATAAGAACAACAGTCAGAGGACCTTACTCATGCCATGGCCTTTGGGTCAATTTTCAGCCGAATTAGAAGGATAGCGAGGAAAGCCTACTCTAACGTAACGACAAATGCAATATACTAGTACATCACGATGTTTGTAACAGGGGCCTTAACAAACTACCGACCATACTCACAACATAAGCAATGTTAGACCAAGTAATAGATAGATAGAGCAACATGCCCGCTAAGCAACAATACATTTCAGGATCAACTGATGATCGACTTCAATCGACATCTTGGCAGATCTATCTAGAGCCGGCATACCAGTAAGCTATAGCAAGTCCAAAGTATAATTACTTTGATAAATGAAAATACCTTTCGAGGAATGGGCAATCCAAGCACATGGGATGTTTATGTGCATATAATACTTTCTTTAAACGTCGTACTTTTGAATGATCTCTAATGTAAAAAATAAGAAGGTCATGAAGCTCTTGAAAGTAACACTTGCACCGAACTTAGCTTGAAACTAGAGAAGTTTTGTGGGAGTTGAAGCCAAATTTCTAGGTGAAGCCTTTCACAATATTTTGAGCTTTATTATGGGTGATAGATCAATCAAGGTTGTATTTCAAGGTGCATAACACTTATAGCTAACAATATGATAACCATTAGGTGGATTGACCAACTCTCCAAGTTCTGGGTGGCCATCTCATCAAGCATTGCAGCCTTCAACCAACGTTCTTTTAAAGGGCATCCTACACTTGGAAAAGAAATGATATCGATGAAAGAGCAAATGCAAAGCCACAAAAGAAATAAGAAAATAATTAATATGAAACAAAGTTACTAATATGGTGTGGAGAATTGAAGCAATACCATGTAAAGGAAATGGTGCGCTTCACCATGCGAATCATTTTGGGAAGATTAATAGAAGGATTACATGGAGTAGGAACTGCAGTCGCAAGCAGAGAGAGGAGGTGTTCCACTATAGGTGAATTGTCCTCTGTACCTTATGTGATGTCATCTACAACAGATAGACATGCATGGTTGTGGAACAGATGACGACGAAGTAAAATAAGACACATTCACAGAAAATGTGACTTCAAGTGTGATATAACGACAGTTACTTGTTGGACTATAACATTTGTACCCTTTTTTTAAGAAAGTGAGTACCCAAATAAAACATACTTAATAGACCTATGGGTGAGTTTATCCTAACTAGGCCAATAAGATTTTATTTTATTTTATTTTTTTTTTAAAAAAGAAAAAAGTATACGCACCCGAATATCTTGGGGGGTATCACAAACAAAGGGGAGCATGGATGAAGTAATTTAAGAGAGGGCAACTCAGTTAAAGAGTACAAGATATCATTCAATTAATGAGATATGCAGAAGAACTGCTTCATCCCAAAAAACTCAGGAGATACTCCTTCCTGTTAACATTGATTGAGTTCCATCCAGAAAATTAAGAATTTTCCACTTAAAGACTCCATTTTGTTGTAATGTATAGCCATAGGTAGTTTGAAAATGAATACTAAATTAGAGAAGAAATTATGCAATTTCTGACATACGTTTTCCTTTGCATTATCAAATTGAAAAACCTTACTACTGATATAAAATTGGGTCTTAATATAATTAATGAAATATTTCTCATAAAAAGCACCTCTTCATAAGAAATATCTCAAGTTAACGTTGAATAATCATCTATAAAAGAAATAAAGTGAGAGTATCCAAACAAAGACACAACTGAAGTAGATTCCTACACATCTAAATATATCAAAGCAAACAGTTCCATATACTTAGTTTCACTAGGTAACATACGACCAAGACTAGAATGAACTACTACGTAGCTTGAGAGGTACAATCCGCCACTCTCATGTCAACCATCAATGTTCAATGTGGCCTACAGATTCTCAATCACACAGGAGTTGGGAAAAAATTGTGACAAAATAGTTATATTGTTTAGTTAAAAAATTAACTAAAAGTAAATTAAATAAAAAAGAATATGAAATAATGGTAAAATAATAGATGAGTTGAGCCAAATGGATCCTTTCTCAAGAACACGAGAAATGAAACCATCGACTAATGAAATAAGATTGGGAACATAGAGAATATGACGAGAGTTACCTTCCTGACTACTCATATATACCAACAGTAACTCTAAAGTCAATAATTTAAAGCCCACTACAAATAGAAGTCGGTCTGACCACAAGATGAGTAGACATCCATGAGGGGACCTAGTTTGCATTTACCCAATGACAGATGATATAGGCTACACACCAAACTCTTAGCCACATATGATAGATGACATAGGCTACACACCAAACTCTTAGCCACACCCCACTTGGGAATCTTTCTTTTTTCTTTTGTTTTTTTCAAAAAGTAGGCTCCTGCTACTGAATTTTCATTAATCCTGTAAGCTTTACGACCATTTTTCTTTTTGGGGCTCCCTTGGAAAAAAGGACCAAGGGAGACCTATCATATGAAAAAGGAAAGGAAAAACAAACCAGGAAGCGCCAAAACAATACGCTAAGAGGAATACCCAAGGCTGAACTACCTTTCTCTAATCGAACCTAGACCCACCTTGCCAAGGAAGAGGAGACTGCGAATGCTAGACGGGATATTAGAGAACCTGTCATACGAGGAAAAGGACTGACTCTCACTGCCCTAGCGTGCCAAAGTGTCAGCAGGGGCATTTCCTAATATCATGGACTACAGTGTTGAAACAAAGTTATTTTCACTCAGTCTACCACTTGAGATATGTATCGGTGTCTAAATAAAGAATTAGGGTTGGGATTTTGGTTCCTTTTCCCTCTTTATTTATAAATAAAAAATTGATAAGTTAGTCTAAGGACTATACCCATCCATATACATAATACTTACACTTATGATTCCAAAGAATTGCTTTTGTTTGGAAATTCTAATCATCTCATCTATGACCTCTAAAAATAGAAAATAAGGCCAAATCAAGGATTAATTGGATCATCAAATCAATGCAATTTTTACATGTTAGCCTATTAAACATGTTTTGGACTAAATGGATAGTTCTAATTGATCCATTAGATTGTCCAAGTGAACAAATATAGCTATGAGCACTATAACTTATAGTGTTCAAGAGGACCAGAGCATTTCACTTTAAGGTATAAAATATTACAATTAAAAGTAACTAAACCTGACCTGATCTTCACCGGGTCTAAGATGGTGGATCCAATCCAAACCGATAAGACCTGATTTCTAAATACGTACGTCCAAAATGGTGGATCCAGGCCCGATCCAATTTCTAAGCAGGTCCATGAAATTGGACATTCCTAGACCTGAACCGGACCTAATATAATAAATCTGGGTCCGTTGACAGCCAATGGTTCAAAAACTTGAGTGGATGTTCAGCCAGGAAAGGTTGACTTGAAGATTTGGCCGAGTCTTTACTTGACTTGACTCGATATGTAATAATAAGTATAAATATTTTATGTAATTGCTAGGATTAAAAATAAATAAATAAAAATAGAGAAATATCAAACGGTGTGGCGTTGCATGCTGGATAGAAACAATGGATTTTTGAGAGGAGATGGGTTCGAACCCTCTCTCCTTCTATGGGAAAAAAAAAAAAAGAAGAAAAGTTTGCGCTTTTTAAGCTAGTGTGAATCGGTTTGAGTTGCATAGGGTTGACCGAGTCATTAAAACACTTTACGTGAGCAGCTTCTTGCGGGAGCACCCATGTGCACCTTTGCACTCGTATCATAGGCACAGAATCTGAACGGTCCACGCGATGCAGCACCCCTTGAAAGCTCGCGAACCCAACTTTCAGCTTGATATAAACCTCTAGTGGGTCATGACAAAAGGATATAGTTTTCTCCCTTGATTTGCATTTCGCTTTGCTATGACCTACTAGACTTATGAACTAGGCTGAAAGTTGGGCTCATAGAGTTTCAAGGGGTGCTGCATCACATGACCATTCAAATTATGTGCCTATGATGCGAGTGCAAAGTCGACCTCATGGGAACTTCCCATCAGGTCAAGCTGCATGGGCCCCACCGCAATGTTTGTCAAACATTGATAATGTGCATTTGATGGGTCCCTTTTAGGTTACAGGATATCCCAAAAATTAGCCATGTACGGAACTCAGGTGTGCCACAACATTAAAACGATGTGAAGACATGCCTAAAACATATAAAAGCAGTTGGTGGGCTCACTTGAGTTTTGGATGCAGTTGAAACTTGGTCCGACCCCTCATCCAAGTGAGACACTCATAATGGGTGGGCTGGATTTGTGAACCATATCTCAGTGGGACCAATAAATGATTATGAATGTTTTAATAGGAGGATAATTCCTCTCAAATGTTGTATGTAGTGTGGCCCACCCAAGTCAATGATTGACTTAATTTTTAAGCCCATGGCCCACCATGGAATGGTGCATCTGACTGAGAGGGTAGATGTTCAACACACATCACAGTGAGTCGACACAGCTTAACCTCACGGGAAGTTGCCATGAAGGCGACCTCATAGTACCATATTATATATATATATATATATATATATATATATATATATATATATATATATATATATATATATATATATATATATATATATATATATATATATATATAATGGTAAAGGATGTCTTAGATCTGAAAACTTCTGGAAAAAGTTCGACTAGTTAAAGCAAGTTTGACTCAAAGTCAAACAACAATGTTTCTGAAATTTTCGAGGTCTTTGACCAGTCGAGGGATAGGCTTGACCAGTCGAGGGTTACACAAATGATGCGCGGATTCTACATGGACTGCGTAAATTTTAGGCAGTTTCAGAGAGGTGTATAGTGGAGTTTCCTAAACTATAAATAGGAGTCCCTAGGGCCATTCTAAGGCATGCTAAGGCTTTCTAAAGATATTCTAAGGGTTTTTAAAATGGATACTAAGGTATCAAAGGGTGTAACAACGGCAAGATTCGAGGTTGTTCGAATTGGGTAAGTCCTCTCTTTTTGTAATTTCTATTTTTCATAGTGAATTTCTATCGCTTTGTGTTATGATTTTTTCTCGCAAGGGTTTTCCACGTTAAAACTTTATGTTCTCTTGTAATTGGTTGGCACCATTGGATTGCTATCGTAGATCCATATATATGTGATTCCGCAGCACGAATCCCAATAAGTGGTATCAGAGAAATCGTTGGGGCACAGATTTATATCTGAGGGATAAGCAATAATGGTAAACACTAGGTATGATATTGAGAAGTATTCTGGAAAAAATAAATTTGAGTTATGGAAGATCAAGATGATCAATTCCTTAATCAAGCAAGGCAAAAATGGTGCTCTTGAGAAGCGAAAGTCTACTATAATTGATGATGATTGGAATACACTTGATAAGAAGGCCTTATCCTCGATTCGTTTATATCTCACGGATAAGGTTCTCTACAATGTCTGCGACTAAGTTATAGGTGAAGTTAGAGGATGTCTATGCGAAAAAATTCTCTAAAAATCACTTACACTGGAAGCATTAATGGTATAACTTTAAGATGATAGAGGGTGGAGATCTGAAGGCTCACATCAATAACTTTAATAAATTGGTTTGCAAATTGCTGGATATAGAGAAAGTGATAAAAGATGAGGAATAAGCATATATGTTGCTGAATTCTCTTCCGATATCGTATAAGTCATTTCCGACATCGTATAAGTCATTTAAGGACATAATGTGCACCAGGAATAAAACCCTGAGTGTTGACATCATTATCTCAGCCCTTCAAGAGAATGCTACAAGAAAGCTAAACAACAGCATGGGGATATCTTCTGATGCACTATTTACGAGAAGTGAGAATTCTTAACAAGCCATATGATCTTCAAGTTCTAGATCGAAATCTAAGGGCAAGGACAAAGGTGAAATAAAGTGCTAGAACTGTGGGATGGAAGGACACATAAAGAAGGATTATGTAAATCTTAAATCTAAGAGAGAAGAATCTGAGGCTTTATACAAGGAAGCCAATGCTGTCATGTCAGATGAAATGAGTGGATGTAATAATGATATCTAGATTGTGTCTACAATCAGTTACCCATACAATGATTGTAGCGGTGAGTGGATTCTAGACGCATGGGCATCCTTTCACATGACTCCTCATCGGATTTGGTTCGCCAACTATAGGGAGTGCGATGGTAGACAAGTGTTTATGGGCAACGACATTTTCTATAATGTTGTGGCTGTTGGTACGGTGCGCATCAAGATATTTGATGGGGTGGAGTGTACCTTGACTGATGTCCAACACGTTCCTGATTTGAAAAAGAATCTGATTTCTCTTGTTGTACTTGAGGTAATGGACTGCAAGTTCACAGGTATTGATGGTACTCTTAAAGTATCTAAGGGGGTACGAGTAATAATGAAAACGCAATGACTTGGTAATCTTTACAGGTTGATCGGGAGCACTTTAAAAGGTGGAGCTGCAATGGCTGCAGTAGATTCCACCTTTACACGTGTGTGGCATGCTGGACATGGCCACATGAGCGGATATAGCACGAAGGATGTGACACGCAAACAAAGATACGAAGCAGGTGGGGTAGCCACCTGTGAGAAGAATCACACAATATAATCACAGGATATCGGTGAGGCATATGGACGACTCCAATATCGCATATGCTCTCGTTACAAATGAGAAGGATCCGTCTACTATTCATATGACTCTAGGTGATCCCAGTGCTGAGAAGTGGAAGGTGACTATAGGCAATGTGATGGATTCGTTATACCAAATCGACACATGGGCGCTGGTGGATCTTTCAGTGGGCTGGAAAGCATTTGGATACAGGTGAATCTTCAAGAGGATAAAACATAGATACAGAGCGTGGCTGGTAACGAAAGGTCATGCTTAAAGCAGTCGAACCCATGCTCAACCAGTCGAAGGTTGCGCAGACGGTGCGTGGATTCTATGTTAATTGAGTAAATTTGAGATAATTTCAGATAGGTGCGTAAGTGGAGTTTCTTAAACTATAAATATGAGTCCCTAAGGCCATTCTAAGGCATGTTAAGGCTTTCTAAAGTTATTTTAAGGCTTTCTAAAAAAGGTTCTAAGGTATCAAAGGGTGTAGCAAGGGTGAGATTCAAGGTTGTTCGAATCGGGTAAGTCCTCTCTCTTTGTAATTTCTGTTTTTTTATAGTGAATTTCTGTCGCTTTATGCCATGATTTTTTCTCGCAAGGGTTTTCTATATTAAACCTTTATGTTCTCTTGTGATTGCTTGACGCCATTAGATTGTTATCATAAATCCATATCTATATGATTCCGCAGCACAAATCTTAACATAATCTGAGCCAAATAGGTACATAGTTTTGTATCATATTTCATTCTTAAATCTGAGTTTGGTCATGACAGGTTAAGTTAGGTCAACATCTGGCTGCTTGCGATGAATTTTTAAGTGGGCTGGGAATTGATCATGGCTCAAGTTTGGGTAGGAATTCTTGGCCAACTGGGATTGAGCTTGGGCTGTCCCCACCATGCCTGAACCAAACCCATTGCCACCTCTTCTATTTGTACGAGTGAGTCCATGGTTAGTTATCCAATCAACTGATACTATGGGCCCTTTAATGCACCAAAACACTTTAAATGGTAATTGAAGGAAATCACATTCAATTTTTTTTTAAAAAAGAGGTAATGCAAATCATATTAACATGGTGCATCCACCGTGCAACCCATCATACGAACATTTTGGATCACCGATCCATAGGCCCACGGTTGAAACTGTTGCCCAAGAGATGGATTAGGTTGGTGATGGGTTGGGTTGGCTCGGGTGAAAAGCCCTGACCAAGAATCAATTCGTGAGGCTTACCATCCAACCCGTTCAACAGCTTCAAGTCATCACTACGAACAGACATTCCAAGAATCAATTCCTAATTCAAAAAAAGGTTGGTTAAACCAATTCAACATAGAGATTTTAGGTATGATTTTTCACATGAGATCCACTTAAGTTTTTGGATGGGGCTGGTTTTTGAGTTGTATGGTGAAAAAGAGAAGAATCAGTTATTAGACGGAGTGGATGAAACACACACCACGTGTAAGCACAAATATCATACTAACCCAAAACTTCTACGGCCTCCACAAAGTTTCAAATGATGGGCGCTCAATCCTTACTGTTTCGTGTGGCGTGGCCCACTTGAGTTTTGGATATACCTAAATTTTGGAATTCTGTCCTATTACAAGCTCGAAAAACTAATGGAAGGAGTGGATTTCTCACAGGAATCTCTGTAGGACCCACATGGCTCCACTCGCAGGCGCGAATTGCTTGTGCCCCCATGCATAGTA
Organism: Magnolia kwangsiensis; assembly: GCA_037074715.1. Lineage (NCBI taxonomy): Eukaryota > Viridiplantae > Streptophyta > Magnoliopsida > Magnoliales > Magnoliaceae > Magnolia > Magnolia kwangsiensis. The sequence goes on along the minus strand of CM073582.1, from coordinate 12,129,153 downwards.
AGTTATTGTGGTCGGGGCCTCAGGGCGCCGCTTCGATGGATCCCCAGGATCCACGGTTGGTGGATCCTAGATTGTGGGGCCCACCATAATGTATATTCCTTACATCGCGTTGTCCATCTATTTTTAAAGTTGATTTTATGGAATTATTCAAAAAAAGAAGCATATCCATATCTCATGTCGACCACACCATAGGGAATAGTTGTGATTACCCACCATTAAAAACTTATTGGGGGCCAATGAAATATTTATTTGCCATCCAACTGGGTGATAATGTCAAAAAGACCTGGATGGAGGGATCACAAATATTTCAGCTTGATCTAAAACTTTTGTGGCCCAAAAGAAGGTTTTGATGGTCAATCACCACTGTTTCCTTTGGTGTGTTCCACCTAAGATTTGTATCTGCTTCATTTTTAACATCAAACCGTAAAATAAGTTTTAAAAATGGATGGACGTTGTGGATGTAAGGAGCATACATTACTATGGACCCTACAGTAAGGATCCACCGAAGTAGCACTCGTATTTGAAAGCTATGTGTGAGGCCCGCAGAAATGCCTAGCCTATAATAACTATAAGTCCCCCCCCCCCCATGCATGATGTACCATTAGAGTGGACCCCACATTGATTGAATCGATTAAAGAACCCAACATAATTAATAGCTTATATCAAAGTGGGCCCCACATTTCTCCTTTAAGTGTGGGCTTGGATGGATGAAGTTTCTCATGAATCACAAGCCCACAATAGAAGTAAAGATGTAAAAGGACTCAAGCCCACCTAAGCCCAAAAGAACGTGGACCGAAGAGTTCTCCCTCATCCCAGTGGGATCACTCCCTTCTCATGGCTAACCTTCCCTCTCCAACAAGGAATATCTCCCTGGAGGCAATGAAAGAGTTTTCAAATTTACCTCGCATTGACATTTTTAAGAGCCCCACTTTAGGTTTTGTGAGTCCCCAAGGGGAGGGCTCTTGTTGAGGGTCAAATATTGCATATCAGACCCCAGCTATTACCTGGATTTATGAACATAATGCTGTCTAACAGCGTGTGTTTATTGTATTTGTGTTGCAAGGTGATTTTACGAGCCTAGATTGAAAAAGGGAGCTTAAAGCATGAATTTAACACTTGGATGACACCAGAAGTAAGGGATACACCCCTGGGGACCAAGATCAACGCCTGAGATCCACAAAATCGAAGAACTGAAGCTCAAGTGGCCTGAAGGACGTCCAGAATGCAAGATCACGAGGTTCCCACCATCCGTTCGGCTCGAAACTTCATACGTCGCGTGAGGACCATAAATTAACCGTACACGACAAAAATCATCCATTGGATCAATGTGAAAGTGGCCTAACGGGCAGCTCAGCCCATCAATCTTCAATTTGGGGCCCACTTGCTATCTGGATACGCTTCAAATTTGGTCCCTACAGTTAAAAGGAGATGGTGAAGCAGATGAACGGAGCGGATTTCTCACATACGTCGAAGGGGGACCCACCTTACATCGTGCGTGTGCACAGCACACGTACGGAGGCTGAACGCCAAATCAGGAAGTCGGTCAGCGCACTCACTGACCGACGTTTTTCTTAAAATCGCAGAGACACAAAAGCATCCCAAGGGCGCTGGCCATTTTTGGGTTGTGGGCCCCAGACATTGCCCATACGGGAAATCCAAACCGTCCATTCACTCAGAGGCACGGCCACAACCCTCGCCAAGCTTTCCTTTTGGTCCCATGTGTACAATCACTTGATTTCCATCGTTAAACGTCAGATGGACGGCGAAGCAGAATATTCCGTGGGCCAAGCCAAAATCAATCTGAAACCAGTCATTTCTTACCGAAATTCTGAGAGGAATTCGGTGGACGGATTGAATTTCTCAAGTGTCTAACGAAATGGGCCCCACAAGTGCCACAGCGGAAGAAGTTTTCATTTTTGCGTCAGCGAAGGAACGGCCGCTGGCCGTTTTGCGAACGGTTATGGGCCCCACACGTGCCCCGTAAGCTCAATCCAAACCATCCACCGTGTAGACAGCCGTGAGCACTACAAAACCATGTTTACACTTTTCATCTACGCAAGCACATGTGTGAGATACAGGGGCCACAAAAGGGCTGCCCTGTAGCGTTCAAATCTGGTCTTTTGGTGATTTCTTCTCTGAGTAGCGCCAATGGATGTTCAAAACTACCTATTCTTGACTGAAATTTTGTTCTGAATCTAATGGACGAGGTGAATTTTCCAGAAAATTCTTCTGTGGGTCCCACCGATCACAACAGCGAAATGGTGCGAAAGGTTTCGCACATCCGCGAAATTTAACTTTTTCGGGCAGTTTTGGCCCACGATCTTTGATCATATGGCAGATCTGAACCGTCTATCATGTAGAGGACCCAAGAAAATCCTAAGGGACGGTGTTTCTTTGGAATTTGAGCAAGGAAAGTGGCATATTTCGAGGCACCGAACTTGACTACGAAAAAGCTTTCAATGGGCATGCATAGCTTTCCAAATCCGATTCAAATCCAATTTTCATCACTCCAGCAGCTATATAAGGAGGTTTTGGACGTGGGGAGGGTGGATTCAGGTCTTGGGAGGAGGATTCAGAGCTGGGAAGGAAGACTCAGGTCGGACGTCTGCAAGAGAGAGAGAGTTGAGTTTGTTAATTTCTTTTATTTTTATTTTATTTTATTTTGAGATATCTAGCCTATTCATGTTGGGCTAAACCTCCTATCTAGAGCTAGGAGGTAAAGCTTGTAGTGAGATGTGAGAGTTTAATTTATGAATTTTTTATTTTATTTATGAATTGAATTAATGTTGATGCTAGTTTAATTAATGGAATGTTTTAGTCTTTAATGGTCTATTGTGACTAAAATTACAATGGCTCTGCAATGGCTTTGATCATATCCTTCTACTTTTATGTTTATGACGTCAGGACGTCCCGTTGTTCACCATAGTCTCCTGGGCATGGTTGGATGACGGTACCCTTCCTAACTTTTATACATGTGATTGGGTGGTAATTAATTTAATTCTGTTGTTTGCCATAGTCTTTTGGGCATAGTTTGGTGATGGAATCCATTTTAATTCATATACCTTTCATCTCTTGAAAACTAGATCAATGACAGTTCAGTTAATTTTCATGAAACATGCATAAGATCTCTCTGATCTCTACAAGTGGATCCTCTGAATCCCTAGTTCCCTTCTCCTAATTTCTCTCAAGTTTAGATAATTATTTCACCAGTATCCCTTCAAATTCAATCAGATTAGATTTCATCTTAGCCTAGTTCTAGTTCTAGATAATTTTAGATTACGTACAAGTTTTAGTCCCTTGGGATTCGACCTCGGTCTTACCGAGTTATTACTACATCACAACCCTGCACTTGGGGAGTGAACAGCTCTCTCACTCTCTCTCAGAAATGCCTAACCTGTAATAGCTATAAGTCCCCCCCCCCCCCCCCTCCAAATGTATAATATACCATGAAAGTGGACCCCACATTGCTTAAATCGATTAAAGAACCCAACATAATCAATAGCTCATATCAAAGTGGACCCCACATTAATTGAACCAATTAAAGAACCCAACATAATCAATAGCTCATATCAAAGTGGGCCCCACATTTCTTCTTTAAGTGTGGGCTTAGACATATGAAGCTTATCATGAATCATAAACCCACAGTAGAAGTAAATATGCAAAAGGACTCAAGCCCAAAAGAACGTGGACCGAAGAGTTCTCCCTCATGCCAGTGGGATCACTCCCTTCTCATGGCTAACCTTCCCTCTCCAACAAGAAATATCTTCATGGAGGCAATGAAAGAGTTTTCAAATCTAGCTCGCATTGACATTTTTGAGTATCTCACTTTTGGTTTTGTGAGTCCCACCAAGGAGAGGGCTCTCTCTCTCTCTCTCTCTCTTAGAGGCTAAATTGCACGTTACATCATTACCCAGTTGTTGGTGTGGGACCCATTGTGGTGATTGCATTACACCCGATTTGTGTAAAGGGGTGACCCCCAACAAGCAATCACTAGTGTTCACTAACAAGAGACCATGAAGTCGGTTACCTTCTTGACTTAGAAATAGGATTTTCTACTGAGTAAACTCGGTTGGGCCCACCATGAATGTATGTTATTTATCCACTCCGTTGATCCATTTTTCCAGATCATTTTAGGGGTTGATCCCAAAATTGAAGTATATCCAAAGATCAAGTGGACCACACTACAGGAAATAATGGGAATAATGATTTCCACAGTTGAAATCTTCCTAAGGCCCACGGTGATGTTTATTTTTCATCCAACCTGTTCATATGATCAGAAAGACATGAATAAAGGGAAAACACAAATATTAGCTTGACCCAAAACTTTTGTGGCCCCCAAGAATTTTTCAATGGTAGATGTTCAATACACACCATTTCCAAAGGTGCAGATATGCATGAAATTTGGGTTCGAGCCCTAAAATTATCTAGAAAAATAGATGGACGGAGTGGATAAAATACATAAATCACAGTGGGCCGCATAGAGTTTAGTCAAGATGGGATGGGACCTGCAACACCATGGCTAACCCACTCCCTCTCTAGACTTGGCTACTCCAGTGAATTTTCTGATTTCAAGTCGATTTTCCACTTGCTTAGGTCAGTGACGAATTACCAGACTTACTAGAAACAAGGGTGAATAACCCGACTCCCCAAAGGGATGGCTTGAGGTGTGGAACTAGATCATGATCGACTGAGCTTATTGGCTCAGACGAGTCCCATCCCACTCAAGAAAAGAAGGTAGGTACATCCAAGCTCTCTCCTCTCCCTCTAAGATAAGACCTTACATAGGAGGATATGGAATTTCAAGAGGATGCATACCATATGATGCTTTGTCACCCTATAGACATCTATGTATTCTTGTGTGAATGATGTCTGTTTACTAACCAAATTCATGTACCCCTCAAGTAATTACAAAACCAGTTAAGGTATGGATCAAATCATATTCCAAATATTGAATTCCATCAATTATGATTTAAAATAAATTAATGTTTAAAAATAAATTTTAATAGTTAAAAACCACATTTAACCAATTAAAAACCTCAAATGTATCGGTCCGCTATTAGAAACTTGATGGACAATACATACCTTAAAATCAATCATATCTATTCATGTCAAGGGTAGACCAAGTAGATCCTATATGTTTCGATGACCCTAATAAAAACCACTATATCCACTTTAGTAGCAATACGAAGACCTCGTAAGGAGAGCTAAATCATGATTAATTAGAGCATATTTATACACACATCTTCTGATTATGATAATTTAAAAGAGCTAGTACAATCACAAGTGTAATCAAGTTTAAGCACGATGGGTCTCCTAGCATTGATAGTTGCAAGTGATGATGTAAGTAACAAAAGATATTATCTAAGGAACTATGCATGACACACTTACATGCTAACATGGGATAAAGAATAAGACAAACCATCACCAAGTCAGCCCTAATGGGTGGAGACTATCTATCTTAAAACCAAGTCAGTCCCCTCAGGAGGTGACTATCTTATCATATCAAAAGTATGCTTAGCAACCTGTATGGTTATGACTAGGGCTATGAGATCTATGAAACATAAATCTCACTTATCTACCGAGCCCTTGTGTGTAGGTAATCTTAAGTGCCCAAGTGCATTAGAAGCTATACCTCTTATACTCATATTAACATGTTTCATTAGAATTAATTAAGAATAAAATGCTTAATGACATTAATTGAGATCTTAACATTAATTTTTTAGGGCACAACCTTAATATTTATTTTTCTCCTGATTTTGAATACCCATTTATTCCCTCCCTTTAAGATTGGGTGGCGGATGTATAAATTTTCAAACTTAATTTCCTTCATTAAGGTAATCTCTTCATCTATGACAACTGCTCAATTAGTTAAATTTGGATACAATAATATATCATAATTAGAAACAACTTTATCATTGTAAATCATAATGAAAGAGTATATTTTACTCTCAATTTGAAAGTATTTTTTAAAATTAATCATTTTTTACTTCAATGCAATTTAGTAGCATATTGAGGTGTACTCTCATTACTTTTATAAACCATATGATCATTATTATTATGAGGAATAGATCTCTTCCTCTCTTAAGATACATTGGGAATTTAACAAAGTTATGTCTTGAAAGTTATGTCTCTGCTTATTTCAACTGTAGTATTTATCTTCAATAAAGGTTACGTCTTGAAATTTACAATTAAGCTTATGAATATATCATCAATATATTTACAATTAAGCTTATGTTTATGAGAAACGAATAACAAAATATATATATTCCAGAAGTCCCTAAAAGCATAAGTTAACTAAAGAAGAAATCCTCTCAATCCACATATCAGATGAGGTGGAAAGTGAATTTAAATAAGAATTTATTAAAAACATATATGGTTGTAAGTAACATGTCTTTTTTAAATGTTGTAGAGAAATTGAAATGTATTGTCATCGATTTAACTATGCTTCTATAACTCTATTTTGTTATAAAGTATAAATCATTGTGTACTATCAGTTAATAATTTTAAAATATATCCTAAACATTTCATATATATTCACCACATCTATCAAATGTAAAAAATTTAATATTTTCTTTTGTTGATTTTCTGTTGAAACTTTGTATTTTACAAAAGAACGAAAGATCTTGAATTGTGTGATATACATATGCATATCGATAGCTTAATTAAGCATCAATGAAAGTGATAAAGTATTAGCATCTATTTATAGCATGTGGATTTAAAGGTTAATAGATATTAAAATAGATTATATCTAATAGACCTTTAGACCTAATCACTCTGAAAAATAATTTATAACTTTTTTAGATGCAGTGTTCACAAAATGATTAATCGATTCTAGATAAGGAACATAATAGACTAAAAAGAACTAATCATGTCATATAATCATTTTCAATATGACTTAACATTATGTGCCATTTTATGGACTGAGATACAATCTATTCATTTGATTAACAGATAAAGCAAGAGATATATTATGATTATTTACTTTTCGAAATAAAATTAAATTTAAACTTCCTTATGTATTGATGAGGTTATTAAGTCTCAAAGATATTCTAGTTTCGAAACTCTTTCTTAATCACCCAATTTGTGAAACGCCAAGCCTTTGGATTTATGCATGATGGATTTTCATACAATTAAATTTAATCAAGTATCTCATCTCAGGAAAACTTTGATGTAGTACTATTATATTTCTAAAGCACAAATAAACTATGAATAAATAAGATCATATTTAGATACAAATGACCGTGTAAATGATCTCCACCCAGTAGTTTTATTAATCCGATTTTCTAAACCAATGAGTCTTTTTAATCTATCATAGATGCAGGAATGTCAAAGATCAAATACATTTTTCTCTAGTAATGGTCGAGGAGACACATTAACTGTCCACATAAATAAATCATATTAAGAATGAAAATGGTGATGAAAGGAGATCATGAAAAGGAATAATATCATTTGTCCATCTTCTCTATTCTCTATGGAAAAGACATCTAAATAGCAAGGGACATCCAAGCTCTCTCTCTCTCTCTCTCTCTCTCTCTCTCTCTCTTTAAGATGCGAATGCCTTATGTAATAATATTTATAAATGGGTTAGAGTTTTAGGGGTGCACTCAACATGGTGCCATACCACCCTATAAACTTCGTTGTACCCTATCGTGAACAAAGCCTATGAATTCGCCTCTAACATACACATATCTATGATATAATTCTTCCATTATTAAGAACATTCACCTATAATAAGAAAACCATACTAATCATAAAGTAAATTATCATATCTAGGCTATTAAATCATCATAAGTGTGAGCGAAATAATTTTAACAACTAAAATAAAAATTCATCGATTAAAAAACCTTTTAAGCATTAGACACAGTAGAAAAATTATTCGATGAATTTTTAATCTAATAATATCTCACTCTAAACAAGTCTTATATGTGATAAAACTAATGGATCCTTTATTGGTTCGTGTAAGAACCACTAAACCTTGATGGACATCCATAGTATCATTCACTTTGAATGAGTTTTACGTAGTCTCGTAAAGTGAGCCAAAAACATATGCCCAATTAATATTTAACACTCTCACATGTCATTAGGTCTAAGAAATAATCAATTAATGTACACAATTAAGTTCATGATCACATTATCATAGTCGGGGCTAGTGGGACACTAAAATGTTGACTCGAACTTTGATCTGTTAATGTAGTGTCCAAGGGTCCATACCAAGATCTCATATCTATGGCATTCTCACAGTCTTATGTAGGTAGGATAAGAGTAAAAAGACATGACCAATACCAAGTTAGTTCCTAATGGTAAAGACGTTTCATCCTTATGTAACTCGACCCCCTCACACATGATGACAGTACATCTCTAGATTGATGTCCACAAATGTATCATAAGCATCCATTAGTCATGGCTTATTTAGGTGTTGAATTCTATGGAACAGAACTCTCCATAATCAATGATCACTGTGTCCAATCTCAAGTCTCCTTGGACCAGAAAATGTATTGTATACTTCTCACATATTTCAATAAATACAAGATTAATGTAACACTAAATATGCCGAAGGTATATACCATATATCTAAGGACCCATAGTCATTAAGATCAACGATTGAGATCGACCCTATCATATCCACATGACCAGTAGATTAGGCACACATTGGTTTTTAGGGTACTAACTCCAAAATAAAGAGTATCACAGATGATTATTATTATCCTGACACATACGTAAATAATAAAAAACAATCCCTAACATGTATTCTGCACTATTATTCCCTATATACTCATTGTAGTTCCCCAAGACTAGGCGTAAATTCTTTGAGTTTTTTGCGATCTTGTGCCACATGTTTTTATTACACATAAATTCAAAATTCACTCATTCAATAAAGTATTAATGAATTTTTTGAAAAACAAATGCATGCAAATATAGTATCGAGTAATCATATAATTATAATATTTTTATTAACACAATGATACGCATAATGACTAGTATTTTCACAAGCGCAGCAGATAACATTAAACATCTTTTGCCTTTTCTTCTTTTTTCCCTTTTTGGGATTAAGAGGCATTAAAGGCTTTTCTTTTTCACTTTCCTTCTTTTCTTTCTTACAACCTTAGAGTATATCCTGGAAGCCTTTTGTTTATAAGTCTATGTTGCAAGAGATTTGGCTTCACTTAATTGAATGACATTCAGTTTAACCTAGTTTACTAGGTGACAACAAAAGTGTCTCGACGTTATAATATAATATATGTGGTTCAGATGTATTTTAATAAGAACCCATGATTTTGATAAAGAACAATGAATTATGATGATCTTATGATTTTCTTACAATATGCACCCAGCGTACTTAAAATTGCCTATCGTTTGTTTCATCTTTCAAATATAAATCATGATAATGCAACCAACTGACATTTATACTCTTGAAATTATAGTTTCATTACTCTAATACATGCATCTAACTTCCTTACATACGCATACTAGGGTATCTTACATCTGTTTAGCGGTCTCCTAAGCCTCGTACATAGGTATTTTCTCTTTACATAATGTCTTTAATGTTCATACCCCAAGTATAGGGTTATGATATAGTAATAAACTCAGTAAGACTGAGGTCGAATACACAAGGACTGAACCTTGTATGTATTCTGAAAATAACTTGAACAAGAACTAGAATAAGATGAAATCTAAATTTGAAATAATTGAGGATATAATTATGATTAAAGTGAGTAAAACTAATGCAATTAAAGGTGGAAAACTAGGGTGCAAGGATTCACTTGTAGGGATCAGGGTGATCTATGCTTGATTCACGAACACAATGTTCACTCCCCAAGTGCAGGGTTGTGATGTAGTAATAACTCGGTAAGACCGAGGTCGAATCCCAAGGGACTGAAACTTGTACGTTATCTAAAACTAACCAGAACTAGAACTAGATTAAGATGAAATCTAAACTGAATGTAATTTGAGAAATAATGGTGAAATAATTATATAAACTTGAGAGAAATCAGAAGAAGGGAACTAGGGATTCAGAGGATCCACTTGTAGAGATCAGGGAGATCTTATGCATGTTTCATGGAAATTAACTGAACTGACATTGATCTAGTTTTCAAAGAGATGAAAGGTGTATAAATTAGAATGGATTCCATCACCAAACCATGCCCAAAAGACTATGGCAAGCAACAGAATTAAACTAATTACCACCCAATCACATGCATGAAAGTTAGGAAGGGTACCGTCATCCAACCATGCCCAGGAGACTATGGTGAACAACAGGACGTCCTGACGTCATAAACATGAAAAGGAAATAGAAATATTCAAAGCATCGCAGACCCATTGTAATTTCAGTCACAACAGACCATTAAGAACTAAAAATATTCCCATAATAATTAATTAAAATCAAAGTCAATTCATGCATTAAAATTAAAATAAAATCAAATCTCCCATCTCACTACAAGCTTCACCTCTTAGCCCTAGCTAGGAGGTTTTAGCCTGCCATGAATGGGCTCAATCCAAATAAATAAAGAGAAAAAGAAAAGAAAAAGAAAAGGGAAAGAAAAAAACTAAGCTCCTCTCTCTCTCCTCTGCCCACGTTGAAACCCAAGCTCGAGCCCTCTATTCTTCCTCTCAAGACCTTGAATGAATGCTCCCCACGTCCAAAAACCTCCTTTTATAGCTGCTGGAAGGCTGGAGTCAGTGACAAAGTTGTAGCAGGACATTGAGTGTAATTTTCGCAGCCAAGTTCGGTACCATGAAACACGTCACTTTCCTCGCTCAAATTCTAAAGAAACACCATCCCTTAGTACTTTCTTGGGTCCTCTACATGATAGACGGTTCAGATCTACCATATGATCAAAGATGGTGGGCCAAAACTGTCCGAAAAAGTCAGTTTTCGTGGATGTGCGAAACCTTTCGCACCATTTCGCTGTTGTGATCGGTGGGCCCCACAGAAGTATTTTCTGGAAAATCTACCCCGTCCATTGGATTCAGAATGAAATTTCAGTCAAGAATGGGTGGTTTTGAACGTCCATTGACGTGGCCCAGAGAAGAAATCACAGAAGAATCGGTTTTAAATGTTACCGAGCGGCCCTTTTGTGGCCTCTGTATCTCACACGTGTGCACGCATGGGTGCAAAAGGTCAGCATGGTTTTATAGTTCTCAAAGCCCTCTACACGGTGGACGGTTTGGATTGAGCTTATGAGGCACGTGTGGGGCCCACAGTCGATCACAAAAACGGCCAGCGGCCGTGCATTACGCGGACGCGAAAGCGGAAGTTTCTTCCGTTGTGATGATCGGTGGGGTCCACTGAGCTTTTTTTTTGAAAATCTACACCGTCCATTGGCTTTAGGACGAAAAATCGTCTAGGAAGGGGTGTTTTGGGAGCATTTCGGTGTGTTCCACAGAATCTGTAACCCAGCCGTCCATCCTGCTTTCAACGGCCATGATCTTCCAATAGCTTGCATGGGATAGAACCGATGCCTAGGTGAGGCTAATACCCCACCTCTGTATGCAATAGACGGCTCTGATCACAACTTCGGACGTCGAGTGGGGCCCACAAGTGTGAACCGGCGGTCGTGCGAAGGAACGCTGTGCGTTCGTGAAGACAATTTGAGAAAGAATGAAAAAAATCGGTCAGCGTTGCTGACCGATTTCTCCAATCAAATGGTGCACGGCTGGTGAACGTATACTTTGTACACGCATGTGTACACGTGGGGTCCACTGTAATGCTCATGGAAAATCTGTTCCGTCCATCTCTTTTATCATATTCTTTTAACCGTCAGAACCAAAATTGAAGCATATGCAGATAGCAGGTGGGCCCTAAATCAAGTTTACCTGGGCTGATCTGTCAATTTAGCCACTTTCACAGTGATTCAGGAGTTGAAATTTGACGTGCACGGTTAATTTATGGTCCTCAGGCCACGTATGAAGTTTCGATCCGAATGGATGGTGGGAACCTCATGATCTTGCATTCTGGACGTCCTTCAGGCCACTTGAGCTTCAATTTCTAACTTTTCTCGAATTTCCGACCGTGTATATTTGTCAATCTTGGTCCCTTGGAGTGTGTCCCTTGCCTTTGGCGTCATCAGATCGTTAAATCTCAACTTTTAACGTCCTTTTTCCATCCATGCTCATAAAATCACCTTGCAACACAAGAATGAGAAAACAAGCCATTAGATAGCATTATATTCGTAAATCCAGATAATATCTGGGGTCTAATATGCAATATTTGACCCTCAACACAACCCCCAACCAGCATTTTTCTAGTCCCGAGCAAAATATGCGAAAAATAAGTTGAGAATTATAGGAGAACTTTCTATGAAATCGAGTGAGATTTTGAACAAAATACGAGAAATTTAATATCCATGAATGTTAGAAATTGTTTTCTCCTGAGCTCAAGTGCACGGTAGACTTCATAATCAAGTGTAAAGTATTAATCCATCAATTAGAAAAATTTTACACATTGAGATCCATGGATGTATAGTCTAATCTCAGCTTATCATCATTAAGAGATCCTATCGTCAATTTCATGATATCATTGGTAACCAACAAGAAAATTCATGATAACTAAAACCTAATCCAAAACTTGCCTTATAGATTAGCCTATTAACTTTTGATTTTTTTATTCAAAGTAATGCCAAGGAAGGAGAATCAAATCCTTACCTATAGGGAGCAAACCTATGGTGAAGATCGTATACCTGACTCTTTTTCACATATCATTCATGGGGAATTAACTCTACACCTATAGGGAGCAAACCTATGGTGAAGATTAATTATCCAACCTTTTCAATTTTTATACCATGATGGCAAGATATTTCAGGCTGGTTCCTTTTGTGCTTAGTGATTACCAAATTAACCCTTCAATATCAGACTGAAGTCTTAATGTGTAAGCAAGACGTGTCCTGAAATCATGATTCAATCAATGTTTACAACTTCTAATCATGGATTAATAATTCACGTAACTATGAAATCTAACAGATACGGAATCCAAGAGTCATAAATCCACCATTATGTACCTTGAAAATCTAAATTAGGGATATCTGTCAAAATCACTTCGAATTTGTAGAAATTTTCAGAAATTTTTTTTAAAAAAAAAAATTTCACAATTTTTGCTCAAGACCAAGAAAATACTAGTTTCCTTAAGACCAAGAAAATACTGATTAGGAAACCTAATCTCCCACCCCCAACCTAAAATCTACATTGTCCTCAATGTAAAAGATATGAGCATGCAATGCACATGGGACAATGAAAGTAAATGAGAAGTGATGGGAAGATAGTACCTGAATAACGAATCAAGAGAGTTTCCAATAGATCACGGCATGGAAGCTTGTCAGCATGAGAGAGAAAGCAGAACAAAAATAACAAAAATAAAATCCTACCTATACCACTCTCGCAGGTGCTCTCGATTGCATTTAGCGTATGCAACAAGCCTTTAAACCCCTAGGTTACCCCTAGTGGATGAGTTGTAGTCTCGTGAGGGTTTGCAGTAATGTTACCCACAAACATTGAATCATCTACTAAAGAATGAAAAGGAATAAAAAAGCTGGGTTGCCTCCCAGGAGCGCTAAATTTACCGTCTTCAGCCAGACAAATAAAACAACTATCCTAGACCTATGAAAGCGATAAACCTACCTATACCTCCATCAGACTAGGAGATCAGTCTTGGTAAACAGGAGCAATCAGAGGCATGGACATGTCCTCTGAATCAAATGCCTCGACAAATGGCTTTAATCGATGTCCATTTACTTTAAACTTCTTGCCATTGTCGAGATCTCTTATCTCGATGGCCCCATGAGGATAAGCAGTGACAACAATGTAAGGGCCAGTCCAACGAGATCGAAGCTTACCCGGAAAGAGATGTAGTCGAGAGTCATATAAGAGGACTTTCTGACCTGGAGTGAATGATTTTCGTAGAATATGATGATCATGAAACGCCTTCATCTTGTCCTTGTAAATTCTCGAGTTTTCGTATGCATCGTTCCGGATTTCTTCAAGTTTATTTAATTGAAGTTTGCGTAGCGAGCCAGCGTTGTCCAAATTGAAATTCAGATTTTTGATCGCCCAGTATGCTTTATGTTCCAATTCCACAGGCAAGTGACAGGCTTTTTCATAAACAAGTCTAAAGGGAGATGTTCCAATAGGAGTTTTGAAAGCAGTACGGTACGCCCATAAGGCATCGATCAATCGGATTGACCAGTCCTTACGATCAGGGTTAATCGTTTTCTCTAGGATATGTTTGATCTCCCTATTGGAAATCTCAGCTTGTCCACTTGTCTGTGGATGGTATGGGGTGCTCACCTTATGAGAGATACCGTATTTCTTCATTAAGCTCTCAAATGGTCTATTGCAGAAGTGTGAGCCCCTGTCACTAATGATGGCTCGAGGTGTTCCGAACCGCGACAGGATATTTTCTTTCAAAAATTTAATGACCGTACGATGGTTATTTTTGCCGCACGAAATTGCTTCGACCCATTTAGTGACATAGTCTACGGCGAGCAAAATATACAGATTTCCAAATGATTGGGGGAATGGTCCCATGAAATCAATGCCCCAACAATCAAATGCTTCTATAATAAGGATGGGATTCAAGGGCATCATATTTCGACGGGACAATGCTTCCAATTTTTGACAACGCTCACAAGCCTTGCAAAACTCATGAGTGTCCCTGAACATAGTGGGCCAGTAGAAGCCACACCGTAAAATCTTGGCCATGGTCTTTTTAGCAGAAAAGTGACCACCATAGGCCTGTGAGTGACAGAAGGAGATGACACTCTGATGCTCATCGTCTGGTACGCATCTCCTTAAGATTTGGTCTGGGCAATATTTAAACAAATATGGATCGTCCCAGAAAAAGTTACGCACCTTGGTAAAGAATTTCTTCTTATCTTGTGACGTCCAGTGTGTCGGTATGGCACCTGTAGCAAGATAATTAGCAATATCAGCGAACCAAGGTGAATGGGAGACTCTAAACAGTTGTTCATCAGGGAACATGTCATTGATATGGGTCGCCTCAAGGGAATCAGAGGTATTAAGGCGAGAAAGATGATCGGCCACTACGTTCTCTACTCCCTTTTTATCTTTAATTTTAAAATCAAATTCTTGGAGTAGAAGGATCCATCGTATCAGGCGGGGCTTAGAATCATTCTTAGAAAGAAGATACTTAAGTGCCGCGTGATCTGTGTAGATGATGATCTTGGATCCGATCAGGTAGGACCTAAATTTATCTAAAGCGAACACTACGGCTAAGAGTTCCTTTTCCGTAGTCGAGTAGTTCACTTGGGCAGGATTTAGAGTCCTACTTGCGTAGTGAATAACGTAAGGCCGCTTATCTTTTCTTTGGCCTAGAACCGCTCCAAGAGCATAATCAGAGGCGTCGCACATAAGTTCAAAAGGAAGACTCCAGTCAGGTGGCTGCATGATAGGTGCAGTGTTTAGCATGCCCTTAAGCTTAGTAAAAGCTTCTTAGCACTGCTCAGTCCACTCGTATGGTGTATCCTTTTGAAGAAGATTACATAAAGGACGAGAGAGGAGACTAAAGTCCTTTATGAATCGTCTGTAAAAGCCTGTGTGTCCTAAGAAGGATCGCACGTCCCTGATATTCTTGGGTGGAGGTAGGTTAGAGATAAGATCAATTTTTGCCTTATCTACCTCGATTCCTTTGGACGAGATGATATGCCCAAGGACAATTTCCTTTTGAACCATGAAATGACACTTCTCCCAGTTAAGTACCAAATTTTTTTCTTCACATCTTTTCAGCACACATTTAAGACTTGCTAAGCACTCGCTGAAAGATGAACCGAAAACAGAGAAATCGTCCATGAAGACCTCTAGATATTTCCCCACCATGTCAGAAAAGATACTCGTCATGCATCGTTGAAAGGTGGCAGGGGCATTACATAGCCCGAATGGCATCCTTCTGTACGCAAAGGTGCCATAGGGACATGTAAATGTGGTCTTTTCCTGATCCTCAGGGGCGATTTCAATCTGATTATAACCTGAATACCCGTCAAGGAAACAATAATAGGAATGACCAGCTAGCCTTTCTAGGATTTGATCAATGAAGGGCAAAGGAAAGTGGTCTTTCCTTGTGACGGTATTCAGCTTTCTGTAGTCAATGCACATTCTCCAACCAGTGGTAACTCTAGTCGGCACGAGTTCATTATTGGCATTGGCTACGATGGTGATCCCGGACTTCTTAGGAACCACCTGAGTTGGACTCACCCATTGACTATCGGATATGGGGTATATGATCCCCACATCCAATAGTTTGAGAACCTCGGCCTTAACCACTTCCTTCATGTTTGGATTTAGTCTACGTTGTGATTGCCGAACAGCCTTTGCATTGTCCTCAAGATATATACGGTGAGTACAAATCGATGGGTTAATTCCCTTGAGGTCCGCTATCGTCCATCCAAGAGCTCCCTTATGCTCAATGAGAGTAGATATCAGCATACTCTCCTGTTCTTTCTCCAGGTGGGCAAAGATCACCACCGGGTATGTCTCATCTTGACCTAAATAGACATATTTTAAATCAGAGGGCAAAGGTTTTAGGTCAAGCTTCGGTGGCTTGAGGTTAAACGGTAAAGGCACTACATAAGTTTGGGGCAATTCTTCAATGTGTGGCCTCCACCGGTTAACTTCAAGTACCGGTGCAGTATCAAGCATGGCACACGTCTCCCTAATTATATCATCATCAAGATCATGGGAGTGGGCCAGGCACGTCTCTAGAAGATCAGAGGATAAGGTGAGAGGCGTTCTATCTTCCACAAAAGAATCAATCATATTAACATCGTGAAAATCGTCATCATCCTCTGAGTTGCTGCCGTTATTGAAAAAGATATTCGATTCCAATGTCAAATTTCCAAAGGACATAGTCATGACACCATTCCTGCAATTGATAATTGCATTTGAAGTGGACAGGAATGGGCGACCAAGAATGACGGGAATCTGAGTGCTCGTGTCATTGACGGGTTCGGTGTCCAAGATGATAAAATCAACAGGGTAGTAGAATCTATCCACCTGAACCAACACATCCTCGATGATCCCTCTTGGTATACGAACAGAATGATCAGCAAGTTGTAGTGTGGTTCGAGTGAATTTTAATTCACCCAAACCTAACTGTTGGTATACCGAATAGGGAATCAGATTGACGCTCGCTCCTAAGTCAAGAAGTGCGTGATCAATTCGATAGTTTCCGATTACACATGATATGGTTGGGCAACCGGGATCTTTGAATTTTTGCGGCACATCTTGTTTCAGGATGGCACTCACTTTCTCAGTCAAGGAGATCTTCTTTTGAACATTTTTTCATCGTTTGGTAGTGCATAAATCCTTTAGAAATTTAGCATATGAAGGAATCTGTTTTACAACGTCAAGCAGAGGAATGTTGACTTTCACTTGTTTCAACACCTTTAGGATATCCTGAGAGTTAGATAGACGTTTTGGTTCGACCAACCGTTGGGGAAACGGAGCAACTGGCTTTTCTAGAGGTTCCGGTTCAAATTTTTGTGAGGCGCCACTAGATCCATCATTGTTGTCCTCTTCTGGTTCTTGAGGCTTTTTGGGCATCACCGGAAGGGTTTTATCAATAACCTTCCCACTCCTAAGAGTGGTGATGGATTTAGCGTGCCCCATTTGATTTGAAGAGCTGGGATCACCTGTCTAGTATTGCGGTTTCGGATTAGGGAGTGATTGTGCAGGGAGCATCCCTTTTTCCATAGCTGTCATACGTGAATCTATTTTTTGCATAAAATCTAAAATTTCTTGCATTGTCCGCGCCAGCTCTTATATGGAAATTTGAACCGATTCTTCTTGAAGTTTCCCCTGATTTGGATTTTGATTGAAGAAACCTTGAGGGGGTAGCAGTTTGTCCGTTCCTCCAACTAAAATTCGGGTGATTTTTCCAGCCAGGATTGTAAGTATTAGAGGGTGGTCCATTGAAAGGTCTTTGATAGTTATTTACGGCATTAGATTGTTCATTCAATACATCTCGAAAGGCAGGTATTGAAGGACAATTTTCAGTAGTATGAATGTTGCAATCACAGATGCCGCAAACACTTTCATTAACCTTTTCCTTCCTTCCATGGCCTCAAATTTTCTGGTGAGATTGACCACCTAAGCGTTAAGATCATTATCCTCTTTTAGGAGATATATTCCTCCTTTTTCCCTTGAATGAGTCGGCCTAGACGTGGTGTTCGTTCTTGGGTAATAGTCCCATGATTGTGTTTTTTCCGCGAGACTATCGAGGTAATCCCATACCTCGTCAACATTTTTATTAATAAAATCTTCGTTACACATTGTCTCGACCATTTGGCGTATGGAAAATGTTAGCCCATCATAGAAAAAATTCGTAATGCGTCATATTTCAAAGCCATGTTGTGGGCATGCATTAACCAGATCCTTGAACCTTTCCTAACATTGGAAGAATGTTTCATCTTCCTTTTGGGCAAAGTTCATGATTGCTCTCCTGAGGGTAATTGTCTTATGATGTGGGAAAATTTTCTTTATAAATTTCCTCTGTATATCATTCCATGTGCCAATGGATCGAGGACGCAGTGAATGTAACCACGTCTTGGCTTTTTCTTTCAAGGAAAATGGAAAGAGTTTCAGCCTAATAGTATCCTCAGATACATTAGGAAAGTATAAGGTGCCTATGATTTCATCGAACTCTTTCAGATGCAAATATGGTTCTTCAGACTCAAGCCCATGAAACTTAGGAAGGAGTTGGATAACCCCTGGCTTGATGTCCATATGTCCTGTATTCTCAGAAAAAATCATGCATGAGGGCGTACTCACCCCCGCCGGTTGTAAATAATCTCGTAAAGTACGAGGCGGGGGTGCCTGATGCACTTCATTCTCATCATGTACTTCCTCAACCCTTGGTTGGGGTAGTGCTTAAGGTTGATTTTCAGCCATAACGTCTTCTAACTTAGGAGAATTCAAGTGGTGTCTAGTCCTGCGATGGACAGTCAACCCCTCAACTAATCCTCCTTCAGTCACGAGACGTCGAGTGTTGTCGCGTGCCCAATGGAGCATAAAACACACTCAGCCCTCAAATTCTAACTTAAACCTAAAAAAAAGGAAGAAGAAATCTAGAAAATAAAGAGAAAAGATGGAAAGAGGTTACCAAAGTTGGAGTCCTAGGTTAAGAATCTGTAAAACAAAACAAAATAAGTTAGTTTCTAAGAATAGAAAGTTCTAATTAAAAGTAAACTAATTTCTAGAGAAAAGAAAAAAAATTCTAAAAAAATAAAAATTAAAACTAGAAAGAGCTTACTAAATTAGAAGTTTCCTACAAAACAGAAAAATTAAGTTAGTTCTAAAAATCAAATAGAAGGAAGAATAGTAAATTTCTTAAGTTAGGAAAAAGTTCTAATAAGGAAAATAATCAAGCTTCTAAACCTAGAAAAAATTTCTAAAAAAAAAAAAATCTAATCCTAAACTAATCCTAAAACTAATTAATTTCAGAAAAACGTAGCCGACAGTCCTCGGCAACAGCGCCAAAAACTTGTTCACTCCCCAAGTGCAGGGTTGTGATGTAGTAATAACTCGGTAAGACCGAGGTCGAATCCCAAGGGACTGAAACTTGTACGTTATCTAAAACTAACCAGAACTAGAACTAGATTAAGATGAAATCTAAACTGAATGTAATTTGAGAAATAATGGTGAAATAATTATATAAACTTGAGAGAAATCAGAAGAAGGGAACTAGGGATTCAGAGGATCCACTTGTAGAGATCAGGGAGATCTTATGCATGTTTCATGGAAATTAACTGAACTGATATTGATCTAGTTTTCAAAGAGATGAAAGGTGTATGAATTAGAATGGATTCCATCACCAAACCATGCCCAAAAGACTATGGCAAACAACAGAATTAAACTAATTACCACCCAATCACATGCATGAAAGTTAGGAAGGGTACCGTCATCCAACCATGCCCAGGAGACTATGGTGAACAACAGGACGTCCTGACGTCATAAATATGAAAAGAAAATAGAAATATTCAAAGCATCGCAGACCCATTGTAATTTCAGTCACAACAGACCATTAAGAACTAAAAATATTCCCATAATAATTAACTAAAATCAAAGTCAATTCATGCATTAAAATTAAAATAAAATCAAATCTCCCATCTCACTACAAGCTTCACCTCTTAGCCCTAGCTAGGAGGTTTTAGCCTGCCATGAATGGGCTCAATCCAAATAAATAAAGAGAAAAAGAAAAGAAAAAGAAAAGGGAAAGAAAAAAACCAAGCTCCTCTCTCTCTCCTCTGCCCACGTTGAAACCCAAGCTCGAGCCCTCTATTCTTCCTCCCAAGACCTTGAATGAATGCTCCCCACATCCAAAAATCTCCTTTTATAGCTGCTGGAAGGCTGGAGTCAGTGACAGAGTTGTAGCAGGACACGGAGTATAATTTTCGCAGCCAAGTTCGATACCATGAAACACGCCACTTTCCTCGCTCAAATTCTAAAGAAACACCGTCCCTTAGTACTTTCTTGGGTCCTCTACATGATAGACGGTTCAGATCTACCATATGATCAAAGATGGTGGGCCAAAACTGTCCGAAAAAGTCAGTTTTCGCAGATGTGCGAAACCTTTCGCACCATTTTGCTGTTGTGATCGGTGGGCCCCACAGAAGCATTTTCTGGAAAATCCACCCCGTCTATTGGATTCAGAATGAAATTTCAGTCAAGAATGGGTGATTTTGAACGTCCATTGATGTGGCCCAGAGAAGAAATCACAGAAGAATCAGTTTTGAACGTTACCGAGCAGCCCTTTTGTGGCCTCTGTATCTCACACGTGTGCAAGCATGGGTGCAAAAGGTCAGCATGGTTTTGTAGTTTTCAAAGCCCTCTACACGGTGGACGGTTTGGATTGAGCTTATGGGGCACGTGTGGGGTCCACAGTCGATCGTAAAAACGGCCAGCGGCCGTGCATTACGCGGACGCGAAAGCGGAAGTTTCTTCCGCTGTGATGATCGATGGGGTCCACTAAGCTTTTTTTTTTTTTAAATCTACACCGTCCATTGGCTTCAGGATGAAAAACCGTCTAGAAAGGGGTATTTTTGGAGCATTTCAGTGTGGTCCACAGAATCTGTAACCCAGCCGTCCATCCTGCTTTCAACGGCCATGATCTTCCAATAGCTTGCATGGGATAGAATCGACGCCTAGGTGAGGCTAATACCCCACCTCTGTATGCAATAGACGACTCTGATCACAACTCCGGACGTCGAGTGGGGCCCACAAGTGTGAACCGGCGGTCGTGCGAAGGAACGCTGTGCATTCGTGAAGAAAATTTGAGAAAGAATGAAAAAAATCGGTCAGCGTTGCTGACCGATTTCTCCAATCAAATGGTGCACGGCTGGTGAACGTATACTTTGTACACGCATGTGTACACGTGGGGTCCACTGTAATGCTCATGGCAAATCTGTTCCGTCCATCTCTTTTATCATATTCTTTTAACCGTCAGAACCAAAATTGAAGCATATGCAGATAGCAGGTGGGCCCTAAATCGAGTTTTTCTGGGCTGATCTGTCAATTTAGCCACTTTCACAGTGATTCAGGAGTTGAAATTTGACGTGCACGGTTAATTTATGGTCCTCAGGCCACGTATGAAGTTTCGAGCCGAATGGATGATGGGAACCTCATGATCTTGCATTCTAGACGTCCTTCAGGCCACTTGAGCTTCAATTTCTAACTTTTCTCGAATTTCTGACCATGTATATTTGTCAATCTTGGTCCCTTGGAGTGTCTCCCTTGCCTTTGGCGTCATCAGATCGTTAAATCTCAACTTTTAACGTCCTTTTTCCATCCATGCTCATAAAATCACCTTGTAACACAAGAATGAGAAAACAAGCCATTAGATAGCATTATATTCGTAAATCCAGATAATATCTGGGGTCTAATATGCAATATTTGACCCTCAACACACAACTGGACTTAGAGTCCCATCTTCATCCAGTTGAAAAGTATAACATTAAAATCCAAATCTGAACTTCCTATGATCCAGTTTTTAAGAGAAGATAGGAATAAGAATTAGAATTGATTCCATCACAAAATCATGCCCGTGAGACAAAGTAAACAACAGAATTAAACCAATTCACAACCAATCAGAAAGATGCATGAGTGTTAGGAGGGATTCCATCATCCAACCATATCTAAGGGGTAATGGTGAACAACAAGGTTTCCTAACATCACAATCACAATAATAAAAAGGAAATAATCAAAGCTTGCAGATCTATTATAATTTTAGTCACAAAAAATCATTAAAAACTAAAAGCATTCTTATAATCAAACTAGAATCAAATCCGTTTAGTATAACATGAATCAGAGCCATAAAATCACCCCATCATGCTACAAGTTTTACCTCTTAGACCTAGCTAAGAGGTTTAACCAATCATGATTGAGTGATTTTACGGCTCTGATTCATGTTAGACTGAACAGATTTGATTCTAGTTTGATTATAGGAATGCTTTCAAATTTTAATGATTTTTTGTGACTAAAATTAAAATAGATTTGTAATGGCTTTGAGTATTTCCTTTTCATTATTGTGATTGTGATGTTAGGAAGCCCTGTTGTTCATCATTGACCCTTGGACATGGTTGGATGATGGAATCCCTCCTAACACTCATACATCTTTCTGATTGGTTGTAGATTGGTTTAATTCTTTTGTTTGCTTTGTCTCATGGGCATGATTTTGTAATCGAATCAATTCTAATTCTCATACCTATCTTCTCTTGAAAACTGGATCAAAAGAAGTTCAGATTTGAATTTTAATATTATACCTTCCAACTGGATGAAGATGGGACTTCAAGTCCTGTTGTGTTTGTGAATCAAGCATAGATCTCCCTAATCTCTATAAATGAATTTTTGGCACCCTAGTTTCCTGCCTTTAATTGCATTAGTTTTACTCACTTTAATCACAATTATTTTCTCAATTAATTCAGATTTAGATTTCATCTTATCCTAGTTCTAGTTCGAGTTATTTTCAAAATACGTACAAGGTTTAGTCCTTGTGGATTCGACCTCGGTCTTACCGAATTTATTACTACATCGCAACCCTATATTTGGGTTGTGAACAAGTGTTTGGTGCCGTTGCCGAGGATTGACGTTTACATTTATCTGAAATTAACTAGTTTTAGAATTAGGTTAAGATTAGGATTTTTTAGTTTTCTAACTTTAGGTTTAGGGTTTATTTTCTGTTTGATTTTTAAAAACTAACTTAACTTTCTAATTTTGTAGGACTCTAAGGATTCTAACATAGGAACTTTCAATTAGTAACTTCTTTCTAAATCTCTCTTCCTATTTCTAGATCTCTTATTGTTATAGGATTTTTCTTTTATTCTTAGGATTAGCTTTAGAGTTATGGTTTCACTATAAAAGAGTGAATACGTCATTATGCTGAGATGAATAAGAGATATCGAGGAGGAACGTATAATGATTATGATTTAATTCAACCTATATCTCAAGATTTTTCTCAAACCATCATCAAGAATCAACTGAAATATTATGCTCCATCGGTTAATAAGTCCTTACATGATCATAATTGTGGGAATGAGGATTATTATCAACTATCATATTCTCCCACATATGATCCGTATGACTCTAACCAGTGAAACCATCAAAATCGAGAAGATGAACCAACAACATGTTATAATGATTACTCTCTTGAATCCTCTACCTTTGAGATCCCAGCAAAATCGATCCAAGAGAAGTCACTTTAAAGTTACACAAACTCTTTTGCGAACATGAGAAAATTACTAGAAGAGTTTAAGTCACGCCTTAATCGGTTAATGGAGACTAATTCACCCCAGCCTCAATCCAATCCAATTCTTCATTCCCAACTCCCTACTTATAATCAGTGAAAATATCAAAATTGCATGATTGAATCAATAATGCATCATAGTGACAATTCTCTTGGGACATATACTTCTGAGATCTAAGAGAATTCACTTTAAAATTTTGTACAAAATCTATAACTCATCTAACAAAATACGCTCCAAAGATTTCAAGAACTTATAAAAGATATACAATAGTTGGGTTCACGTGATACGATTATGGATAATAATGTTATTGAGAATGAAAAGTTGAATTGTGATAATGAGCATACGGTTCAATTTTTCGATAATTCGATCTCGATGACGATCTAAAGGAATGTTTAAGAGACGTGGGTGTCTTTCATATACAATGATGATGACACACTTCACTCATATGCCACATTAGGTTTCAACGATGAGGGAGAGTTTAGTTTATTCAAATATCAACTCAATTTAGAAAGAGAATGTGAGGAAAGCGATCCCATCCTAAAAGTGTATTGCATGGAATAATTAAATGATGATGCGTATTGGGATGATGATTATGAATATGTAGCCGAAATTTTTTTAAAATTAATCTCAAGTATGGTCTAGGTCAGTGATCATCGGTCATAAGGATTTACTCCACTCATCTAACATGCCTAATTTAAATGTGGAGGATGAGCCCCTACAACCGACCCTTCTAAATCTTGTAAAACATGTTTGCACCACTCCTCTGAATTGAATGATGATATGAGTCAGGAGAAGACTCTATAGACTCTGGAATTTAAAACTGCCTAGTTGAGGCCACCGTATGAACTGTACACTTTTGATGATTCAATGACTCTACTAAGTAATCTCAATGAATAAAGAGTTCACATCAATGCTTTCCCTGTTGATTTTCAATCTGTCTGTGCAGGACAAGAGTAAGAGAGCATGTGTCCATCTACTTTTAGAGACAATGGAATCCCTGGACAGATCATCACGGGCTTCAATATGGAAAACGAGTCACTCTTAGCCAAATTTCTCATCTCTTTGGATAATTGTTTGACACACTTTGTAGATTCAAACGATCTAATGATAAAAGAAACAGTGGATGCCTTGCAAAATAATACATCGATGGTTGTCACGGACCAAGGGAACCCTTACTCTGAAATCCTTCCCTCCATAGATCTTGAATGCTTACCATTAAAAGAGGAGCTGAGAATTGAACCAGAATCTAAAACTTCAGAATGTGTAAAGACTACATCACTTTCTGAAAAAAAAAAAAAAAAAAATTTATCTATCTGTAGTCTCTGATTCACCATGGGATACTAACTTTGAAAATTTTTCTGATACAGGCGGATCATATATACTTTGGATACCTTAGGCGAATCAACGAAAAATTTTTGCTAAGGTACATAAGTTTCTTTGAACATTCATGCTCCAAGGCATCCAAGCATATTGCAAAAAGGGCTTTTGGATGATCCTGTTAAGAAATTTATCTAGATATTGACCGGAAGAGGAACCTTACGACATGACTGAGTAGTTTTTCCTCTACTTTCATAGGACTAGGGTAGTTTGCTTTATGTTGTTCTAGGATAGTCGGCTTTATGCCATTAGGTTAGTTTTCTTTCTAAGTTGTTTTAGGATAGGTTGCTTTCGGTGGTTTCACTCTTGTGCTGACCTACTCTCATGTTGATATCCCTTTGGAAAGGCAATTCAATTACCTCGTCAGGCATTATCTTTCCATCACTTCTCTTTTACTTTCATTGTCCCATGTGCATTGCATGCTTATTTCCTTTACATTAAGGATAATGTAAATTTTAGGTTGGGGTGGGAGATTAGGTTATCTAATGAGTATTTTCTGATTTTAAACAAAAATCGTGAAAATTTTTAAAAAGTTTCTAAAAATTCTTGTGCATTTGAAGTGATTTCGATGGCCATCATTGATTTAGAATTATAAGATGCTTAGTATTGGGGATTTTACATCTCTTAGATTTAGTTGTCTGATAGATTCCACAGTTGAGTTCGAATTATCAATCCATGATTAGAAGTTTTAAACATTGATTGAATCATGCTTTCACATGTTATATCTCGCTTACACATTGAGGTTTCAGTTCAATATTAAAGGGTTAACTTGGTAATCACTAAGCAAGTAAGGAACCAGCCTGGAAAATTTGCTTGTCATGATCAATTGAAAAAAAAGAAGAAAATATCCAGCTTAAAAAATAGCTACCTTTGGAAAGGGTTGGGCGGATGATCTTCACCATATGTTTGATCCCCATAAGTGTGGATTTAATTCCCCATGGATGATATGTGGAAAGGGTTGGGTGTACAGTCTTCACCATAGGTTTGTTCACTATAAGTGAGGATTCGATTCCCCTCTTTGGCATTACTTTTAAAAAGTTGATATAGCGGGAAAGTCATCAAAAGCTAGAAGAATGCGCTTAAGTCCAGGAGAAGGTACTGCCCAACATTCACAAATCTTAGACTTGTAGTATCTGGATTATTGTTCAAAATCGCTCGGGTTTATAAAAATTATCATGTAGTTCTCAATTTATTTTTCGCATACTTTACTTGAGACTAGAAAAATATTACTCGATTTTACAAACATGATACTGTTTAATAGCCTATTTTAATCATATTTGCAACGAAGGGCATACTTAGGAGCTTAAACTGAAAAAGGGTACTAAAAGCATAGATTTGACGCTCTTAAATTACCAAGACAAGGGATGGATTCCAGGGGACTGAGATAGAAGAATTTACATGCTAGATATCCAAGAAAATCAAGTCAGTCACATTAAAGAGACCTGAAAATCATCAAGAATGCGAGATCACAGGGTTTCCACCATCCGATTAACTTGAAACTTTATATATGGCCTGAGGACCATAAATTAACAGTACACATAAAATTTCAGTCATTGGATCTTTGTGGAAGTAGCCCAAAGGACAAATCAGCCCATAAATCATCAATCTAGGGCCCATCTAATCTCTGGATATGCATCAATTTTGGTCTTAACCCTTCAAATTAGATGTAAAAATGGATGAATGGTACATATTTCACACTAGCATCATAGTGGCACCCATTCTTATCACGTCAGTGCACCAAACTATGTGCATCGGCATTGCACCGGGCTGTAAAACCAGCCAAAATGCGTTTGACCGTGAAATCCCACCGAAAGAGGGGCTTCTTCCTCTTCTTTCGTTCTTTGAATAGAGACCGGCCGCTAGACAATGGGTGGGCCATCAAGATCGATCCAAAGAACAGATCGAAACCATCCATTTGAAGCAGGAGGGTCTGCCGACCAAAACTGACCCAGTCTCATCGGAAACAGACCAGGAATCGTCCGCAATCTTATACTACATTCAAGCCAGTGCAGTGAATCTGATTCGATGGGACACACAGAACTCGAATTAAAAATTCTCCCTCTAGGTCAAATCTTCGTGGGGAAACTAACGGACAGAGTGGATTTCTCAAAATCGAAGGGTGTGGGCCCCACCAACAGCAACTTACGGTTGATCCAGGTGGGCCACCATCATTGATTGAATGGCCAATCCAGACCATCCATCTTGAAGATCGTAAAAAACCGTCCTAGGGGACGTTAATTCTTTGGATAGAAAAGCAAGGAAGAAGTTCTCGGCGTTGTCTTCTAGCTAAGAAACATGCTGCATTGCCAGCTGCGTAAACAAACTTTCGTCTGAATTCCCACCGCCTCTAGCTGTGCGTAAACATCACCAACGTCACCTCTCCAGCACCGACTCCATTAGCATATAAAAGAAGAGGAGAGAGAACTAATTCATCCAAGGATCCAAGGTAGCTGTGGAGGCCGTGCACACGTGAAGACAGAGAGGAGAGAGAGAGAAGAGCAGTCAGCTATGGTGTTTTCCTCCTTTTCTTCCTTTCCTTTAATCTTTGCTTAGTTTATTTTTTTAAAAGAATTTAGTTTAAATATGTTTATGACATGCTAAACCTCTTAGCTAGGGCTAAGAGGTGAAGCTTGTAGCATAATGGGATACTTTCTATAGTTTGATTTGTATTTAAGGAACTCCCTTTGATTTTGGTTTGATTATAGGAATGCTTTTAGTTTTTAATAGTTTGTTGTGATTTAAATTATAATGGATCTGCAATAGCTTTGAGCATGTTCTTAGCATTATATGGTTTGTAAATTTGGGCACCCTGTTATTCACCATCGTCTCATGGACATAGTTGAATGATGGAATCTTTCCCAACATTCATACATCCCATAGATTGGGTATGGATTGGCTAAATTATGTTGTTTGCTTTGTCTCATAAGCATGGTTTTGTGATAAAATTCATTCTAATTATAATACCTCTCATCTCTTTGAAAACTAAATTAAAGGAAGTTCAGATTGAGCTTCAGTGATATATCTTCTAACTGGATAAAGATGGGACTCGAAGTCTGGTTGAGTTCATGAATCAAGCGTAGATCTCCCTGATCTCTACAAGTGGATCCTCTGAATCCCTAGTTTCTTATTTCACCATTATTCCCTCATATTCACTTGATTTAGATTTCATCTTATCCTAGTTCTAGTTCGAGTTATTTTCAAAATGCGTACAAGATTTAGTCTCTGTGGATTCGACCTCGGTCTTACCGAGTTTATTGTTACATCACAACCCTATACTTGGGGTGTGAACAAGTCTTTGTCGTAGACATGTTCAAACTAAAATCTCTAAAAAATAAACTAAGCAAAGATTAAAGAAAAGGAAGAAAAGGAGGAAAACACCATAGTCAGTTACCCTTCTCTCTCTCTCCTCTCTATCTTCACGTGTGCATGGCCTCCACGGCTACCTTGGATCCTTGAATGAATTAGCTCTCTCTCTCTCTCTCTCTCTCTCTTCTCTTCTCTTCTCTTCTCTTCTCTTCTCTTCTTTTATAGGCTGATGGAGTCGGTGCTGAAGAGGTGATGTTGGTGCTGTTTACGCATAGCTAGAGGCGATGGGAATTCGGTCGAAAGTTTATTTACACAATTGGCAGCGTATCATGTTTCGCAGCTGGAAGACAGTGCCGAGAACTCCTTCCTTATTTTTCTATCCAAAGAATTAACGTCCCCTGGGATGGTTTTTGACAATCTTCAAGATGGATGGTCTAGATTAGCCATCCGATCAATGATGGTGGCCCACCTGGATCAAAAAAAAAGAAAAACAGTGCCTGTACATCTTGTGTTGTGCTATAGGTGGGGCCCACACCCTTCGATGTTTAAGAAATCCACTCCATCCGTTAGTTTCCCCATGAAGATCTGACCCAGAGGGAGAGATTTTCGATCCGAGTTCGGTGTGGCCCATCAAATCAGATTCTCTACACTTTCTTGGATGTAGTAGAAGATTGGGGATGATTCCTGGTTTGTTTCTGATGAGACTGGGTCGGTTTTGGTCGGCAAACCCTCCTGCTTCAAATGGACTGTTCCAATCTATTCTTTGGATCGATCTTGATGGCCCACCCATCGTCCAGTGGTCAGCCTCTGTTCAAAGAATGAAAGAAGAGAAAGATGCCCCTCTTTTAGTGGGATTTCACGGTTAAACACATTTTGACCGGTTTTACAGCCCGGTGCAATGTCGGTGCACACAGTTTGGTGCACTGGTGTGATAAGAATGGGCCCCATTGTGATGCTAATGTGAAATATATACCGTTCATCCATTTTTTCATCCAATTTAAAGGGTTGAGACCAAAATTGTCTCATATTCAAAGATTAGATGGGCCCCAGATTGGTGATTTATGGGCTGATCTGTCCGTTAAGTCACTTCCACAACGATCCAATGATTAAAATTTTATATGTACGGTTACTTTATGGTCCTCAAGCCATATATAAAGTTTCAAGCCAATCAGATGGTAGGAACCTTGTGATCTTGCGTTCTGAATAATTTTCAGGCCTCTTTAATGTGATTAACTTGATTTTTTCAGATTTCTAGCATGTAAATTCTTCGATCTTGGTCCCCTGGAGTCCATCCCTTGCTTTGGTGATTTATGAGTATCAAATCCACACTTATAATACCCTTTTTTAGTCCAAGCTCCTAAGTACACTCTGTGTCATAAACACGATTAAAATATGTCGTTAAACAGTATCATGTTCACAAAATGATTATCCTCTAACACTTATTGTGATGGTTCATTATAGTCATATAGTCAACTAATTAAGTTTGCATCTAAAGGAGGTTCTAATTCTGCAACTTCTAGATTATTGATATATCATATCCTCATCTAAGAGGATTCTCACAGTATGAAATCAGTCCTCACAGTTGTTGCCATAGAACTTTTAAGCCTTGAGTTACTCAACAACTAAAGCTTTGGTGGCCATCTATACATTGTCAAAGGATTTTTATTTTTTTTTGTTAGTACACCCATTGTCAGTTCACACTTCACTATTAGCCACCCCCACTAGGGAATCGATACCAAGGCCTAAGTGTTGAAACGGAGTATCTTTCACTCAATTTACCACTTGAGCTATGGATAAGGGTGTTACATTGTAAAAGGATCACCGTATAGCTACGATGATAATGTATTGCCACTATTCATTAGCATTCTTACGGGTGATGCAAATCTTCTTGCCACATAAATAATAATACATCCTAAATGGGACCTAAAAATCCCCATACCTGAAGTGAACAATGTAGAATCATTAAGTTCTCAAAAATAAGATGAACAAACTAATTTTACAACGTTTATTTATGTGACATATGCCAACCTCCATCATGGGTACATCTATAAAAAGAGTTAAGATGAGCTTTTACTCAGGTTATGCACAACCTGAGTGGGTTGTGTACTAACTTGCTAAACAATTTTTATTTTTTATTTTTTTTAAAAAAAAAAAGGTTGTGCGCATTCTCAATTAAAAGGGAATACTCATAACATTAGATTTTTACAATTTTAATGATAAAATGGTTGTGATCATAAATACATCAAGCATTTATAACGCTTTAATTTTCTACATAAGAATTCATGAAAACCTAATGGAAATCTTACTAATAAGACCGATCATCACCATTGATGTCGATCCGATCATCAGCATTGACCATCACCCGTTGCTGATGGCTCTGATCATCAACATTTACCATCACATGTTGTTGATGGCTCTTATCATCAACGTTTACCATCATTGTTGATCATCAACATTGATGATTGATCCAATCATTATAGTGAATCCATGATCAATGTGATTAATGGATTAATTATGAAAATGCACACATGTACAAACAAGCTGCACACACACACATGTAAAGATAATGCACACATATATGCAATACTGATTAGAATAAGATAGGTCACAAATTTTAGGCATCTTGAAAAAATGTGAGGCCCACTAATATCAGTTGAATATTATCTTATGTATCAAAATCCATTTGATATTTCGAATATATATATATATTGAAGGAGATTCGAACTATTAATCACAGACCATATCAATGCATAGATCTCATCAAGTCGTGATCTAGATCAATCCACAAATTACCGATGAAGGAAATTCTTTTAGTAGGCAAGAAAAAATTTTGGAAGGCCAGAAGGCTTAGATTTATTTATTTATTTATTTATTTATTTATTATTATTAGTATTATTATTATTATTATTATTACCTTTCATTACTACAGAAAATCTTGTAAAGGCATTCCTCACCCATCTTTTTTCTTCTTCTTTTTTTTTAACCCTTCTTACCTTGTATGTAGTATACCTATTTTGTGATCATATACACTCATCTTTTGAATATGGAAATTCCTTTCATGACATTAGAAATCATCAAACTACATGTTGTTGTCTCTATCTTCTACAAAATATTCAAATGTGCGAGTGGGATGCAGTTAGGTTAGGGCCATTCCATTATATGTAGTCCAAAGTCATCTCTCATTTCTTCACCAAATTAAGAAAAGACAACAGCTCATATACATCTGATGGTGCTTCAAAAGGCAGACAATGAATTGCTTTCAATGTAGTGTTCATGTTTTATATCTTGGCATGATTGTGGCCTTGTATTTTTAGCGTGCTTTCCCCATTTCCTCCCATCCACCTTTATTCCTTATAAACCATATGCTCTCACCCAATTTTAAAAAAATAAAAATAAAAATTCAAGTATAGAATACCTCCACGGTATGGCCCATTTAATGCCTTTATTTCATTGCTAGGAGATGTTAGGGTTAAACTACCTTTCTTTCTCATATTCTCTCATTGCTGTACATAGTAAACCGAGAGAGAGAGAGAGAGAGAGAGAGAGAGAGAGAGAGAGAGAGAGAGAGCAAAATGCAGAGAATTTAAGCCCAAAAGCATAAACATTTGAAAACTTTAGAAGTTGAATGAGTCACCATGGAAGATAAAAAGAGTAGGAAATAAAAGCTAAGCTTCAATATGTTTCATTTCATTTGTACATGCTTGAAAGATACCATCTCATAGTAGGATTTGTTCCTATGACGCTTCTTCTTCTTCTTCTTCTTCTTTTCCTTTTTTCTGTCTCTCCTTCACATAGCTAAAAATGGCAATGTAGATTAGTGCTATATAACCTTACTTGCGATTCAACAGCTCGAAGGTGTTTGCAAGCCGCTGCATTACTTCAACTTGAGCCCGTAGTGAGCGAATATAGTCGATGCCTTCAACTAACAACGAGAACTCATCCATGAACTCTCCACCCGGTATGAGACTTTTCAGCATTTGGGTCCTCTTGCTCACCATTCTCTTAGCAAGGGCACTTGCTAGAATTCGGCGTGGTGCACGCTTCTTTATCCTGCATGTCGCACAGCTCTTCCTCAAGATCATCTTGCTCTTCACCCTTTTGCACATAGGAGACCCGTAGTATGGCTTTGTTAGGCAGTCGAACTCGACGCCCAAGATTTTTTGCACAAGGATCTTGTTCTTTTCATGTTTGGAGACATTTGCGATGAGTGCATGGCTCCATTTCACTCCGTCACGCGCAGATGCCAGCGCAATGTCCGATGATAGCTTGATAGCATTTTTCCTCTCTAGAAAGCTCATGTTCTTGGATGAAAGATCACCTTGTTGGAGACCCAATAGAAATTTCTTGAGGAAAAGACTCTTGAATGAATTTGAAGCTTGCATGGTTGTGTGGATGAGAAAAGGAAGAGAAACGAAATGCCTTGAAGGGAAAAAAGAAAATCTTTTGATTATGGGTTTTGATCAAAAGCATGGGATGTGTAACATTTAGTAGTCTGACCTAAAGAGTGTCCCAATAACAAAGGAGAGAGAGGGTGGAAGCTTTTGATTTGAAATGGGTATTGTTCAAAAGCATGGAATGTGTAATATTTAGTAGCCTAATATAAAGAGGGTGCCCAAAAGAAAAGGAGAGGGGACGGAAGCTTTTGATATGAAATGGTTATGTATGATTCTTTCTAGTACGATCTTGAGAGAGAGTCCCACAATTATGAGGAAAGAGAGGTCTTGATTTGAAATAGGTTTTGTTCATAAGCGTGGAATGTGAGGCATTTACTAATATAGTCTCAGGAGAGTAGCATGAAAACAAAAGAGAGAAATTGAAGCTTTTTATATGAAATGGGTATTGCTCAAAAACATGAAATGTGCATCAGAGAGGGAGGGAGGAGAGAGAGAGAGAGAGAGAGAGAGAGAGAGAGAGAGAGAGAGAGAGAGAGAGAGAGAGACCTAAAACTAGATGGAAAGAGAGGTCTTGACATCAAAATGGATTTTGTTCAAAAGCATGTAATGTGAGTCATTTATTAGTGTAGTCTCAAGAGATGGTCATGAAAACAAAAGATGGAGAAACTGCAATTCATATGAAATGGGTATTGCTCAAAGAAAAAAAATGCATCAGCAGGGCCAGAGAGAGAGAGAGAGAGAGAGAGAGGAAAGTACAAAGGAGGAGTGGAGGGGAGCTGCAGAGAAGGGTATGAAGGATCTGCCAAAGAATTAGATGCCCGAAGAAAAAGGAGGAAAGGAGAAGGGAGTGAAAATCACAAGGGAATGTGAAGAAGACTCATTTATTTGCTCAGTGTAGAAGGGAGGTGGGCCATTGACAGAACAGACACACCACATGCATGCACATGGCTTGGGTGGCCCACCACCATACTATGTGTAGAAAATGTATCAGCATTTAAGTGGTAACATTTTTGCAAACCTAAGAATCGAGGCGTCGGTTCCGAGTATTGTAGGGTCCAAATTCCTAGAAAGCCCCTTTTTAGTGATCCAGACCGTTGGTCTGATCAGGCCCACCATCGATTAGGGATGGTACAAAAAAGGTTTTACGGTTGGAGGATCCTAAATCATCCAAATCTAGACTATTTTTCAGTAAGTCTGAACCATCGGTGTTTATTTTTTTTAAACTTTGATTTGTAGGCCAGTCATCAAAGGGTTAGGATCTTCCAAGCTCGGAGACTTTTGGGCACCCTGAATCCATGGTGTGTGGCCCATCTAATCGAGGTCTTGATCATCTAATCATGGGCCCACATTTATGTAATAGTGTCACTAGCCAACTACCCGTGTGATGCGAAGCTCAAAAAGAGTACTGCATGTAATTCCTCGTACCTCGTAGTAAATGGGGTATTGCCGTATTGGTCTTCGTGGCCCCCCACATACCCCTCCACAACCAGTACAACGGCTACGCGTGCCAACTTGGCACGTGTGTAAGACATCCGAGCCGTGTATCAGGTGGTCCCCGCCAGCTGATGATCCGAACAACAGAAATTACCACCGATCAACGTGATACCCGGGTCTAAACCATGGGCAATACAATACGAAGAAAACGTTCACGCTAGAATCATTCCATCTGGATGCCAACTTTTCACTTTCAGACCCTTCTTCCTCGAACATGTCAATTGAGTAGAAAATCAGAACCGTGAAAAAGGTAGGCCACACGATGATGGTCACTGATTTTAAAAATTGGGCTCGTCCAAT
Organism: Magnolia kwangsiensis; assembly: GCA_037074715.1. Lineage (NCBI taxonomy): Eukaryota > Viridiplantae > Streptophyta > Magnoliopsida > Magnoliales > Magnoliaceae > Magnolia > Magnolia kwangsiensis. The sequence goes on along the minus strand of CM073582.1, from coordinate 12,094,538 downwards.
TATCCTGCGGGACACACAATCAAATGAACGCAGATCGGATGGTCTCAACTTAAATGTATGGTCCACCTAATCATCGGATCAGTTATGGTTTTATGTCAAGTGATCTACATGGTGGGGTCATATTTTTCACGGCTTGGATGTTGTGTACACATGACATTCTGGTGGGAAAGACGGCTGTATGTGAACTTTCACATGCAATACTAAGGAACTTTTTTTTTTCCGCCATGTCATGCTCCATCAAGGGTGGGAACTGCCTTTACGTGAAGTAATTGATACGGTAGTCTCCACCGTGCAACATGCAATGCCCAAATATCTCCCCTTTCAGATGAGCCAATCGATGAATACGGGCAACTACATCAAGCGGTCCAGATCTATTGGGGGCCAACTCAGACAATTAATATCATCTGATGAACGTGGACTTTTTATATGTACCCCATCCACCATATTAACGAAATCAAAGATTCGGATCACGTTAGGTGGGCCCCACATGTAGAGTGTTCTGGCCCAAGCAAAAGCTCAGCTGAGCATTGTATATTTCCTCAAACGATAGTGTTTTTCTTTTTTCCTTTTTTAAAAAAAACTTTTCTATGATTTTTTTTTTTTTTTTTTTTTTTTTTTTCAGATTGAACAAGCGGGGCCATGGTTTAATGATCCATGCCATTGGTCTGTCAGGTCTCATTATGGATAGACCATGCACCAAAAATCATTCAGATTAGAAGATCCCAGCCGGCCATCTTGAGCCTTTCCTCGGTGGAATGTGGACCATTGCTTTATTTCGCTTTTTAACCATCAATTCATCAGGTGCATATCTAAAACTAGAATTGTTTTCGGTGCATGGTCCATCCACAGAGAGGACCCGATAGATCAACAGTCCAGATCACTTAACAACAAGGCCCACTTACCCAAACCGAAGACCAGAGTACCCTATGCATGTCCTCTGGTAGTGGGTCCCACGGGCTGCTGTTTTTATATAAATTCAAGGGCTGATGATGGAAAGGGAGATTGGCAGGATCCGGAAAACATGGTGACCCTGGTGGGGCCACTTGAAAAAAAAAAAAAAAATGGAGGGTTGGCTTGGGAAAAAAGGGCTCACATGGTCTCCACATGGGGTTTTTAATCGCTGGAGTCGCGCAGGCCGTTGGGATGGCCCACCTCTTTTATCATAGTCTCGCAAGTACGATAGCTTTTTCATGTGTATTTCTCATCTCTCGAGACATTCAACAACTCGGCTATGCCTACAATACCGATTGAGGAATTGTAGGATCGTACATGTGGGGGCCAAGTTTTCCTGATCCAAGCCGTTGATCCGATGGGATCTACTGTAGATTTAGTATTTGTTACGGAAAAATCCGAGCTGAACTCGACAAAGGTCGACTTAGAAAAGTCGACGAACAAACTATTGAACTGATAACAATTAATGTTGAGCTTCCATGTTCTCCCGTAGGGTTTTGAAGCAGACGCGGAACCCGGAAGAGACCATCATTCATCGTGTCTGATCACTGCATCCGAGCCTTTGTCAGCAAGCGACTAAAGATAACTTGATTGCTAACACGGATGGTAAGGGACGACTTGGCTGAAGGATTATGCTAAGGAATTAATTTTGTTGATGCTAAAAATTAGATCCGCCTCTTTTCAAGCTCTTTCCCCCTGAAATACAAAGAATAAAGAACTCTTGTTAGAGCCGGAGATCCTCCGATGCTTAAGTCAATAAGGGTTCAAAAAAAGGAGTTTCAAAGTTCTTTCTTCCGTACCTTTGTTTCCTAAAGAACCCCCTTTATATAAACATAAAGAGTCCCGGCGTATAAGGATTCTCTCCCATATTTTCGAGAGATTTGATTTTGTTTCCGATTGTGTATGGATATTTCCTGATCCCGAGATTTTCGGGTTCGAGAATCCTTTTCCAAGATTTTCGGAATGGTGTTTAAAATTACACCGTCTTTCCTTTACTTGGCTCGGCCTCAGCATATATTGTTATTTCGACCGGCTTCAAAGGGGGAGCTTTGTCTACTTTCGGATGAAACAGAGTCAAATTAATACTGACATCCCTTCTTAGTCCAAGGCTGACACTAACTGCCCTTTCATGGGCCAGTCTTATAATCGATCAAGTGACTTTTACCTTTTAGGACCTCACTCTGTCTCTTCAGATGTTACTGACTCTTTAGCCGAGTCAACTTCGTGCATCTTTCATATTATGTCTATGGATCCTAACTTGCTTCAACTAGGATTCGAATCTCACTGATCCGAGCTAAGTCTCTCATTCAGCATTTTATTCTTAGCTTTTTTTATTACTTCGGACAATGTGAGCAATGTCAGTCCATTCCACACTGAGTTTCCGGACTTGTCCTTTTTTCCCTCCCAACAAATTTCATAACGCATGTCTGGAGCAACATCCGATGCACGATCTCTGGGTAACAACCAACATCAGCACACGCATAATTCTCGCTCAACGGCAAGGATCGTGCCAAGAATGACGAGCACGTCTGCTCCAATTGAAAGATATAAATAGCTATCGAATATGCAAGAAAGGTACGTAATATCGGATACCCTAAACCTACGCTACACTACTTACATGCAGATTCTTAACCTGAGTTTGACATCGGAGGGTTTCCTGCTCTAACTAAGGTTTCCTTTGTCCTTCAATTCAAGTGCTCAAAACTCAGTTAAGAGTGAACCAAATTTTAGCATCTACACTATTTGACGGAGATCCGTTAGATTGGGAGACACCAACCCTTGTATGTGGCCTAGAAGATATTAGGGAGTATACATGTGGGGCCCATTGTGACTTTTGCGTGACATCCACCTCGTCTATCAGTTGTGCCAGATCATGTCAGGATTGGAGCCAAAACAATCAACCCGATTGAAATTTCAAGTGGTCCACGCCACGGGGATAAGTGGAATATGGATTGGAGATGACCACCATTGAAATATTCCCAGGGCCCTCCATGATGTTTATATTCCATCCAATCCGTTCATAAGGTTAGTCCTACCAAGATGAAGGAAAACGAAATGTTAGCCTGATCCTAGAATTTCGGCGAGCCCTAAGAAGGTTTCAGTGGTGGGCTTCTCTTCACTTTTGTTCATGTGGTGTGGCCCACTTAATTTTCTTATCCTTGGGCTCACGTCTTCACAGGAGCCGGCGAAACTGATGGACGGACTGGATGTGACACATGCTCCACAGTAACCCCCACAGAGCTTCGTGTTGCACGGGCTCCATGCGACATCTGTTGTAAGAAATTCCCGTCCAGAAAAATCACTTCAGTTGGATGGAGGAATGTAGGATCGCACACGTGGGGTTCAAGTTTCCCTGATCGAAGCGGTAGATCTGATGGGCCTTACAGTAGATGCCGTACTCGTTGGAAATACATCAGATTGGGGGATCCTGACCCTTCTATATCATTTACAATATGATTCAGGGACGGCAACGGTCCAGATTTAAGTGGGAAAGATTGGGACTCAAAACATGTGCCTCAAGCTAAACCACTGAACCAGTGGGCCCCAGTATGGATATGTCATAGCCCAAAAGTTAGGCCAATGGGCCACGTATAATAATGAACGGTCAGAAAAGGAAATAGTGAGCGTCAGAACTCCCCAAATCTCTGTCTTCTCTAATCAGAACTCACGATACTCTAATTAACCTTTTATAGTGGGGCCATGCCCGATTTCAACTGGGGCCCACTATCACACGGCCTAGTTTAAATCGATTGCCTAATGAGTAAACTCGGTTGGGCCACCTGGAATGTATGTGGTTTATCCAGTCCGTTCATCAGATTTTTCCTGATCATTTTAGGGTTGATCCCAAAATCGTAGCATATCCAAAGTTCAAGTGGACCACAGCATGGGAAAGAGTCAGAATAATGATTTCCACCGTTGAAACCTTTCTAATGCACTTGCTCGTAAGTTCACACAAATACGGATGAAGGAAAAACACAAATGTCAGCTTGATCCAAAATTTCTGTGGCCCCTAAGAATTTTTCAACGATAGACATTCAATTTACATTGTTTCCTATGGTGTGCTCCACTTCAGCTTTGAATATGTTTCATTTTTGGGCTCAAGCCCTAAAAATATCCGGTAAAATGGATTAACACAGCGGATAAAATACATTAGTCACAGTGGACCCCACAGATTTTACTCAGTAAACTTAGCCTTCGGGTCTATTTTCGGGTAGATAAATATGCTTTACAACTAATGCATGCATGCATATGGAGTATGACCTTCTGCCGGAGGGAGCATCAAATGACCCTACGAATATTAATTTCTACCTGAGATTTAAGGGTTTATGCTGTGGCCCATCATATCAACGGATATGATTATGGAGCTAAGGGCTCCACATGTACAGATTATAGGTAGGCCGAATACCTGGACCCCACAATTCTTCCCAGTTTGGACCGTGTGGATGGACTATGGGCCAAAAGTCCCTGTGATTGATCATCCGGTTGTAAGTTTTAATGATTATGTGGACCATTTTAATAATGGTCGTTTTGCAGGTCACTTATCTGATGTGTACAACAATCCACTTAATTCCCTTGATTTTTGGGATATATTTCCAACCACCACGTTTGCTGCGCCTTCAGGAGAGCGCCGCCAATGATACAGGTTTTTATTTTGTTTTTCAACGCGGTTAATGGTGGGCAGGGGTCAGTCAAGGTTAGTGGATATTACCGTCCGGGCAGGGCTCTGTGGGGCCCACCATAATATAAGTATTTTATCCACACCATTACTCGTTTTTATATGATCATTTTAATGTGTGAACCAAAAAATGAGGTAGTTCCAGGGCTTAAGTGGACCACAGAGTGGGGATTAAACGTCCACCATTAAAAACTTCTTGGGAGCTAGAGAACTGCCAGATCAAGCTGAAATTTGTGTTTTCACTTCATCCAAGTCTGCATGACCTTATTAATAGGCTGGGTGGTAAAAAAAGATCACGGTGGCCCTTAGAAAGGTTTCAACGGTGGGTGTCGTTATCACTGCAGCTTCCTTTGATGTGGTCTACTGGAGCTGTGTATCTGCTTCAATCTTTCGCAAGTATATTAAAATGATCATATAAAAATGATTAACGGTGTAGATAAATTACTTACATAACGGTGGGCCCCACAGAGTTTGGGCAGGGGTAGGATGCAATCCGCGTCCGTGGATTTTAGCTGTGGGGGCCATGGTAATCCATGTGTACCATATCCACGTTGTCCATACTTATTGTCAGATCATTTTAATACGTGAGCCCAAAACTAAAGTAGATCCAAATATCCAATGTGCTGAATGGTGATTGAAGGGGCCACCAGAATTTTAATTTGACATTCATCCTGTTGATAAACGCAGACATGGATGAAGGGGCCACACAAGTAGTAGCTTCATTCAAAACTTTTGTAGCCGACAAAAATGTTTTAATTACCCATCACTAATGTTTACACCCAACGGATCACACAGGCAAATCTAATGCCTGAGAAGAGGTCACAGGGCAAAGATATATTTATATTGAGAAACAACTCTACCAAGCAGATTTATATAAAATAAAAGATACTTTACCTACAATTGGTCTCTGTGAACAGACAATCTAAGCGAATGGCCAACGAGATGTAATTGAGAGATCTTTCAAGTATAGACCCGGTTGATCAAGAATCTGCCAGCAGAAGTCGTTGATGTTTACATTATTCCGGTCCTAAGAAAACTGCAGTGATATCATTAGATAGCGGTGATCTAAGCTATGCTAACTGTAAACTTGCTGCAATGAGGCTAGATAATTTTAAAGGAATTAAACCTAAAATTAAAATAGACAGCGTTGCGCTGTGAGAGAAGTTGTGTGATGGCTTGATTTATGTCTCAAGCTTTTTATCGAGTTTTATAGGATTTCGAAATGCGGTGGCAACATAGAGATGACTTGCAAGTAACATAGGTTACATGCATTCCTTGTAACCCTAAGCTTTGTGGGGATTTCTCATAATGTTTGTATTATATTTACATAGTTCATCTGTTCTTTAGTTCATTTTATGTATGTCCATCATAATGTTTGTCTCACACCTACTCTATGGCATGAGCCCAAAAATGAAGGACATCCAAAACTTAAGTAGGTCACACCACATGAAACAGTAGGAATGGAAATGCCCACCATTGATTACTTCTTGGGGCCTATGTTGTTTATATGCCATCCAACCCATAGTTGATAATGTAACTCGTATTGGAATGAAGGAAAAATGCAAATATGAACCTTATCTAAACTTTTGAAATCCTAAGAAGGTTTCAATGGCAGGGTGCCTTCCCCATTTTTACTTGTAATGTGGCCCACTTGGGCCCTTAAATTTTCCACTTATAGATACTCAAACCCTTGACCTAGTGTTGAAACTAGTTTGAGTAAGTGTGAGTTTTGTTTCTAATTATGTATGGGAGTGCATAAATACTCTTCTAATTACAATTAGGGTTAGTACGTTGAGAGCATGGCATGATTGTTTAAGGGTTTTGAATGAAATTAGTTAGGATTTTTATCGTAAGTTGTTCTATCTCCTATAACATTCTTCTTATTATAAGGGATTGATCATCGCTTGTGTCATGGTTTTTTCCTGGAAGGGTGTTTTCACGTAAAATCTCATGTATTCTCTGTATTTGTTGGATTTTTATGTTCTATTGCTTGTTTGATTTGATTTGAGGTTGCTTATGTGCCCAACAGTTTATACCCATTTTTAGCACACTTACATGGGCCAATGAAATGCGAGCACGTTTCAGTATCACGTGCTAAATGATGGACAAAATCCTACTTACGTCCTCCATCATTGTTTACACCCGATCTATCATGCCCAGATCAAACGATCCAAAAGACACCGCGTGGCAATCGTGCTGTGTGGTGTGGATCAACTTCAATAAGAGAAATTAAAGCTCTACACATGAGAGAGAGAGAGCATTAAATGATAAAATCTATCAAAAAGTACTCTTGTAAAAAAAAATAAGTCTCATTAATTAAGTAAGAATCTCTCTCAACATTAAATGTTATAATCTCATCAAAAGGAGATCTCTATCTAGCATTAAATGCTAGAGCCTTACCAAAGCAACTCTCTACATATGCCAAAGTCGAGTGACCTAAGAATTACATCAACTTTCCAATGTAGGATTCTAAAGACACGAGGACTTTAGCCGACGGATGCAAGATATATCTCTTATACTGTGGTCGTACACAATTGGCATGCTGATGTGGAAGAATTAAAGAGATTTTTATAATCGATCGTTTAAATCTTTCACGATACTGAAGTGTAACACCCCGGGTTTTTAGGGGTCATGTAAGAATTCGGCTCCTGAATTTTCAGGTGTCATGGGTGCCCTAATGGGCTTCATATTTTGATTACATTTGGATGATCTCATAAATAATGAAGAATTTAACAAGACATGAAGTATAAATACATCATAAAGCAGTATCAATTGCTACTAAATTAAAAATATACAAACGACGAATTCAAAATCATCTAAATAGGGAATTAGTCTCACCCATACATGACCCAAGGCGACTAGGGCCCTGATCCATACCCCGTGGCGGCCCAAACTCAACTAAAAAGATCCGCCGAAAGTCTGGAAGCAAGAAAGCTCCTCTTCCCTATCCTTGCTCACCTTGCTCGACTCGTCGAGCTCCACCTCACCTGCATCTAATAAAGAGTCTGGCTAGTGTTTTAAAACACCATCCCAGAGTGGGAGTGAGTGATCAACTCAGTGGGTGCTATTAATTTTAAGTTATAACAGGCATCAATTATAATATGAATTTAATGAAATACGGCCAATCATCAATACCTAGCAACTCTTATTAAAATGCATGCATGTAGAATGATATGATGCATGCCCTCGCCACAACGCTCCCACGAGCGACTCCATTTAACGATCGCGTATGTCAGCACTCCCTCAGAGAGACCTCGACTTCCGAGTCGCCGCCCTAACTAATGCGATGCAATACGATCGTGTTAGACGAGTTATTAAGTAAGTCCATTCATCCAGCAGGTTGGGAAATCTGATACACCCCACGTATTAATGCCCTAAACAAGTTGCGAGGCCAAGACCCCCCAATGCGTGAAGTCGAGTCCTCGTGGTCCGTGATCCTATCAGGTTCCTCATCCCCGACTTCAAGCACATGAGGAGTGACAAGAGAAAGGGATCGCTCGTGGTCACTACGGGGAGGCACGGCACCCTAGCGTAGGCCGACAGCTCAAATACAGTGTCCAATTCCACCATGCCTAGCTCACAAGGCCGTGGACCAGTTTCAAGGGGGTTATTGATGGGCTACAATGGTGGTAGGGTGGTTCAGGTTCCATACATATGTGAGCAATCAAGGTTAACATTCAAGGTTGGTCAGACAGTAGACTAAACCGCAAGAGTCAGACGAGCGTGAGATGAGTGACGTCGGGCACAAGAGACCCATGCAGTCGAACTACATCCGCCCGACCACATCCGCCCAAATCCATCGGTTTAGTCTCGAGACGGTCCTACCGACGGGACCACCTTCGCTCTCCTCATGATTCTGGCCAACCCAAGGGCATAAATAGTAAACCATAGCATGCTGACTAATAATGTATCGCTAGAACAACAAATGCATGTTCTCATACATATCAACATATAATTCATATTCTCCTAACAAGCTAGGCCAACCATATCAAGAAACAAGTGCATGTGAGTGTGTGTGTGAGGGTGTGTGGGTGAGAAAGTTAAGCACTACCTCCACTTTAAGAAATCATGTGTATAAGAGGAAGGAAATTATACATACTACGGAGCAACTATACATGAAAAAGAATTCAACAAGGTATGAGCATACACCATCCATACACAACATCATATGAGAAGTAAGAACAACATCATGTGAGTCAAACATACCATTCCATACCATTTCAACAAACATGCAATTCCTAGGAATTCTCTAGGCTCTCCAAAGATGTCACCCAAGCAATCAAAATCATTAAACTCATAATAGAATTGGTGTTAAGCCACCTAGGAGCAATAGTCCGCACCTTTGAATCATTGGAGGCTTGATAGACGACCTATAAATGAGGGTTTTGGGAGTTGGCCGGCCAGAATCCCTAAAGCAAGCTCTTGCATGTGAGAAATTCAAGCCAAACCGTTCTCAATACATGAGTTTTAAGAAAAAGGGTGAAAGATCTCACCTAAATACTTCATGGAATGATTATTGTGGTGGTGGTGGATTTTCTTGGGAGAAAGGAGTAGGGAGTTGCAATGCTTGATCTCCTCGGCCCCACCATGATTTAGGGTCCACCTTGGATCTCTTCTACACTCTCTCTTTCTTCTCTCCTCTTTGCTCCTTAGTGGTTGGGGTAAAAAGGAGAGTTGTGAGAGAGTTAAAGATGGGTTATTGGAGAATGGAGGAAATATGAAGGAGGGAACTTAATTGTTGAAGATTAAAGGAAGTTATGAGGGAGATTTGTTGTTGGAGAATGGAAGAGGATATGAGGAGAGGGATTTGTTTTTGTTAGAGAGTGGTGGGAGATATGAGACAATGGCTAGGGTTTATTTCCTAGAGTTGGGCCCTTTGGCCCCAAGTTTCCTCAAATTTTCAAAATAGTCACTAGGACTATCTATTGGTGTTGGGGTGTCTCTAATACTCCTTTGGCTATCAAATTAGGTGTGTAAGTCTCTCATGGCCCGATGAGGGATCATGTAAAGTTTGGAGACAAACGGATTAACGAATGTGGGGTTTGATCCTACGGTTCCGATCTTCATATGGCCCTGTGGGGACCATTCCGATTGTTGAGGTAGTTCTGGTGGTCCCCTGGCCATGAAACTTATAGGGTAGGTGGTTCATGGCCCGATGAAGGGATCTAGGCTGACACCAATACAAGCAAACACTACTTTATTTTATCGTCCACCATGGATGTTTATCTTTTTATTTATTTATTTTAGTTTAACCCTATCGTTGTTCATAATATGCGTTCGTAGTTAGTTTTAATTCTTAGTTTATCCCTCCACCCTTCATCCACGGCATCTTGATGGATCACAAGGAAGCTTATTCAGTTTCAAATGGAATTCTTTAGGCTTTCCTACTACGTCTTAGGTGATTTCACTAGTCATCTCATCACGAAGTTTGGTCCACATCAGACAACAAACGAATGGTCGAATCAAAACCATCTCGTCATGTGCTTGGTTTTGATCAATACCACGAATAGGCTGTCACCTCACTGGTCATCTCACCACAAAGCTCATTTATGATCTACCAATGAATAGATTGTAGAAGAACTGCCCTCCATTCGCCATCTCGCAATAACACCTTGTTTCCAATCGAGTAACAAAAAGATAACCATTCCACTATGAAGTTTTGTTTCGATTGGGCAACGAACTAATTTTTGTCCTTTAAACTAAGCGTAAGTACTATTATTCTAAAAATCATTAATAGAATAACACTTTCAGCTTATATCTTCATTTTATTTTTTACTATTAAACTATGGAAGTGACTCATGCTGAAAAAATAAGTTCTTAAGTCCATAGACTCACATTTACTATCCCAAGGCAAAATAAATAGATTTGAAAGGATTAGTGTAACACCCCGAATTTTTACTATTTTGGATTTGCCAAAAATTCTTAATTTTTTTTTTTAATAAATAGCCACATAATCACCTACGGACCATTGACGCTCAAAGTGAGCTTATACGTGGCCTATACCAATAAAGAACCGTACAAATAAATTTGACCAACCGTAGAAAACCAATGAACCCAACCGATTACTTGAACATCAAGTTTAGCCCCATGATTTATTCACATAGGGCCCAAATCTAACCGACCCATCGCTAACTAATCAAGACAATCATAACTAAATTAAAAATCTAATCGAAGCCGAGTCAAAGAAAGCCAAGATCTTGACTAATAGACCAAATCAACCCCATTACTCTTTTAGCCTAAAACCGACGATTTAGAGTAATCATGACCAAATCTATACTTTCACCAATTATAAATAGGCCACAATATAAATATAGTTAATCCAAATCCTAATCATTACACATGAGAAATCTCAATACTTAATTCATTCTAGAAATGCCCCGATTTTTTGAACAATCTCTAGACCGCTCGTTAGTGGGTCACTAGTTCCAAAACTATATAATAATATCCATCTTACTGGGCTCGACGTCTATCGCGGGAGTCGGACCTAGCTAGTGTCCATAACCGCTCAACTTGAGCCGAGGGACGAGTGCATGAGAAGTGCAAATACTCTAAAGGAAGAAGTTAAAACTTAAGTAAATTGAGTCGTTTACTCTTATGCAAAGTTGAGAATTTCGGACCGTCGATTTACGACCAAACTTTACACGTAGAGTAAGAATATTTTCCTACTCATATCCACATAGCCGCATCCCCGATTGACCATCAGTGACTGTTGAACAGACTTCTAATCATATCTGTCGATCGGTGCATCTAAATGGTAAGCTGATCATGTCCATACGTATATCATCATTAGGGTTAACTATCTTATGGTGTATATCAATATGTACACCCCATAATGGGCCCTATAGGTTAAAAAAACCCTCCCATAGGGCTAATATAGTAAAAACCCAACCATTGGGGCCATTTACACCAAATCTGACACTATAAAGGGGCCTCATTTGAGCACCCCCTTCTCCCATACGAATTTCATGCCCTACCTTGGGTGAAGGAGAAGAGAAACGAAAGAGATATGGAGAGAAAATGAAGAGAAAGATAAGGGAGAAAGTATTTGTGTGAGTGAAGGAAATCTAGATGCTTGTAGGCTTAGAATTTTTTCAACCAAACCGGTGGTTACTACAAAATATCCACCAAATCCATCCATGCCAAGAATCGAAAGTAAGAATGATATATTTTTCCTTTAATTAAGCAACCTGTGTAGATTTCTAGTCATTAATGTTATTTTTCTTGATTTTGATTTAGGAATTGGTGGTTTTACCCAAATTTCCAAATCCTAAGATCTCAAATAATGGAAATCTCCTCTTAAGGTGTGGACCATTATCCCTAAATGGCTAAGTATCAATTTTAGGATAAATTTAATGATTGCAGATGATAGATTGATGCGCATGAGTAATTTAGAAAAAAACTAGCTAAGAACGTACCAAACACACATGCGATGATAAATTAATGTTTGTATGGTCTTCGATTCGTTTGAACATGAAATGTGTATTACCTGTCCATTCTTGCATTTGAAATTTGCATGTTCTTCCTTTTTATATACATAATTTCATTTTTCTTGTTATATAATTTTTTACACTATGGATGATGTGTTATCCTTTGCCTTTTAGAAAATTTGGCACCATATACACACACATCTAACTTATGCTATTAAGAGTAGTTGCATTCATTCTAATATATCTGAAATTTCTATGCTTGATGTATTGTATGCAAAATTTCATCCATACTTGAAGATGAACTCTTAGCTGCTTAGGTGTGATACTGAGTGCAACCCATTTTCTGGGTTGAGTAGGAAACTGAGAATTATGAGGGTGGTTCCGTTGCTTGGACCGTCCTGTGACTAGTTCAACTAATTTGGGCGGACGCGAATGGACGACGGTAGCATGACTACATGGGTTACTTGTACCCGATGTCGTGCACTGCGTGCTCACTTAAACTTGGGTAGTCTAGTCCACTGACTAACCAACCATGTTTACTCACGCTTATTTGGAACCTGAAACACCCCTCTCCCACTGATGCCCCACTAACAATAGCTAGAAACTGATGGAAAGTCTCTTGAGTCGAGCATGGTGGAATGGGACATTATGCCGAGTTGTCGGCTTACGCTAGGGTGACGAGCCTCCCCATAGTGACTACGAGTGATCTCGCTTCCCAACATTTTCCACGTGCTTGCAATCGGGGGTGGGGACTCCGATGGAATCAAGGATCGCGGGGTCTTGGCCTCGCACATTGAGGGGTCCTGGCCTCACAAATGAATGAGAGCATTAATATCGTCGAGGTACACCTGTTTTCTCAACCTGCTAGATGAACGAAATTAACTAAATACTCAACTACCATTATTCATGCATCACATTATTAGATAAGATTTGGCTAATTGGCAATTGAGGTCACAATGAGGGAGTGTCGGCATGCGTAACTGTGAGGCGAAGTCGCTCGAGGGAGTGTTGTGGATGAGGTCATGCATCATACAATAATTCAAGCATATACATTTAACAAGATTAGTTAGAGATGTGTGATTTATGCTTTTCATTAAATTCATCGTGAAATTTTTATTTGATGTAACTTATGACTAATGGCACCCATGGAGTTAACTATTCACTCCCACTCTAGGACGATGTTTTAAAACACCAACCAGGTACGTCATTAGATGCAAGTGAGACAGAGCTCGACAAGCTAAGCGGGGTGAGCATGGATGAGGAAAAGGAGCTTCATACTTCCAGCTTATGGGCGGATCATCGTAAACTATGCGATTTGATTATGGGTTGTTGAACTGTGGATCTAGTGCACCATTTCTTTTGGACATTTATTTTTTAAATTTTTTTGGGTGATGCTTTGTGCAACCTGTTTGATATTCCTATAGACTTGTATTTCTTAGTTGTATTTATTTCAGTAGATTAGTTGTGGTTGTAGTTTATGTTCCAGCCGATTCCTTTATTACTCATTTAAACTTATTTATGTACAAACCACCATAATTAGGATATAACCGATACCTGGGAATTTGGAGGCCAAGTTTCTACACGGCCCTTAAAAACCCGAGGTGTTACAGATGGTATCAGAGTAATGGTTTTGAATCAATTGGGAGATGGATTATTTACTCATCATAACGCATTCGTTGACGTAGTAGGGAGCGATTGAACTTAGCGACACTTATAAGACCCTATGACCAAGCCATCCAGCTAATCTAAGCACTGAAGTCTTGGCATAGGGTTCAGGTATAGAAAGGACTTAGGTCATAAATAATGATCTAAATCACTTATAGTTAGGAATTCGAAGATTGGAGGCAATACGACCCATTGTCAAGGAGTCAAGCAGCTGAAGTAGCATGCGTTGCCCCAGACACATGCATTACACTTCCAATAATCCGATCCAAGGTAGGACATACTCCCATTTTGGTTTTAATGAACTGAATCGTCTCCGCCTTGAGCTTGAGAGACTTCTGACCTACCGAGACCATCAAGTGAACGGTGACCCTTTTGAGATTCAAGACGAAGAAAAGGAGGGGGAGGATCAAGATAATGAGGATGAAAATGAGGAGGAAACCGAGGAAGTAAAGGAAATCGAGGAGAGGGTCGCTTTGACCGCCTACCCCATGGCAGCCTAGTCGAGAGGGATCCTCTCACTCCCGGTGAACAACAAGGTCATCAAGGCATAACCAACCTCCATAATGCGGGTAGTACTACCCAACAAATAGACCCAAAAGTACAACCAACTCAGGGTCGCCATCAACATGTCATCAACTCTCTTTCAAATTTATTCTTTGAGTCTCCTCTCTAAGTTAATCTTTCAAATTTCATTTCCTCCCAAGCCCACTAACTTTTAGAATCTCCCCTTCCAATCCATCTTCTTCAAAAATCTCACCTTTCACCACTTTATTCTTCTTATTTTTGTACGTACTTTCATTTTAAACACAAATCCTAAAGCTCAAGGATGAAGAAATATAATTAAACAAAAAGTTACTATAAATAGTAAAAATATAAGTAAAATGGACTTTTGACCATTAACCTGATGGAATCTTGCGAAATAACTATATTATTTGAATAGAGTAGCTTCTCTTACCCCAAATTCATATATGGCACATCATATAACTTATTCTGGCTCGTGAGATATGCGTGTTGGAAGTTCTTACCACCGGAGCAAGACTTCGGAGGGGCCCCCGCCCGGGGAGCCAGTCTTTGGAGGGGCCCCGGCACAAGGAGCCAGTCTTCTATATGGCCCCCGCCCAGGGACTTCCACGAGGCCCGCACCAATCCACATGGCCCCACCCAGGGTGCCAGTGGGGGGCGTGGCCCCCGCTCGAGCCACCGCATGGTGACCCCTTTTGGAGTCCAAATTCATGTGGGGCCCATTTTCTTTGCAACACAAGACCTTAAAATCCCATCTTCCCTCTTTTTCACTACATTCCATCCATCCCAAACCCTTAGAAACCTCCCTACCCTCCAAAATCTCTAAACCATTCCCAGGAAACCAGTCAAGCTCTTCACTCATTTCCAAAACCACCTTCTCCTACTTCACATTGGCCCTTTCCTTCTCCATTTCACTTCATTTCCAAAACTCATCCTCAAACCCCATTCTCATACCCATTCTCAAACACAACTGCCTCTTCAAACCCTTAAACCTATCTCTTCTTCTTCACATCAACTCTCTCTCTCTTCAAGCCTCCTGATGTTTTATTTAAACCACTCTAATCTAAATGATTTTAAACTCGCAAGTATACGAATCAGATATAGATTTGGTACGTATTACGAGATCATTTCCATGAGGACTGGTTGTCACAATTTGAATGTTACGATTCTTCTTAACTAATCTAACAAAGAGTTTAGGTAATGATTAAGAAAACTAAACAAAAATCAATGAAAAGTAACTGAGAGCAGTGAGTAAAATCCAATCGATGAGAAGACTAGGACTTTCGAATCCACCCCTAATTATCCTAACCCTTATTTTGCCTGTTAATTCACCTTAATTCAGATTGATATAAATTTAATAAACAAATCACAAGCTATGTCCTTGGTCGGGCACACAAAATGTATAATCCTTTAAAGTATATGGATCACATCTTTCCATCCATGGTCGGTATGGAGAGATGTAGATCCTGTTTCTTCCTTTATAGGAAACCTATTCATGGTCAGACACAAGCACCTAGTTAAGATTCCAAACAACATCCATATCTAGACTTTGATCGAGCTCATAGAATGGATGAATATGAAAATTATAGTTAAGCACACTAGAAAAAGAAACAAATCAATCAAATTAAAATAAATTCAACAGTAAACAAGATTCAATCAAATTAGGGGCTTCATCTCAGCCCTAGCTGAGAAGTCTAACAATCCATAAAATTAATTAGAAAAAAGGAAATATAAAATAAAAACATTAAAAACATCTCCCTTATCTCTCTTCTTCCTTCTTCTCTCTCTCTTCTCTTTCTTAGCTCTGGATCTGGACTCCTCTCGCTCTCTCCTTTCCTGCCTCCTTTTATAACTTGCTCCAGGCGGTGGGAGAGTTGTTGAAGTCGGTTTCGCAGCAACAATTTTCCAGAGGAATTCTTTATGCAACAGAAGGTGCGCAGCTACACATACGCACCTAGAAAACGAAGGCTGTTTTCCCCCTCTACTCTTGCGTATTTCTAAGAAAACAAAGCCCCTTGGGACGTTTTGAGATGGTCTACCCGATAGACGGTTTGGATTGTCCAAATGATCACCGACGAAAATCGTTTAAGCGGCTAAAAAGCGTCAGTTTCGGACGCTAAAACCAACCGAGCCTGCGTAACAGGCTTTACGCTGCAACATTGGTGGGGCCCATTATTGGTGTCAGGTGCAAAATCTACGCCGTCCACTGGATTAAGGACGAAATTTTGATTAGGAATACATAGTTTTTATGGTCTATTAATGCGGCCCATGAGATATTATTGTTGTCGTCCATTCCGAGCTTGAATGGTTAAAAATCAATCCTCGTTGTATTCTAAAAAAGCGCCACCTAGGCGTTGGTAAGAGGGACCGTGTGAGACTGATGAACGGTTCGAATCGGCGAGTTATGTCATGCTGGTGGCTCATAAGCGTTCATCCGATGCTCTGTTCGCAGACGCTGGAAACAGAAGTTTTCATTTTTTTTATTTTTGTTTTGAAATCAGTCGGTGGGGTCCACGTTGCTTTGGCATTAAGAAATCCACCCCATCCATCAGATCTGTGACGAGATTTCAGTGTCGGATGGGTGGTTTTAGTCGATCGTTGATGCGGCCCAAAGAAGAAAACATGTTGTAATGCCAATAGACGATCCTTTTGTGTTGTTGTGATCCGCACATGCTCGTGCATGGCTACATGGCTGACAAAGGTCAGCATGGATTTGACCAAATCAAGGCCCTCTGAAAGATGGACGGCTTAGATCTTCAAAATATGTGATGAGTGGGGCCCACTAACAGTCAACCGATGGCTCTGTTTTGCACTTTCGCTGACGTGAATGGAATTTTTCAATATGAGTCGGTGTACACATGTACATAATGCACACCCATCTCAGATGGGGCCCAGTGTGATGTTTATGAGAAATCTTCACCGTCCATATTATTTCTCATCTTATTTAAACTGTCAAGAATAATTTTGAGGCAGTTCCAGATATCAGGTGGGCCGCAGATTGACGATTCAGGGGCTGATTTGTCTGTTGGACCACTTTTACAAAGATCTGGGAGATAAAATTTGACATGTACGGTTACTTTATGTCCCTCAGACCATGTATGAAGTTTCAGATTGATCGGATGGTGGGAACCCTGTGATCTTGTATTCTGGCTGGTTTTCGGGCCCGTTAACGTGAACGACTTGAATGACTTGATTTTCTTAGATCCCTGGCATGTAAATCCATCAGTCTTAGTCCTCTGGAGTCCGTCCCCTACTTTGATGACTTTAGAGCGTCAAATTCACGCTTTTAATATCACTTTTTAATCCACGCTCTTGATTTCATCCTGCAATAAAAATACAATTAAAGTATGGCATTAAGCATTATCTTGTATGTAAAATTCGGTAGTAATCGGAGTCTGATATGCAATATTTGACCCTCATCACAACCCCCAACCAGCATTTTGCTAGTCCTGATTAATTTCAGAAATAAGAGGCAATTCCTGTAAACTCGAGTGACTTGTGAACAGATAGTTGAGATGTGAAAATTCTAAGATTCATGAACGGGAGCAGTAACGGGAGCAATAATTTCTCCTGGAATCAAGCTCATGGTAAACTTCATAATTAAGTTCAAAATATTAATCAATTAATTAGAACAATTCTAAACATCGAGTTCCATAAGTGTATAGTACAATCTCGACTTACAATCATTAAAAGATCCAATCGTCAATTATATGATATTAGTGGTAATTAACAACGGAATTCATGAAAACTGAAACCAACACTTGCCTTATAGATTAACTTTTCATTCTATCAGCCTTTGATTTTTTTATAGGAATAATAACGCCAAGGAAGGGAATCAAATCCTCACCTATAGGGAGCAAACCTATGGTGAAAACTTGTCGCCTAACTTTTTCTAAATATCAACCATGAGGAATTGAATCTATACCTATAGGGAGCAGACCTATGGTGAAGATTATGCAACTTACCCTTTTAATTCTTCTTTACTGCACATGAAATTTTATTTTGGCTAGTTCCTTTCATGCTTTATGATTACCAAATTAAGCATTCAATATCGAATTGGAACCTTAATGTGTAAGCAAGATGTGATATGCGAAATCATGACTCAATCAATGTTTACAACTTCTAATCATGGATTAATAACTTAAACTCAACTGTGAAATCTAACATATGACGGAATTCTAGAGGCATAAATTCCCAACGTTCTGTATCTTATAATATTAAAATCATAACTATCCTTCAAAATTACTTCAAATTCACAAGAAATTTCAGAAAATTTGTAAAATTTTCACAATTTTTGCTCAAGACTAAGAAAATACTGATTATGTTACCTAATCTCCCACCCCCAACTTAAAATCTACATTGTCCTCAATGTAAAAGATGTAAGCATGTAATGTACATGGGACAACGAAAGTAGAAGAGAAGTGATGGAAGGATAGTACCTGGATGGAGAATCAAGAGGCTTTCCAAAGATATTAGCGTAAACGTGAGTCAGCACAAGAGAGAAATCAACAAAAATAAAATCATAAAAAGAAAAGATCCTACCTATACCACTTTCGTAGGTGCTCTCGATTGCATTTAGCGTATGCAATAAGCTTTTAAACCCCTAGGTTGCCCCTAGTAGACGAGTTGTAGTCTCGTGAGGGTTTGCAACAATGTTACCCACAAACATTGAACTAACTATCTAGGAAAAGGAAATAAAAAGAAAAGCTGGGTTGCCTCCCAGGAGCGCTAAGTTTAACGTCATCAGCCAGACAAGCAACATCTCGATTAGCCAATCCCAGACTTTTCGGGAACAACTTGAACCGTGCTATTTGAAATGGGGTAAATATCCAACAATTTAAGCACCACCACTCAAACATCCTCTTTCATGTTAGGATTAAGCCTCATTTTTATTTCACGCGATGTTTTTATACTTTCTTCAAGAACAGTATGATGCATACACATAGTGGGGCTTACTCCTTCCATATCTTCTATCATCCACCCAATAGCTACCTTATATTATTTAAGTATTTTAAGCAACTTGCTCTCCTGTTCCTTCTTGAGGTTAGAAGCTTTGATGACAGGCAAGGTCTCAGAAGGACCTAAAAATACATACTCAAGATTTTCAGGAAATTGTTTAAGGTCAGGATCAGGTAGTTTCTCAACAGACGGAACCGGTTTAGACTTAGAGGATAAAAGAGGCTCCACTTTGGCTTTCCATTTTGAAGTCTCCAATATAGGAGTAAAATCGAGCAATGCATTGACTTCTTTGATGGAACTTTCCATGTCAAAATCCATTCCAAAATGTGCTAAGCAAGTCTCAAGTGCATCTTCGAAAGACTGAATGAAAGTTTCTTGCACTAGACTATCAATCATGTCCACTTCAAATAAATCATCCGAGTCTGCTAGTTTTTGTCCAGCATTGAAAACATTGAGCTTTACCTTCATGTTACCAAAAGATAACTTCATGACTCCATCCCTACAATTTATGATAGCATTGAATGTGGCTAAGAATGGATGTCCTAAAATAACCAGAATTTGACTAGTAGGATTTTGGACAGGCTGAGTATCTAGAACGATGAAATCCACTGGAAAATAAAACTTATCAACCTAGATTAGCACATCCTTAATAACACCATGGGACACCTTGATAGATTTATCAACTAGTTGTAGTGTTAGTTTAGTTGGTTTCAGCTCACCAAGTCCTAGCTGCTCATATATAAAATATGTAACAAATTAACGCTTGCCCCTAAATCAAGTAATGCCTTCTCAATTTTATGATCTCCTATGATGCAAGAAATGGTAGGAGCTCCTGGATCCCTAAATTTAGGAGGGGTGTTGTTTTGAATCATGGAGCTGAGTTGCTCTGCAAGGAAGACCTTCTTATGAACATACATCTTACGCTCTTGAGTGCATAAATCTTTAAGAAACTTAGCGTAAGCAGGGACTTGCTTGATAACATCAAGCAATGGAATGTTAATTTGCACTTGCTTAAACATCTCCAATATCTCATTAAAGTTGTTTCCTTTCTTTACTGGTGCTAGACGTTGAGAAAAGGGTGCTTTAGACACATAGGATGGCATAGGAGTGGTTCCTAGAGAGTCAGAGTGCTTTTGGACTTTGAATGCACTAGTATATCTTTCCGCTTCATTTTGGTCCTCCAGTTTAGAATTTGATTCTTCCTTAGGCATCTCTACTTTATTCTCGATCTATTTACTGGACCTAAGGGTAATGATTGATTTGACTTGCTCATGATATTGTTCTTGATTTGAGTTAGAGCCAATCTCATACTGTCCCTTTGGATTTTCCACAGGTTGACTAGGAAGCTTGCCCTTCTCTCTCTCACTTAATGTGGCAGCAAGTTGACCTAACTGTACTTCCAGCTTGGCAATAGATTGCGCATTTGCATGTAAGCTTTGCTGGTTAGCTAGAAAATTTTGTTGGGTGTCTTTTTGAAATTGAAGTGAACTCTGCATAAAAAGATTGAGTGTATCCTCAAGAGATGGTTTCCTATATTGTGGAGGTACTTGTTGATACTGTGGAAACTACTGAGGTTGTTGACTACTAACTTGAGGGTGAGGTTGCATTGGAGGATTTCAAGATGGTCCTCCTTGTTGTGGTCCTTTTGCCCAAGAAAAATTTGGATGTCCAGCCCACCCTGGGTTATAGGTGTTTGAGTAAGAATCATTCTCAGGGCTCTGAAAGGTGTTCATAGTATGTACTTGTTCAGAGAGAAATTTCGAGAATGCTGCACCGGATGGACACAACTGCGTAGGATGGTCAGGACTAGAACATATAGCACACGACTCGATTTGAGTTGTTTATGGAGGTTCATTATTCAACATTAGAGCATCAACTTTCTGTGTCAGGCTATCAAGTATGGCATAAAGATCTGGCGTGACTCCTATCTCATATATACCACTTTTTTTAGTAGTTGGGGACTTCTTTCACCTCTATTTGAGTAGTCCTATTGTTGAGAATTTTCACACAAGGTTTCAAAGAAATTTCACGCTTCGACGTTACTTTTGATCATGAATGACCCTCCATTGGTGGCATCAACCATGAGACGGTTTTGGGGTGTCAAACCGTCATAAAAGTATTGAACTTGTTGCCATTTCTTAAAACCATGGTGTGGACATTTAAGGAGCAATTCCTTCCATCTTTTCCAACATTCATGAAAGTGTTCTCCCTCTTTTTGTGTGAAATTAGTGATTTCTCTATGGAGAGCATTCATTTTGTGAACAGGGAAGAACTTATTTAAAAACTTCTTAGACAGTTGGTCCCATGTAGTGATCGCCCCAACTCCTAAAGAATTCAACCATGCTTTTGCCTTATTCTTCAAAGAAAAAGGAAAAAGGTGCAAATGAATCGAATCGTCTGAAAAGTTTTGGAACCTAAATGTCGAGCAAATGTCTAGAAATTCTTTTACGTGATGATATGAATCCTCTTTGTCTAAACCATAGAAAGATGGTAACAACTGTATAACCCTTGGTTTAAGTTCAAAGTGTACTGCCGTGGTAGCTGGTAGCACTATACATGAAGGCGCATTAAATTAGACAGGAGCTGAATAATCTCTAAGTGCTTTAATTCTATTCTCGTCTGTCATTACAATGTAAGAAAGAAAACTAAAATAAGATGCAACCTAAGAGAAATAAAACTAGGACTAAAAATTATGAATTCCTAAAAACAAAATAAAGCTATGTAAACAAGAATTGAAAGAAAGAACCCCGAAAAGAAGATGATTGATGTCTAAAGATTTAGGAGCTCCTCATTTTGAAAACAATCTTATTTAGCAGTTTCCTTCTTCAATTCCTGTAAAAATAAAAATAAAAATAAAAACAAATGAAATTTTTTAAAATAATGCTAGAAAATTCTTAAGGCTACGAATTATGATAAGAAAGAATCCTAAATCCAATTTGGACCGAAACAGTCTCTGGCAACGGCGCCAAAAACTTGATGTTTTATTTAAACCACTCTGATTTAAATGATTTTAAACTCACAGGTATATGAATCAGATGTAGATTTGGTACGTATAACGAGATCGTTCCCACGATGACTGGTTGTCACAATTTGAATGTTACGATTCTTCTTAACTAATCCAACAAAGAGTTTAGGTAATGATTAAGAAAACTAAACAAAAATCAATGAAAAAATAACTGAGAGTAGTGAGTAAAATTCAATCGATGAGAAGACTAGGACTTTCGAATCCACCCCTAATTATCCTAACCCTTGCTTTGCCTGTTAATTCACCTTAAATCAGATTGATATAAATTTAATAAACAAAGCACACCCTAAGTCCTTGGTCGGGCACACAGAATGTATAATCATTTAAAGCATATGGATCACATCTTTTCATCCATGGTCAGGCATGGAGAGATGTAGATCCTGTTTCTTCCTCTATAGGAAACCTATTCATGGTCAGATACAAGCACCTAGTTAAGATTCCAAACAACATCCATATCTAGACTTTGGTCGAGCTCATAGAATGGATGAATATGAAAATTACAGTTAAGCACACTAGAAAAAGAAATAAATCAATCAAATTAAAATAAATTCAACAGTAAACAAGGTTCAATCAAATTAGGGGCTTCATCTCAGCCCTAGCTGAGAAGTCTAACAATCCATAAAATTAATTAGAAAAAAAGAAATATAAAATAAAAACATTAAAAACATCTCCCTTATCTCTCTTCTTCCTTCTTCTCTCTCTCTCTTCTCTTTCTTAGCTCTGGATCTGGACTCCTCTCGCTCTCGCCTTTGTTGCCTCCTTTTATAACTTGCTCCAGGCGGTGGGAGAGTTGCTGAAGTCGGTTTCGCAGCAACAATTTCCTGGAGGAATTCTTTAGGTAGCAGAAGGTGCACAGCTACACTTACGCACCTAGAAAACGAAGGCTGTTTTCCCCCTCCACTCTTGCGTATTTCTAAGAAAACAATGCCCCTTGGGACGTTTTGAGATGGTCTACCCGATAGACGGTTTGGATTGTCCATATGATCACTGATGATAATCGTTTAAGCGGCTAAAAAGTGTCGATTTTGGACGCTGAAACCAACCGAGCCTGCGTAACAGGCTTTACGCTGCAACATTGGTGGGGCCCATTATTGGTGTCAGGTGCAAAATCTACGTCGTCCACTAGATTAAGGATGAAATTTCTATTAGGAACACAGTTTTTATGGTCCGTTGATGTGGCCCATGAGATATTCTTGCTACCATCCATTCCGAGCTTGAATGGTTAAAAACCAATCCTCGCTGTATTCTAAAAAAGCGCCACCTGGGCGTTGGTAAGAGGGACCGTGTGAGACTGATGAACGGTCCGGATCGGCGAGTTGTGTCACGCTGGTGGCCCATAAGCGTTCGTCCGATGCTCTGTCCGCAGACGCTGGAAACGGAAGTTTCCGTTTTTTTTTCTTTTTATTTTAAAATCAGTTGGTGGGGTCCACGTTGCTTTGGTATTAAGAAATCCACCCCGTCCATCAGATTCGTGACGAGATTTCAGTGCTGGATGGGTGGTTGTGGTCGATCGTTGATGCGGCCCAAAGAAGAAAACATGTTGTAATGCCAATAGACGGTCCTTTTGTGTTGCTGTGATCCGCACATGCTCGGGCATGGCTGACAAAGGTCAGCATGGTTTTGACCAGATCGAGGCCCTCTGAAAGATGGACGGCTTGGATCTTCAAAATATGTGATGAGTGGGGCCCACTAACAATCAATCGATGGCTCTGTTTTGCACTTTCGCTAACGTGAATGGAATTTTCCAATATGAGTCGGTGTACACATGTACATAATGCACACCCATCTCAGATGGGGTCCACTATGATGTTTATGAGAAATCTTCACCATCCATATTGTTTCTCATCTTATTTAAACTGTCAAGAATAATTTTGAGGAATTTTCAGATATCAGGTGGGCCGCAGATTGACGATTCAGGGGCTGATTTGTCTATTAGACCACTTCTACAAAGATCTGGGAGCTAAAATTTGACATGTACGGTTACTTTATGTCCCTCAGACCATGTATGAAGTTTCAGACTGATCGGATGGTGGGAACCCTGTGATCTTGTATTCTGGATGGTTTTCGGGCCCGTTAACGTGAACGACTTGAATGACTTGATTTTCTTGGATCCCTGGCGTGTAAATCTGTCAGTTTTAGTCCTCTGGAGTCCATCCCCTACTTTGATGACTTTAGAGCGTCAAATTCACGCTTTTAATATCACTTTTTAATCCACGCTCTTGATTTCATCCTGCAATAAAAAAATAATTAAAATATGGCATTAAGCATTATCTTGTACGTAAAATTCGGTAGTAATCGGGATCTGATATGCAATATTTGACCCTCATCACCTCCACCCTCAATAACCCACCTCTCTTCTTCCTCACCTTCAACCAATCCTACAACACTCAACCTTAAACCGATTCTCCCACATTCAATCCCCAAACCCACCTTTCAACAATCAATTCTCTTCTAACTTCCAAAGGAACCCACCTCAAGGCGAGGAAGATGACTTTCCTTGCAACCATCACCTCTATTTTCTCCATCCCTGTGGTCCTCCCCCTCATGGGAAAGAAACGACCGGCCCGATCTACGTAAGGGGCTGAGCTAAGAATGACGAAGCAAGCATGGCGCCGATCTACGGGGGAGATCAAATCCTGAAGTTTGGTCTAAAAGGAGAAACAACCTCTAAATTTTAGGGTGTTACAACATTTCTGCAACTTCGAATTGCCAGTGAAGTGGACGTATCCTTCATATATTAGAGTTTTAAAACTTTGTATCTTTTTAGAAATTGCTTCTAATCATGCCAAGAATCGTCCTGTATGATTAAATTAGATTATTTTTATTATATTTTTATATTCCAAGTACTTTCTAGTATAGTTGGATTACAATTCCTTAGAAGAATTGAATTTCATTGCTTAAGACCTTATAAATTTGTATTCGATGCGAACTTCGCTAAAATATTATATGTTCCTAAAACTTTTTCTTCCTTCCCTTTTAGCATCATTCTTAGCGTCATCAGCCCGCCAAATCTCTGAGGTTTCTTAAAACTTTTGATTCTTCCTTTTCTCAAAATTAACGATACCAAAGCGTAATTTACTTATAACCCATGCCCATAAGATTAAGATGATAATATACAGAAACATATTTAGGCCATAGGAAGCCCTTCTAGGATAATCGTTTGACCATAGGCACAGTGAGAGATTTAAATCACTAAGTTAGACAAGAATTAAAATGAGAACTCTCTTGGACCAAGACATAAAGGATGACCTTATAAATAGAAGATTTGAACTTTTCAATGATGGACATTCCCTAAACATTTAGATTAATCGGACTACGGAATTACGGAAATATACACCTGCGAGTATTCGCGGCTTGACCTAATTCTTAATTCTAAGTGACTACCAATGAACTAACTGCTTTGACCGAACTGAAGAGCAGGATCAACCAGGACTAAGAAGGGATACAATGAGCCTTCTACCCTGGTCAGGTAGATGATCGATGTATCAGGTTCAAGACCACTACAACCGTCTCTTCGTAATGGCCGAACATTGAAAACGTATACTTTTACTCTAGACAGAAGGGAACTGTCGTCGTGAATCCAAATCCTACAATATATATATATATATATATATATATATATATATATATATATATATATATATATATATATATATAAAATAAAATTTATAGTACATTAAGGTGAAAAAGTTTTAAGGGGGGTAGACTACAATAAGTCAGACTAGTATAGATAGTATGTGTCATGCCTCAAACCCAGAAATCGGATTCATAGAAATCTCAATCGCCGAATCCGGTGTCGACAGCTTCCGTAGTATCCCATTCTTGGCTCCCAGCGCCCATATGCCATGTTCCGATCCTGGGATCCTATAAAGAGAATTTTCTAACATACATTTATCTCGTAAGAAGCATAACCACAAGTTTACCCAAATTACAAAGACAACATCATCATCATATATCCTATAACACCCAGAAAATTGGGGGTCGTGTATAAACCCGACTCCCGAGTTCCAGACCGTCACTTATGCAAAAAAAATGTTTATGATTCAATGATGTCTGAGTTAAAGCATTCACATGAGTAAAATTATACCAAAATAGCAATTCATACTCCAGATTCAGTGATAAAAGCAAGCGGAATACTAAAGGATATACATATCACTGTATGGAAAACAAAATAGATCTCAACTGTCTCCAAAGTATGAATACATCTCTGAGTCTCATATACATGTAAATAAACAGAATCAAAATGTCAAAAATAGTCCCACTGAGAAGTCCCGCCAATCCAGGCTACCTAAGCAAAGCCGTCGTGGTACTGCATATATAAGAACTCGTCCTGGTCCTCATCATAATCCGGCTCTGTCTCCTGAATCGCTGCCTCATCTGCATCTAAGACAGGGTCTGGTGGGTATTGCAAACATCATCCCGTAACGTAGGAGTGAGTAGCTAACTCAGTGGAATAATAGAGCAAAGATTAACATGTTCTCAAATCAATCATGCGATAATAGTAAAGCGGTAAATCAAACATTCCTAATACTGTTATTAATGCAATATGACGTGACATGATGGATGCCCTCACCGACGATCTCCCTCATACGGCACCATCTTACGCCCCCGGCATGCTTTCTTCCCACAGTGCTCCACATCTTCCAGGCACATGTAATGCGATGGTGATATGATTACCGAGTTTTTATTAGTCCATTCATACAGTAGTGTTAGGAAACTAAGGTACCTTACTTATATCAATCCTAACACAGATCCTGTCTAGAGTCGTCACTCCTAGTAATCTCATACAATGTATATTTTGTAGGTCGCTGCAAGGGCTGTCAGGACTGTTGCTCGCACTCGTTGCATCGCTCCCCCATCACCTTATCAATACAGGCCTACTGTACTCTCATTGCTACGAAAGGGTCGTCGCCTCCCGTAGACTCAGAATACGCTCGCGGTCACTACAAAGGGCTCGTCACCTGATCAGTGTAGGCCAACAGCAAGAATATAGTGTCCCATACCACCATCATCTGCTCACGAGTCATAGGTGCTCACTGGTCACTACGGGGAGGTTTGTGGCCCCAGTGTAGGTCGACAGCTCGACCACGGTGTCCCATACCACCATGCCTGGCTCATGAGTCTTTATGGATCAAGGTACCATGGTTAACAGGGTTTACAACGGTAAGTTTAGTACCCTAGGTTCAAGCAGTTATGATTCATACAGGGTGAATATACAATGGTCAGTCGGGTTACTTGACGGGCTCGACTAACACGAGCGCATCTCAAGTCGAATGACATGAAGTGCGTAAAACACTTCGTGTGGCCTAACCACTGCCGCCAACTCAGAACACGACTCGCGTTCATCGACGCATCGTTCGTGGCAAAGATAAGCTAACCAAGAATTTACTCGGTTACCGACTGCCTAGACTAGGTATAGTCCCAAACATTTATGAATCCACATCAGCAATCATATAAGAGTAATGGAAATAAAATACAACAATGTGAGCATGTTAACACATGTTATAACATACAACTTAAGTAAATCATCTAACACATGCATTTCATACATATAATGAAATCATGCATATAGCCAACATGTAGGAAATCATTTACATTAGCATATTAATTGAGAATTCAATCTCAAACTAATTCATAACACCATTTAATTCAATACATACTAATACAAACATTTATACAAACACTTAGTCTACACACTTAAGTCTACATATAATATGTCGACTCAAAGTGCGCATTTGGGCGAATCTCTTCGTCAAACTAATTATGCACGCATTCCTAATATCCTAATGTGACAAAGAGCCATGTTAATCATATCAGCAAAATATGGATGAAAATAGTATTTCCTACAAATGACTAAAATTCCCTAAATCTCATATTTTCCGTCTGCTTACGAAACAGGAAACGGACAGCATGTTGTACATGTCAAACGACGTTGCCGTCGATAATCTACTATTAAACAATGTTGAAAGCGTTGAAAATAGTCAATTAAAGAGTCTACAATCTGTACCTTTTCCCTATAAGTGAATCGATTCGAACGGAGCGTATACGCTTCGTCTACGGCGAACCGGGAACCTAATACACAAGATCTGTAAGCTACTTCACTAAGGGATTCAACGGAACCTTAAATCAACAAAAGTTTAGGGTTTTTCTTACCTAGAAGTGCGGCGAAATCACCGAAAAAGTGATTGAGGTACGTGGCTTAAGCACGTATAACAGGTAGTGCAAGCAGCAGGAAGTTCTCTCCCACTCTCTCTCACAATCTCTCACCTTTTCTCTCACACCAGCTAGGGTTTCTAGCAAATTCGGGTGGGTGAGAGAAGTGAGGGTTTAAGGCCCTTTTATAACCTAAAACATTTCCAAAACAGACTTGGGAACAATGTTTACTTGATGCCTAACCAAATCGGGGCTGTTTCGGTCTAAAAAGATATTTCGGGAGGTCCCCTGGCCGAACGCGATCGGACTTAAGCTCATGCACGTCGGATGTCACTCACATCCCATTTTTAGTCCAGCAATGTTCGTAGATCGCACGTGGTGCTCCAGTTTCAGTTCAGCGGTCATCGCACGTAGATCAGGTCTACAAGTCTCATGATATGAAAGAGAAATTTTTTCTGATCCGAGGATGTAATTTGACTGAATTCTGACAGTCAGAACGCTTAATAATAACGCGCCAAGTCACGTGCCAGATTTAAATTTCAAAATTCCAAATCTAACCCTATTCTCACTCTCTTCACTTCAGGCTCAATGAAATTGCCTCTGAATGTCGGTTGGACTTGATTTTCGAAATGATCGTCAAGTCCAGCTAAACGGTCATAACGGTCTAAGATTGTAGGTATCGGACTTTCGACGCGCGGTCTAGATCTAATACAAAGTTTCAAAGGGGTCCTGAGAACAAACTGTTTTAGAGTTTGATCCGAGGTTTCAGAGTATTATAGCGTCATTGGTTCTACTCGCTTTGGGTCTTGTAGAACATATTTAAAGTGATCAGGGACTATTTCCCAGCTACTCTAGCGTTGCATTAGCTAACTTACACTTATTTTCCAAAGGAATTAATCCTACGCGATTTCTGGTCGAATTGGTACTCGAGTCCAAGTACGAATTTTTCCAGGGCGTTACATATCCACTAATATAAACATTTGAATACAATGTTGAAAAGAAAATACATATGTCAAAATCAAAGCTCTAGAAGTTAGTTACATGCTTCAAGCTCCACGCCGCTGCAACTTAATATTATCTGCACGCATCTATCGTACATAAGCTTATAGAAAGCTTAAAGGATGGTGTAAGTGTGTGCACAAGGTAAGTGTCAAGTATTCAATACAATGTCATAATCATACAATATCAGAAATACTGGTAAGATCATGAATCATACAATATCAGAGTAAGCAAAAATACTGACAAGTCCAAGAGTCAAACAATATTAGAGTATGCAATACAGATCAGCTATACAAATAAGGAACCATAAAAAGTCAAATATCATATGCCAAAGATGCAATGTAATATACAATTACTGATGAGTTCACGAATACCGTCAGCCATATCTAGACCATATAAATGCAGAAAAACAGTAACTCAAAATGTTATATGCTGCGAATGTAATGCAATATGCTCTACGAATGGAATGACCAGCTGAAGTGTGAAGTCGGGATAATACATAGTATCGCAGGCTATGGGGTCCATCATAAGAAATTTCTATCCAAACCAGTCTCATACCTAAATTTGGATAGTTAGACTCAATGTGGTAAACTCTTGATCTCATGTTAGTCGCGGTCCAACCGAAATCCTAGCCATTGTGAAGGCTCATGTAATAAATAGTTGTGCACCACCAACCTGAGTGGATAGTGAATGAATGAATGAGTATGCAATTCCTGCTCAATAAGTCCACATATCAGTACTGTTCATCTTCACAGGGGTCTAGTACACTCTACATACAAATCACTGCCTACTGACATGCGACCATGTAAGTGGAAGAGACCTCGCTATCTGCCTAACCAGTAGTCAGCCAATATCTACCCGGCACATCGATAGCAGACCCACTCACAAGCTGGTCAAACTCAGCCTAGCTATACCCCCTATCCTCTGGCGGGTAAGGCCACACCCCCTCTCAACTGACCATGACACAGTGGGAGACGCGGCCTCCTGGTGTTCGGCACTCGGGTGCTCATGTATCCACTCGGTCTCAATGTTGGGGCGTCTCCTGGCCCGGAGGTTTAGGAATTTTCACTTAGGGCCATTTATGACAGCCCGATGCTAATAACATATTTTCGGTATCTCATCTGACCATCCACGATATGCCTGTGAAAGCTATAACCCTGATGTCGCTAGGGCGTACTGTAATCACATTACACAATGTAAGATGCATGAGTTATATGATCCAGTCATGTATTAATACTACGTATACCATGCTCTCATGTAAGATAACCTTCGCTTATCAGGGAGTCTCATAACAATCTGTCCAATGACATATGCAATGGTCAACCACATCTCATAACAAACATGCAGTTGATGCGT
The DNA here is from genome assembly GCA_037074715.1 of Magnolia kwangsiensis. NCBI lineage: Eukaryota > Viridiplantae > Streptophyta > Magnoliopsida > Magnoliales > Magnoliaceae > Magnolia > Magnolia kwangsiensis. The sequence goes on along the minus strand of CM073582.1, from coordinate 12,063,805 downwards.
ATGGGCATATATCATGATGTTTTATTGTCACATACTCATAATCAGTATCAATAACCAACACTAATAATCGGCCTCGACAATTGGGATTAGCCTCGATAATCGGCCTCGACAAACAAAATCAGCCTCGACAATCGAAATCGACCTCGTCAATCAGACTCAGCCTCGACAATCTGAATCGTCCTAACAAAGGGCCTAAGAAAAGGTCATAATGTGGATATTAAACCATCATTGCCTATCAATGTGGTCATTTAACAAACATTGCTCCCAAGAAGTGACCCACATAGACCCAAACATATTGTGGGCCTATGGCCTCACATAAGGACCTCGTACTCAACATAGTGGGCCACAACTAACCTCAATGGGCCGCATCAGATAGGCCACATGTACATCATAATGGGCCGCATTACATGGGCTTAATATACATCACATTGGGCCTCTTGCAAGGGCCTAAGATACATCATGATGGGCCTCACCAAATGGGCCAAAAATACATCATAATGGACTTTACTAAATGGGCCAGAAATACACCACAATGGACCACATCCCATGGGCTTCGAATACACCAAGTGGGCCGTACCAATGGGCCTTATATATATATCAAGTGGGTCACATCAACGGGCCGCACCAATGGGCCTCATATATATTGAGTAAGCCGCATCAATGGCTTCAAATACACAATAGGTGGGCCCCATCACATGGGCCTCAAATACAAAATAGGTGAGCCCCATACATGGGCCAAAAATACATTATGATGGGCCTCATAGATGGGCTGCACCAATGGGCCTCAAATGGGCTACAAATATATCAAGGTGGGCCTTACAGATGGGCCACAAAATACATCAAAGTGGACCTTAAGGGGAAGCTTGGATTACATCTAAAATCATTTCATTAATTGTAGGTGTAACATGTGTATCATTGTACACCGTTATTCCATGGGGCACATGGCCCACTAATGGTGATCAACACTGTCCAAACATTGTCCAGGTAAATCAGCACCATCTAAACATTGCCTATGTAAATCAGCACCATCCAAACATTATCCATGTAAATCGGTGCCATCCAAATATTGTCCAAGACTGTCCAAACATTGTTGACGGTGTGGATATGGAACATCGAGGTGGGGTCCACAGCACCAACCAACCATTGTCCAACACCGTCCAGCTCAATTTGGACGGTGTGGATGAAACAAATACATCAGGCCAGGTCCCCACCGTCCAGAAACACTGGACGGTGTGGATATTCCATACATCAAGGTGGGTCCCACATGAGACCTACCATACACATATATACATGTTATATATATAATATAATAGTATATTTCATATTTATTTTATTTTACTTATTATATATATTTTTAAACCATCGACCAACATCCAGGCTTGGATGAATGGCCTGGATGGAAAACACATATATCGAGGTGCGTCCAGCACCGTCCGTGTGCTGGACGGTGTGGGCACAGTACAGGTATAGTGGGGTCCACGGAGGTGGCCCACCCCTCTCAGGATCTAGATGATCTTTGTTTTCTCCCTTCAACGGTCCAGTAGCAGCTCCTACTAAATGTCTAACATCTGGACGGTCAGATCAGGTGGGTCCTTAATTGGTCATGCAGGATGAACAGTTTGGATGATAAAAAATGCATCATGGTGGAGTCCACCGTCTTGGCCAGTGGACGGCTGGATGAAACTATACATCATGGTGGCTCAGGGAGTTACGTGTGGTGCTCTTGCCAATCCACTTCCATTTTACAGAAAAAAGAAAAAGAAAAAAATGACCCACATGTGGGATGAATCCGCACCGTCCAGCCGATCCCGCAGATGGATGGCTAGATGTACAAAAAAATCAGGTGGGCTCCACCGTCATCACAAAAAGAGAGGGAGAGAGAGAGAGAGAGAGAGAGAGAGAGAGAGAGAGAGAGAGATCAGAATAGCGGAGGGGCCCCGCCACTATGGGCCCCTCTTTAATACAAATCATACATCAAGATGGGTCCCAACATTAGTGAGCCTTCTAATCATCAAAATCATACAAAAATCACCCACCGTTCTTACTTCTTCTTGGGCTCCTCCTCATCTTAGCTCCAATGGGACATGATTCAACGGTTGAGATTGATTATGGAAGGTGGGATTGGGTGGTAGGAAGTGGGCCACACTAGCTTCTCTCCATGGGAGGCTCTCTTGCTTGGACGGTTTCTTGCTTAAAGAATGAGATAGAGAGAATGAGAGAGAGAGAGAGGTGATGGGAGAGAAGTGATGGGAGAGAGGGATGGTGGATTGACATGAGAGGTAATGTGCTTATTGACTTTAGGGTACTTGTGTAAGAGAGATGTAAGGGTAGAGTATGGGTTGTTTGTACTTAACTTTGATTGATGGATTAATGCGACATTTGATATGATTGATGGGACATTCTCTTGAGATATGCAACGTGCGACATTTTTCTCGAACTAAACGCGGGCACACATCTCCTGGCTTAGGTATCGTCTCGGCGTTCCAGACGCAGCATCAGAACCACCGCGATGGTGCAGTCGCAGATATAAGTCTTGGGTCAAGCCAACTTTGATATATGGGACACGACTCAAGATCGCCCACAAACACCGATAAGAGATCGTGGGTCACCAAAATTCGGCTGGGAGGACCGCGAAGGCATACGGAACGGTATGGGATAAGATACGGGTCTCATAATATGCACCCTACCACACACATGAACGTGAAATCAATGGAACCTAGGCATATCAAATTAAAATACACTTACCTAATTACGTTAGGCAATTTCAAGGACAAAATCATTTTTAAGGGGGTTAGATTGTAACACCCTAAATTTTTGCTATTTTGAATTTGCCAAAAATTCTTAATTTTTTTCAATAACTAGCCACGTCATCACTTACGGACCATTAACGCTCGAGGTGAGCTTATATGCCGGTGGTACTAGTAAAGAACTGTATAAATAAGATTGATCAATCGTAGAAAACCAATGAACCCAAACGATCACTTGAACATCAAGTTTAGCCCCTTGATTTATTGACATAGGGCCCAAATCTAATCGACTCATGTCTAACTAATCAAGACAATCATAATTAAATTAAAAATATAACCGAAGCCGAGTCACGTAAGGCCCGGATCATGACTAATAGACCAAATCAACCCCATTACTCTTTTAGCCTAAAACCGACGGTTTAGAGTAATCATGACCAAATCTATACTTTCACTAATTATAAATAGGCCACACTAATAATATAGTTAATCTAAACCCTAATCATTACACATGAGAAATCTTAATACTTAATTCATTCCAAAAATACCTCAATTTTTTGAACAAGCTCTACACCGCTCGTTAGTGGGCCATTAGTTCCAAAACTATACAATAATATCCATCTTATTGGGTTCGACGTCCATCGCAGGAGTCAGACCTAGATAGTGTCCAGAAATGTTCAACTTGAGACAAGGGACGAGTTTATGAGAAGTATAAATATCCTAAAGGAATAAGCTGAAACTTAAGTGAATTGGGTCGTCCACTCTTATGCAAAATTGAGAATTTTGGACCGTCGGTTTATGACCAAACTTCACACGTAGAGTAAGGATATTTTACTGGTCATATCCATATAGTCGCGGTCTCAATCGACCATTGGTGACATTTGAACAGACTTCTAATCATATCTATCGATTGGTGCATCCAAATGGAGGGCCGATCATATCCATACGTATATCATTATTAGGGCTAACTATCTTACGATGTATATTAATATGTACACCACATAGTGGGCTATAGAGGTTAGAAAAACCCTTCCATAGGGCTAGTATAGTAAAAATTTAACCCTTTGGGCCATTTACACCAAATCTAACACTATAAAAGGGCCTCATTTGGGCACCCCCTTATCCCATACGAATTTCATGCCCTACCTTGGGTAAATGAGAAGAGAAAGAGAAAGCGAGATAGAGAGAAAATGAAGAGAAAGATAAGGGAGAGAGTGTTTGCGTGAGTGAGAGAAATCTTGATGCTTATAGGGTTGGTATTTCCTCAACCAAACTAGTGGCTACTATAAAAACTCTATCAAATCCACTCATGCCAAGAATCGAAAGTAAGAATGGTATATTTTTCCTTCAATTAGGCAACCTAGTGTAGATTTCTAGCCATTAATATTATTTTTCTTGATTTTGATTTAGGAATTGGTGGTTTTACCCAAATCCCCAAATCATAAGATCTCAAATAATGAAAATCTTCTCTTAAAGTGTGGACCATTATCCCTAGGTGGCCAAGTACCAAATTTAGGATAAATTTAATGATTGTGGATGATAGATTGATGCACATGAGTAATTTAGAGAAAAACTAGCTAGAAACCTACATGTTAGGTCTACCCAACACGCATGCGGTGATAAATTGATGTTTGTATGGTCTTCGATTCGTTTGAACGTGAAATGTGTGTTGCCTGTCCATTCTTGCATTTGAAATTTGCATGTTCTTCCTTTTTATATGCATAATTACACTTTTCTTGCTATATAATTTTCTGCACTATGGATGATGTGTTATCATTTGCCTCTTAGAAAATTTGGCACCATACGCACACACATCTAACTTATGTTGTTAAGAGTAGTTGCAGTCATTCTAATATTCTGAAATTTCTATGCTTGATGTATTGAATGCAAAATTCCATCCATACTTAAAGATGAACTCTTAGCTGCTTAGGTGTGATACTGAGTACAACCCGTTTTCTGGGTTGGTCAGAAAACAGAGAATTATGAGGGTGGTTTCATTGCTTGGACCGTCCTATGACTAGTTCAACTGATTTGGACGAACGCGAACAGGCGACGATAGCATGACTACATGGGTTGCTTGCACCCGATGTCGTGTGCTACGTGCTCACCTGAACTTGGGCGGTCTAATCCACCAACTAACCAACTATGTTTATTAACCATGTTTGCTCACGCCTATTTGGAACTTAAAACACCCCTCGCTCATTGATAACAGCTAGAAACTGATATATAGTCTCGTGAGCCGAGCATGGTGGAATGAGACACTATGTCCAACCTGTCGACCTATGCTAGGGTGACATGCCTTCTCGTAGTGACCGCGAGCGATCCCTCTTCCCAGTACTCCCCACGTGCTTGCAATCGGGGGTGGGGATTTCGATAGGATCAAGGATCGTGGGGTCTTGACCTCGCACGTTGAGGGGTCTTTACCTCACAAATAGATGAGGACATTGATATCGTTAAGGTGTACCAGTTTTTTCAACCTACTAGATGAATGAAATTAACTAAAAACTCGGCTAACATTATTCATACATCGTATTAGTTAGGATTTGGCAACTCGACAGTTAAGATCGTAATGTGAGAGTGTTGGTCATGCGCGACCATGAGATGAAGTCACTCAAGGGAGTGTTGTGGGTGAGATCATGCATCATACCATAATTCAAGCATACGCATTTAACAAGATTAGTTAGAGATGTGTGAATTTATGTTTTTCATTAAATTCACCATGAAATTATTATTTGATGTAACTTATGGCTAATGGAACCCACTGAGTTAGCTACTCACTCCCACTCTAGGACGGTGTTTTAAAACACCAACCAGACACGTCATTAGATGTAGGTAAAGCGGAGCTTAACTAGCTGAGCGGGGTAAGCATGGATGAGGAAGAGGAACTTCCTACTTCCAGCTTATGGGCGGATCACCGTAGACTGTGCGGGTCGATTATGGGTTGTTGAGCTGTAGATCTAACGCACCATTTCTTTTAGACATTTATTTTATAAATTTCTTTAAGTAACGCCTTGTACAACCCATTTGATATTCCTATAGACTTGTATTTTTTAGTCGCATTTATTTTTGTAGATTAGTTGTGGTTGTGGTTTATGTTCCAATCGATTCTTTTATTACTCATTTAAACTGATTTATGTACAAATCACCATAATTAGGATATAAGTGACACTTGAGAATTTGGAGGCCGAGTTCCTACACGGCCCCGGAAAACCCGGGATGTTACAATTAGCCCCCTTTTCTTTTCACAAATCACCTAAATGGATCACAATATCGATGGCTAAGAGGACTTTGGATCCTTTGTTCAACCTTCAATCCATCTATCTTGGTGAATGAGACATCAACAATTCAATCAACCCTTTAGTCAAGTTAACTCTGGCATGCCCGCGCATCCTACTCACACACAGGTATATCCAACTACACCCTCGGTCATACGAGTGATTTTGTTTGATTGAATTGGAGTGCAATAGATGTAAAACAATGAACCTTATAATCAGGGCTTAACATATCGTAAATACTCTTAAAAGAGAGGAGTGCCTTCATGAACAAAAACACAAGTGGTGCATGGTTGTCACCAGCTTGTGCCATTAGGTGTTGTATTAACTCCCACAATGAGTGCAATCTTCGTATTTAGTTTACACCATTTATTTTGGAATCATGAACATACTATTGGTGATAAGCCACAGCAAGTCGAGGATGACGTCAAGTCATCATTCCCCTTTATGCCCTACGTGACACACGTGCTATAACGGCTAAGGACAAGGTCACGGTCCTGCAAAGAGGGCTAACTTCAAAAATGTGTCCTTAGTTCAAATTGAAGGTTTCGACTTGCTCGATAACCCTAAACGTATGATCAATAGAATGAAATTTGGTAGTCAATATTAATCGAAGAAACAAAATAAAGCCCTATCTTCATCTTCAAATATCTACTAGATAGATCTCACTTTGTATTTCTTATAACTCTAAAGTACTACTTTGATTTAATGATTATAATCACAGAACATGTGGCTCATAAATAATAGATGGTTGTAACAAGTTGACCCATTCAAACGGTTAGAATCATCCTGTGAGAGTGATTCTTACACAATGGCATACTCCTAGTTATATAAATAAATGAATGGTTCATATTAAAAATAACTCACCCAATGTGCCATTTAAAAGCCTTTTTCCCAATTAATCAAGATAAGCTACATGAATCATGTTCCACCCTTCTACTATATCAACGATTAAATTTCTAATTCGACCATAAGTAATCAAGTCTTTTCTTACTAACCTATTAATGTCCTTTGGGGCTTTCTCCTTGCCATTTTAGAACCTTCGAGTTGTACCAACCCACTTCTTCTAATCACTGTTCTTGGTCTTCATTGAACATGGCCAAATCATCTAAGTCTACTCCCCTCATTTTATTGTCTATTGGTCATATTCTTAAGTTTCCTCAAATACATTAATTTTTATATCTATATTTCCTCGTCTCACCACTCATTTGTCTCAGCATTCTCATTTTAGCTACACTCATCTTACGAACATGTTGTTAATTGTCGAACATTCTATCTCATAAAACATGATTGGTCTTATTATTATCCTATATAATTTCCCTTTTCAATTTAAGTTGTATATGATGATGACATGAATTCCAGGGCACACATTATTGCTTCTACCATCCGGCTTGAATTCTATGAAAAACATTTGTTTTAATATTTTCACTCTTACAAATTATTAACTCGAGGTATCAAAAGTGGTCATTAAAAATAATAACAATAATAATAATAATAAATAATAAATAATAAAGCTTAGGCGTCAATCAATTAATTCCTCATTTTCACTCATATTATTACTAAAATTGTATTCTATATACTTTATTTTAATTTAAAATTTTTAAAATTTTTTAGATTTCAAAACATCCCTTCATAAATCTAGCTTTGTGTTATACCATTTCTAATCTTGACCATCAAAACAATATCATTTGCAAATAACATACGCAAAGGAATCTCGTTTTTACAAATGTCTCTTTAACTCGTCCATAACTAGGCTCAATGTTGACCATTAGTGCAATCCTATAGTAATTGAGAACTCATTTATCTCTCTACCAATCCTCACATTTGTTATCATTCCCTCATAAATATCCTTAGTCACGTCAATATAACATCTTGCAACTTCTTGCTTTCCCATCACCGAACAATTCTTTACAAACCTTCTCTCATATTTTTTCTAAGTCAATAAAGATCATGTGGAGATCCCTCCTTATCTTCCTATATTTCTTTACCAATTGTTTAGGAAGAAAATGGCTTTAGTGAATACCTCCAAGACATGAAACTAAATTGATTTCTAATACATTCTTCTCACGCCTTGGTCTTCACTCAATCACTCTCTTCAAAAATGTCAAAATATGGCTCATATATTTAATCCCATGATAGTTAATATAGTTTTATATATCTTAGTTATTCTTATAAATAAGTACCACAATACTTTTTCTCAATTTGTTTGATATTTTCTTAAATCTTACAATTTTATTGAATAATTTTATTAACTAAATGGATAACCCCTATACTTTCAAACCTTATTTATCTCATGGGAGCTTCCCATGGGGTCAAGTTGTGTAGGCCCCACCCTGATGTGTGATGGACAGCTTGTGGAAGTGGCCTCTCAGTCTTTTGAAATAATATTTTAACCTTTTCACATAGTGTACATATATGGATAATATGAGATGCGTAGTTTAGTGATTTTTAAGTGGCCATGGACCACCCAAGTTAGCTAGGAGCACATAAGCGATCAAATGACTGAATGGTCAACACTTTAATGGCATGTTTGGATCTTGAATATTACGGTGTGCAGTACTGGGAAACTCACATCATTATACTTCACTATTGATTAGATATAACTAGCTGCCAAATCACTAATCCTTTGAAATTACAGAAACTTGAATAGGCCATGGTGCGTTTACCTGGCATAGTTTCATGAGACCCACTATGATGTATGTGTTATATCCACACGTCCATCCATTATTTGAGATTATTTTATGAAATGAGACCAAAAAAAAATATTTATATCCACCTGTCCATCCATTATGTGAGATTATTTTATGAAATGATATATTTTTTTAAAAAAAAAATTATATCAACACTTCCATCCATTATGTGGGATTATTTTATGAAATGAGACAAAAAAAAAAAATAAGAAAAAAAAAGAGGCAGATCCATGGCTTGAAATGGACTACACCATATTAAGCCGGATTGAAATGCTTGCCATTGAAAACTTCCTGTGGTCCACAGAAGCATTGAATGAAGCAGATATTTATGTTTTTCGTTTATGTATGTCTTTATAACCTTTTGAACAAGTTGGATGCCAAATAAACACCTTTGCAGGCCCTAAGAAGGTTTAAATGGTGAGCACCATTGTCCCATTGCTTTTTGTAGTGTGGTCCATTTGACCTCTGGATCTTCTTCATTTTGGAGGTCATGTTCTAAAATGACATCGCATGATGGATGGACATGGGATGGAAATAACACGTTAAAGAATTTACATTTATATATATTTAACAATTGTAAGTATTTACATGCATATCTACGATGGGAATTTCAACTATGAGGATGGTAGCATCTACTGCTTTAGTCCCTGTTACTATAGTAATCCTGATCATTACTTATTTATAGCACGTTAGCATCTGCAATGCTTATCCAAACAGCCCTCGGTGTTTATTTAATCCTATAGCAGTTTGGTTTACATTTCATCCGACCTGTTCATCAGGTTAATATTTAAAAATAAATTTGTAACGAAACTTAGATGGGCTAAACTGCCTGAAGTTAGAGGTTTAAATCGTTATTTTATCTTTTCCCCGTGGTGTGGTCCACTTGTGACTGCTATCCCTATTAGTTCAGATATGTACGGTGATAATAAGGCGAATCAACTGATTGACGGAGTCGATGTGACTAAAACATTAAGGTGGCCCACACGGCTCGAGCACTGCACGTCCTGTCTGCAACAGGTGTTGCAGAGGATTCCAGCCAGGCCCGTAAAGGGCTATTGCTTGTCAGGTCGCTCGGCACATCGGAGAACCCGAGAAATTTCCTTTTTATCGTTAATTGAACGTATCGTGATATTTTCGCTATTTTAGCGGGGAATCAACGCATGGCCGGGATTTGCTGGGCGCGTCCACTTTTTACGCGAGTTTTTATGAAATCATAACTATGGGAGGTTTGCCAAATCGATAGGCGTGCGGGATCCTATATACACGCAGTCGCACGTGTCAATATGGATAACGTGTACATTATCAGATCCTTTCATCAGTTGAAATGTACTCTTTTTAACTACTGGCCTATAATTCAGGCAATTTAACATCATAGGATAGACACGCAAATAACAAATGGACGGCAATACAAAGTCTATACATATTGGCCCACCTGGGAGTGAAACAATCTGATTTCTAACGCGGAAGATATATGCATTGCTTTTAACAGATGGAAGGCTCTTATCTCTCACACATACTTCACAATGGCACGTTTTCCTGCGCATTGATGGAAAGGACGCCACACGCGTGTGGAATCAGCAAAACCAACGAGATCGGACCCGCATGCTCCGAGTTCAACCCTTTATCCAACACAAGACCATGCTCTGTCGCGGCTTTGTGGCCCTACATTCACCGCATGCATCACACGTGCCAACCAGTAAAGTGTGCGGGACATCTGATAAGCGTATAAGATGAGCCCCAGTATGAAATAACCAGATGAAAATGTACGGATGGAACAGTCATCGAACCAAAAAAAGTACATGGGGTTTAGATAAAGGGTCCATATTCAACTTAAACGTGTTGCCTCTAAATCTTCAAAATAAGGTCCACCTAATGAACGGTTCAGATCTTCAATGAAAATTTAAGGTTGGCTCATGTACGGTGAAGGTGGATAAGGACACATGTGGGCTCGCAAACATCCGTTCCTTTTACCCTACCCCACCATCACCAAAGCCATCCAGGCATCTATTCTCTTTCTTACCCTTCCGACCCAGCATGTGATGGTCCAGTCCCCTCATGTACGGCCAGATTCGACTTAGCTGCGACCCCGGATCTACCGATGTGGGTGGGACCCTGACCTTGGGGCCCACCTCGATGCATGTATTGTATATCTACGCCGTCTATCCGTTTCGGGAAATCATTTTATCGTATGGGCCCAAAAATGAGGTGGACCACGCACCCTAGGAAGTTTTTAATGACTGGAGTTAAATGACCATTGTTTCCTTTCGTGTGGTCCACTTGAGATTTGAATCTGCTTAATTTTTTTGGCTCATGTCCTGAAATGATTTGGAAAAACGTATGAACGGCGTAGATATGAAACACATGCATCGAGCTGGACCACTGTCGGGTCCGACCCACACAGCTAGATTCGGGTCGCAGCTAAGTGGCGTCCCCTCGAAGGTGGCACTCATGTACGGCAATTGGACCATTCCAAATTGTGGGCCATGTTGTTAGTGTTGCATATATTTAAGATAACATTGATTGTAACCATCCAATTGCTAGCTACCATATGGATGGCTAAAATAAATTAGACCGTGGTCCAAATTCCAACGGTAAAAATCAAATGGTTAGTATCATCTGCCCAGTATGATTTTTGAGGATGCTCCATGTGCAATCAGATCAGCGATTTGGATGTTATGGATCACTGTACAACTATGCCATGTGTACGGTTGGAGATACGTTACGGTCACCACCAGTTTTAAAATGGTGGTGAACTATCACAGGAGTCTTAGTTATACGTTAATAACATCTCTCGTTTGTGTACCTGTACGGGGAGCTAATTAGGTGCGACCCTTACCGTGGGGCCCATGTTGATGTATTTATTCTAAATCTATACCGTCCATAAGTTTTAAAAGATCATTTTATACATTATATCAAAAATTAAGTAAAATAAATAGATTCTGATGAACCATACTAAGTGAAACATTGGTGATTGAATGTTTCACAATTAAAATCCTTGTACGGATAAATATTTTCATAATTTTTATTTTCCACCCAACCTGTTGGTAAGATCAAAATAACCCATATTAGGGATAAAATTAAATACCAGATTGATTCAAAACTTTTGTGGTCTACGAGAAGTTTTTAATGCTCAGTCGGGACCCAACCTGTTTCGACTGTTCCATGTGGTGTGGCCTATAGGAGTTTTTGGATCTACATGATTTTAGATTCCTGTCGTTTTGTAGTCCCGCAAAATCGGTAGACAAGAGCAAAAAGATAGCACCAAGGGTCCATTTTCTTTTTCTTTAAATTTGGACCACTCAACATTTTTCTTCTAATCATTTATATGATCTTAATATTAGAACCGCGTACGTTGTACTGGTGGGTCTAGCTCACATGCAAAATGTATCAATGTTTCTTTATTTTAGAAACCCAAGCTATGTCTCAAATACTAATAATATATTAATAAATATTAAAAATGAAAGCTAAGGCCTCATTTGTTAAATCTGAAGTCTAAAGCCTGAATCTAAAATCCAAAGCCTGAATCCGAAATTTAAAACCTAAATATGAAATCTGAAGTCAAAAAACTTATTTGGTAACTATGGCTGAACTCTGAAAATTAAGTACTGAATTTGAAATAATCTATTTGTTAACAAACATTTGAAATGTCTGAAATATGTTAATTTGACACATTTGCCCATATTTATCTCCGGTTTGAAAATGCTTTACATTATAAAGAAATTATTTTTTATTAAACGAAAATAAAATTATTCTATTTAATTCAAATAAACTATAAAGCCTTTGACAGGAAACTTAGGTGGGACCCACCGTAATGTTTGTTAGGAATCTATTCCATTCATCTGTTTTGTGAGCTAATTTTAAGAGATTAGACCAAAATTGAAGAGGATCCTAGACTTAAGTGGGCTGTATTAAAGGAAAAGGTATTTAGAAAAATTCCTACCATTGAAACCTCCCTGATTCGACAATGATGTTTACATGTCATTCATACCATTTACAACGTCATTCTTACTAGAATGAACTGAAAACACAAATAGTAGCATGATTCAAAACTTCAGTGGCCCCATAAATATTTCAACTGTGGATGTTTAGTTATCACGTTTTCGGCCCACCTAAGCATTGGATACGGTTCATCTTTGGCCTCATGTCCTAAAATGAACTCACAAAATGGATGGACGGTGAGGATTTCTCATAAGCATTAGATAAGGTTTATCTTTGGCCCCACCTGCGTTCCCAGCGCAGGAACTTCCCACAAAAGGCTTTCGCAGGAGATCGGCATCCAGTCCCAAAGACGGAAACGGATTGGCTACTCGCCCAGCCACCGTGGTTGATGCTCTGTTATCCCCTCCATGATGTATGTGTTTCATCCATTCCGTTCATCCATTTTTACAGATCATTTTAATGCTTCACTCCAAAAATTAGAGGGATATAAATCTCAGGTGGACCACACCATAGGAAAATAATAATGATTGGATATGCATCATTAAAATCCTACTAAGGCCCACTGTACTGTTTATTTGACATACAATCTTTTTATTAGGTCATACAGGCCCAAATTAAGGGAAAAAACAAAGATTAGCTTGATCCAAAACTTTTATGGTCCCCAAAAGGTTTTTAATGGTCGACGTTATTCAACACTATTTCCTATAATGTGACCCACTTGAGATTTTGATATACCTAATGTAACACCCTAAAAATCGGAAGTCGTGTATAAACTCAACTCCCGAGTTCCAGACCGTCACTTATGCAACAAAAATGATTATGATTCAATGTTGTCTGATTTAAAGCATTCACATGAGTAAAAGTATACCAAAACTGCAATTCATACTTCAGATCCAGTGATAAAAGTAAGCGGAAGACTAAACAATATATATATAACTGTATGGAAAAACAAAGTAGATCTCATCTGTCTCTAAGGTATGAATACATCTCTGAGTCTTATATACATATACATGAACAAAATTAAATGTTCAAAATAGTCCCACTGAAGTCCCATCAACCCAGGTCGCCTAAGCAAAGCCATCATGATACTGCATGTACGAGAACTCGTCCTGGTCCTCGTCGAAGTCTGGCTCTGCCTCCTGGATCTCAGCCTCACCTGCATCTACAACAGGGTCTGGTGGGTGTTGCAAACAGCATCCCGTAACGTGGGAATGAGTGATCAACTCAGTGGAATCATAGAGCAAAGATTAGCATGTTCACAAATCAATCATGCGATAATAGTAAAGCAGTAAATCAGACAATCCTAATACTGTTGTCAATGCAAGATGACATGACGTGATGTATGCCCTCACCGACGATCTCCCTCATACGGCAACATCTTACGACCGCGGCATGCCACACTCCCTAGAGTGCTCCACATCTTTCAGGCACATGCAATGTTATGGTGATATGATTTCCGAGTTATTATTAGTCCGTTCAAATAGCAGAATTGGAAAACTAAAGTACTTCCCTTGTATCAATCTCAACACAGATCCTGTCTAGGGTCATCACTCCTAGTAATCTCATACGAGGTATATTTCGTAGGTCGCTGCAAGGGCTGACAAGGCTGTTGCTCGCACTCGTTGCACCGCTCCCCCATCACCTTATCAATACAGGCCTACTGTATTCTACTACAACGGAAGGGTCGTCGCCTCCCGTGGACTCAGAATACGCTCGCGGTCACTACAAAGGGCTCGTCGCCTGATCAGTGTAGGCCGACGGCTAGAATATAGTGTCCCATACCACCATAATCTGCTCACGAGACTAGGTGCTCACTGGTCACTACGGGGAGATTTGTGGCCCCAGCGTAGGCCGACAGCTCGACCACGGTGTCCAATACCACCATGTCCGGCTCATGAGTCTTCGTGGATCAAGGTACCATGGTTAACAGGGTTTACAATGGTAAGTTCAGTACCCTAGGTTCAAGCAGTTATGACTCATACAGGGTGAACATACATCGGCCAGTCGGGTTACTTGACGGGCTCGACTAGTGCGATCGCATCTCAAGTCGAACGACATGAAGTGCGTAAAACACTTCGCGTGGCCTAACCACTGCCGCCAACTCCAAACACGACTCGCATTCATCGACGCGTCGTTCGTGGCCAAGACCAGTCAGCCACGAATTCGCTCGGTTACCGACTGCCTGGACTAAGTCTAGTCCCAAACAATTATAGAATCACATCAGCAATTTATGTAAGGGTATTAGAATTGAAATACGATTATGTGAGCATGTTAACACATGTTATAACATTCAACTTAAGCAAACCTTCAAGCACATACATTTCATGCATAGTATGGAATCATGTACTTAGTCCACATGTAGGAAATCATTTAGGTCCGCATATTAATTGAGAAATCAATCTCAAACTAATTCATAACATCATTTAATTCAATACATACTAATACAAACATTTATACAAACACATACACTACACGCTTAAGTCTACATATAGTATGTCGACCCGAAGTGCACAATTAGGCGAATCTCTTCGCCAAACTAATTATGCACGTATTCCTAACTTCCTAATGCAACAACAAACCATGTCAATCACATCAGCAAAATATGAATGTAATCAGTACTTCCTACAAATGACTAAAATGCCCTAAATCTCATATTCTTCGTTGATTAACGAAACAGGAAACGGATAGCATGTTGTACATGTCAAACGGCGATGCCGTCGATAATCTACTATTAAACGACATTGAAAGCGTTGTAAACCGTCAATCAAACCATCTAAAATCCTCACCTAGTCTCTTATAGACGTGTCGTTTCGAACGGAGCGTATACGCTTCGTCAACGGCGATAAGAGAACCTAATTTACGAGTTACGTTAGCTAGCATGCTACGAATCTAAGTAGACTTTAAATCAGCAACTTCTAGGGTTGTTTTATACCTGAAAACGTGGAAAAATCACCGGCTTGGTGATCAGAAGGTGTTGCTTAGGCACTAGCAACAGATGGCACGAAGGCGGGAAAAATTCCTTCTACACTCTCTCTCAAACTCTCACTTTTTCTCTCTCCCAATCTAGGGTTTCTTGCAATTTTGGATGGGAGAGAGGAGTGAGGGTTTCAACCCCTTTTATAAGCTTAAAAACGCCGAAAACAGGCTCCGGAACGAAGTTTACTTAGTGCATATCCAATTCGGGGCTGTTTCGGTCCAAAAGATGCTTTCTAGTGGTCCCCTGGTCGAATGCGATCGGACTTAAACTCATGCGTACCAGATCTAGCACGTATTAAGTTTTCAGTCCGGCAGGGTTCGCAGATCGCACGTGGCGGACCAGTTTCAGTTCAGCGGTCACCGCCCGTAGATCAGGGCTGAAAGTCTCATGATATAAAATAGAAATTTTTCCTGATCCGAGGGTGTAATCTGACTGAATTCTGACGGTCAGAACGCTTAATACTGACGCGTCAAGTTGTGTGCCAGATTTGAATTTGAAATTCCAATTATGTCCCTATTCCCACTCTCTTCAGTCCGGGCTCAATGAAATAGCCTGTGATTATCAGTTGGACTTGATTTTCGAAATGATTGTCAAGTCCAGCAAGGCGGTTCTAACGGTCTAAGATAGGAGCTATCGGACTTTCGACGCGCGGTCTAGATCCAATACAAAGATTCAAAGTGGTCCAGAGAACAAACCTGCTTAGAGTTTGATTCGAGGTTATAAAGTATTGTAGAGTCATTGGTTCTACTCGATTTGGGTCTTGTAGAACGTATTTAAAGTGATCAGGGACTATTTTCCAGCTACTCCAGCGTTACGCTAGCTAACTTACGCTTAATTTCCATAGGAATTAATTCTACGCAATTTCGGGTCGAGTTGGTACTCGAGCCCAAGTATGAATTTTTCACAGGCGTTACACCTAATTTTTTATCCCATACCATGAAATGATCTGAAAAAATAGATAGATGGCATGGATGAAATACATACATCATGGTAGGGCCCACAAAGCACCAACCATCAGCCATTGGCCGGTGGCAGTGGGAGTAGCCAGTCCGTTCCCGTCTTGTGTCCCGTGTTTAACAAGGACGCGGATGGCGTACTACCCCTGCCCGTCCCTGGCTCCGAGCGGGCAGTTCTATGGGTGGTCCCACCGTGATGTATATGTACATTCAAACCGTCAATCCCTTTTCTCATATTATTTTTAGGCATGAACACAAAAATGAGGAAGATCCAATGCTCAAGTGGACCACACCAAATAACAATCTTGGTTGCATTAAAGCATTAAATGCAAGAGTCATCTGTGATGTGGTCCATTCGATATTTGGATCTGACTCATTTTTGTTTTGATGCCTTAAAATAATATGAGAAAAGGGATTGAGGGTTTGGATGTACAGATACATCACATGGGCCCGCCCACAGAACTGCCCGTTCGGAGCTAGGGACGAGTGGGGGTAGTATGCAATCCACGTCCGTTATATGAACGGTTCAAAAAGATCAACATTACATGGGCAACTGTGATGTTTTTTTTACCATCCAACCTATTCATTACGTCATGTCGACGTGGATGAAGTGAAAACACAAATATCAGCTTGATCTGAAACTTCTCCAGCTCTCAAGAAGTTTTTAACATTGGACTTTCAATCCCCACCTTATGGTCCAATTAATCATTGGACCTGCTTCTTTTTATTGGATCACACCTTAAATTATCTGAAAAAGTTAATGGACGGTGTGGATCAAACACATAAATCATGGTGGGGCATAAAGAAGTTTCACAGGTTAAAGGTTGATTTTCTATTGCGCAAATAATTGAAAAGAAAAAACTTCTGCAATAACTTGAAAAAGGGTACTTTTGGAAGAAAATTTTTTTTCTTTAATGAAAAATCACGGAGCGCATTCCGCGTTCACCAATAAGCCAAACTCCTATCACGGAAAGAATTCAATGAAAAACCACTTAGCGCTTTCCGTCTTCCGCGTTAACAACGCATTAACAAACACCACTAAACACAGAAAATTTTCCCCATTCTGTGTTAAGTACAAAAATTCAACGTTAACAAACATGGCCTAAGTCTTTGTGGAATTCGAATTCTATGGAAAAAAAGAAGAAGAAGAAGAAGAAGAGGAGGAGGAGGAAGGAAATCAAACTTACAAAATCAAAGAATCCTATATATATATACTCTAAAATATTTGGTACCCTCATTTTTAACACAAGTTTTAGGTTGGTTGTTTTATGTTAATAGAATTTTTATTTTTATTTTTTATTTTTTTTTATTTTTTATTTTTGGTTTTAAATTTCTTAGGATTTCAAGCTTCAAGTTTTTTTTAGAGAATTGTTAAGAAACTTGGCTTTGGTTTTTAATTAGGCATGAAAATTCTAGAGAATTTAAATAAAGCAAATTCTCTCAAGTTTTTTCAAGAAATCTAAGGAACCAACTAAATAAATTTTATTTACTGTACAAGAAATACATAACCAAATCTAACATTTCTCAAGAATAGGAAAAATGTGAGCAAAGAGGATGATCAACATCTAGATGTGTGAATTGCAATCATGACCTTTTATCTTCAAGCTTTAGAATTCCAAGGAAGGTTGTGATTTGAGAACACATGGCGCCACAAGGCATATTACTTGTATGATTTGCTAGTTTAGATTTGGAAATTTGTGTATGTATGCATTTTTATTCCTTGTGGCATAAGTACAACTAGTGATTGTGTTACGATTAGTGATTTCATGGAATGACTTGATAACTATGATCATAGAGATAGGCTCCATTCACAATGGGACCCATCATTCAATGGTCTAGATATATGTACATCATAACACATGTTAGAAGGGTGTGTCTACGCCACCTCCATTTTTATGGGCGTCTCTCTCTATCTCTTAAAACTGAACTCTCCCTTGTTATATAGTGCACCTATTTGTCAATCATGTGGGGTCTGTGTGTCAGTGAATTGGTTAAGCTCTTGAAATCTGAAGACCAAAGATGCATGAAAACAAATAGTATCAAGAAGTGAAGAACATGAAAATTGAGGTGCCTTGATCACCTTAACCTTAAACCCAAAATAACATAGGTTATAGATGATTCATTGTTAAATAGGTAAGTCAATGTTTTATCATCATATAGCCTGAGGAACTGAATTGGAACATGATAAATACACCGAAAGAGATGCAAAGCTGCTAAAAATCAAACAACCTAAAACAACAGTTGTCGACTGGTTCTTGATCCTATCAACAGGCTATCAATGGGTCTCGATAGAATTGAAGACCCGCTTGATGCGATCGAATAACAATCCAACAACTAAATAAAAAAATTTGTAGATTTTTTCGATAGGATCAAAGGACAACTCGATCTTATCGAAGGACCTTCGATCATATCGAAGGCTTGTTCGATCCTATCGATGGAGTTGTTTTACTATCCATTTTATAACCATTATAACAAGATTTTTATAAAATGGGTATTCGATTCTTAGGTATTTTGATGAATTTTTATGTTATTAGATCTTAGGTGATTCCTCACTCATATCCCTCACCTTAAGTCTCTAAACCTATGAGATCCAAGTCATCTTCTTGAGCTTACCACTTTATTGAGAATTTCAACATTTTATTGTGAAGATTATCTTGATCTCTATTATTTTCTAAAAATTAAATACTATATGATACTCACCTAGGTGTATCTCCTTTGAAAATCAATTATCCATTAGTAACAGGAGATTCTACCATCCTTCCACCACATTGGTCACCTCATTTGGGCATCATATGTAAGGAATTTGATCATAAGAGCTGAAGCATCGACATTAACTATCGAGGGAGCAATTGAGAAGCTAATTTAAGCATTAAAGAAGTATATCAAGCAAGGCACATCAACGGAGCTCAATCCGACAAATAAAGTTGTCATTTGTTAAAGTCTATTTCACGCTATTTACTTGTGTAAGATTGAGTGTAGAGTTTATGATTGTCATTTGTTAAAGTCTATTTCACACTATTTGCTTGTGTTTATAATTGTCATTTGAGTATATTTCTATTCATACTTATAAGTTTGATTGGTTGAAGTATATGAATGCTTGAATTGGTTGAATGTTAGGCATTTCATTGATCTCACATACACATAAAATCATTATATTCTCATAAACTAGTTATTTATTTTTGCATCTTTTATAGTTTATGTGATTGGACTCACTTTAGCTTAAAAGACTAAGTATTAATTGCTTTATTGATTTGAATTTATAAATTACTTAATTAGATAAAGAATTTTTAAGTGATCAAATTCACTCCCTTTAGGATTTAGGCATAATTCTAAGCTCGGTCAAATTTTCGTACATGTCATGTCATGATAGATAATTCATACAATTTCATCATTTTTACTTCACCTTGAGTAAAATAGAAATGACTCCTGTGCACCGAGTGGATATGCAATGTGCTTGCATGTCTTGTTTCATTTCTAAACACTTAAACAGTTCATTTCCGGCCCACTCGTCGTGGACCACCTGGGGAAAAAATCACAGCATTCAAATGACATTAATCCATGGCTTGAGAATATATCACCAAGATCAGCTATAAATAAATGCAGCCCAATCATCAAGCTCAATCAACCATTTAATGGCCCCCACCTTGCCCGAAAAGGCTAGCAGTAGACCAAATGGACAGTCGAGATGACGATATGGACTGCCTCCATATGCAAATGCAATTAGGTTAATACCTAAGAGATTTGGTACAGTACGTCCACCGTATTCTCATAGAGTATGTTGTGACTATTGCCATTGATCTGGCTCCATGTTCAGTGATCCAACCCATTGATCTAAAGGAATGCATATCAGATGGAGGCTGCCTGGAAAATTTTCAAGATTGGAAGATCTTAAAACTTCAAACAATGTACAACAAAACAACAATTGAGGCAATGGTCCACATTCAAAGGAGAATAAATGATAGTATATTCATCAAAACAGGCTCGTGGCATAAACGATTTGGATAATTGAAACATGACCCAGATCCAATCTACAACAATAGAATCAAATGTATGATAGCAATTAGAATAGTCAAAAAGGCAATCCATATCTGATTTCCTGCATATGCTTGCACGTGAGTAACATAAAATCGGGAAGATACATCGTATTATGAAGTTTGCACGATGGCCAGTGTAATTAGGCCCACGTGATAATTAAAAAATTTTAAGGCTGAATTATGGTCAACGCCGCCTGCTTGAGCCGGCGTTATGGCCATCTATCCAATATCTTTTAACAAGTATATTTAAAAAGAATGATTTTGGGTGTGCTTGGTTGCACCAAATTTCATGAAATATTATGAAAATTTGCACCAAATATTTAGACTTGTTAATCATAAAATTTCATTATATAAGGTGCAACCAAACCATAGTCAGCAGAATGGCATAATGTAAATAATAATTTTAAAAAAAAATACAAGAAATGTCTGTGTTTAATTCAATACTGGAAAAAAATTTAGTAAAAAAGAAAACACCAAACACTAGGAGAATAAAAAAATCTAATTTTAATACGGTTTAGACTTAGATAAAGGGAGTGAAAAATGGCTATATATATTTGCTTAACACACACACACACACACACACACACACACACACACGTAGGAACAATAATAGTTGTAAATAGCTTGTTAGTACACCACTGTTAGTGCACACTTTAATGTTAGCCACCCCCACTAGGGATCGATACCACCACCGTTGAAACTAGGTATCTTTCACTCAGTCTACCACTTGAGCTATCGATCGGAGTGTAATGATGTTCTTTGCCTTTATAAAATCTTTTCTTTTCTAATAATCCACATATAAACATGCTCATCTCTTTTAAAAAAAATTCACCAGTTACCTAATTTTATAAATGGGTGGCCGGTGGCCATGAATCTTTATTTTTAGAATTTTCCTTAAATTTTTTTTTAAATAAAACATGTTTTATTGCAAAAAAAAAAAAAAAAAAAAAAAAAAAAAAAAAAAACAACAAACTCTTTAATTGAATTCTACCAAAAATGAGTTTTTTTTTTCCTTTTTCCTATCATCTGAAATATGCCGACTCTTAAATGTTTAAATAATCATATAAGTTTTTTTTTTTTTTAAAGTCCGGAATTTAAAAATGGACTTTTGCTAACAGAGAACCAAATGCACCCTTAATTTACAAGTGTACACGATGTCATTTATGGTCCACATATGGTGACCATTTAACTGGATGAAAATCATAGAATGACAAAACCATACAGTGTCACAAAACCATGGAATGTATAGCATGTATATGCACATGACCCTGCATGAAAACACACATACTGTACTCACATGCACACACATGGATGGGCTCCCCATGTCCCATCAAAGGCATACAATCCCTCTGCTTGAATGATGAGGGCACAGGGAGCCTATCTTTCTTGTGTTCAAAAGATGGGGACTAAAGGGGCCAACTTACCTTGTAAAAGTAAGAAAAAGTTAAGGATTATATATATATATATATATATATATATATATATATATATATATATATATATATATATCTGTGTGTGTGTGTCTGATAAATGATCATATATGTGGCTCAGATTGTTGTGAGACCACCTCATTTTTTGTATAATATCCAACCCGTCTACCAATTGCGCCCTACCATCAAGATCACGTGCTCCTAAAAATAGGGCAATACAGTCAACCCATCTACCAGTTGCGCCCTACCATCAAGATCAGATGCTCCTAAAAATAGGGCAATACAGTCATCAGATGGACCACACATGTCCCTTTAATGTTTCGGCAGTTGTACATTGTTCTATGTAGTGTGGCCCACGTGATTATTCAATTGGCCTGATTCCATGTGGGGATGATCTTCATCGTGGGGCGTGCCTGTTGGACGGTTTGGATGTCCCACGAATATGATGTGATCCTGCGAAGAGTTAATCATTCCCACAGCCGTGTATATACAACAACGTGTCCCCTCCCAACCGTTCCGTATGGATGTGGATGGCATACAACACATTACCCCACAAACAGTAAAAGGTTTTATTAATTGGGAGTCTTCTCAGAACCGCCCTTTGTGGTGTGTCCCACCTAAGTTCCCAGAAGGACTGATTTTGTCCACATGGCCTAAAATCAAAGGGTGAGCCTAATGGACAAGGTAGATCTGATGCGTACATCACGTGGGCCCACAATAGCCGGATACCACCATTAGTACGTAATTGTGGTACCAATACCATGTGAGTCTTCTACACACGTGTATGTTTGTGTCGACTCACGTACTTATTTATTTATTGATGTCGGTTCTCTATGGTTTTATAGCTAAACCTTCGTTTGGTTAATCTTACCTTGCCCTTAAAACTAGGGCAGGGATACTTGGCATTTTCTTGCATTCATTTAAAAAAAAATACCCTTATAATCTAAGAAACGTAATGGATTTAGAGAAACATGCCGTTTATTAGAGAAAAGGTAGCAAATTGATGTTTTTCAACTCTTATATTTTATGTACGACTGTGGTACGATGTGCCACAGCTCTTGGTGTACCTTCACCATTTAAAGACAGACAACGGGAATCTAGCAGCATATCAAAATGCAACTTTAAAATTACTTTTGGAAATGCATGACGGTATGGTCGCCCAGTGTCACTGGATGGTCGAACACATGCATGCACCAATGCTCAGGTCAGACCCACATTTTTCATACAGGTGCATTCCATGGCCCCGTGGTGTTAGGATGTGGTGAAATTTGATTGAGTTACATACTATTGTCAGAGATGGAACTTAAAAAACACATTTACAAATAGTTACATCAAGTACATATCTAATTAAATACACCCAACTTTGATAATAACATGGGCCAAATCAAATCCCATCATGTCCCAGCACAATTGAGCTACACAGTGTTGGTGTCAATCAAATCTCTAGCAACGGCATATGGCCGAATCAAATCCCTCATGTCCCATCACCACCAAGTTATGTTGTGTTTGTAAGTTATTAGTTCAAATACGTAAGTACACCCACCTCTAACAGCCGCACATGGCCTAACCAGAGTAATTCTGCCATATCTCAATACTACTAAGCTATATAGCATTTGGGTTAATTAGCAAGGTACATATCTGAGTCCACATTTTTCATGTACTTTATATGGGAAAAGATTGTATGAGCAAGGTATGCGGGGATCTTAACACGTGTTCCTAGGGACTTCGAAAGCTCAAAGCTTGCATTTTGACAAGCTTGAGATTTCATACCAACCACATTTTCATGGTGGATAGTGATAAGCAGACTTTGACCGGGGGAAAGTGAAGTTGATTTTGGTGATGTGTTTTCTCTAATGTTTATACTATAAAAAGTAAATGTGAAAATTAGTTGTCATTATTACACTTTTCTTTAGACAAATGAGTGATTTGGCATCTCCCTAACCGGGAAGACAGACATTTCCTTTCTTTTATTTGAGATACCAAGGGCATGTTTGGATAAGTAACTTATTTGAGATAAGTTTGGTTTATGATCAAAGTAACTTTTTTTTTTAAAAAAATTTGAAGTTACTTAATCACTTCATTTTAATAAGCAGAAATCAGGATAAGCTACTTAAGGCATAAGTAACTTAACTAACTTATGATCCAAGCACTTCTTAAGTGACTAATTGGAACATTAAATATTATAACAAAAATAATTATAATAAAAACCTTTGCACTATCATAGACAAAAGTGATAATAGATGATGACAAATATGATTTCTAACAGGAACGTGACGTGAGCTAGGCTGCTCTCTTTAAAATAATTTGTCTCTCAATCAAATTGAGAGGTGCAAAAAGCTCATTGCACACTATTCTTAGGAAACAAACTCCCAACAAGTGATATTCCCCAACATACATAGACTACAGAAAAAAACCAATACCCAAAGCCAAAAAGTAAACTAAAATCACCTTCCTCTATATGTCTAGAAAACGAAAAAGCTCGAAGGAATAATGAGAAAAGATTTTGAGGTGATAAAATCCTAAGGAAAAGTCGTTTTACCAGGCTGAGTAATTGCCTATGGTTAAACAGTCATATCCATTGAAATGTACCTAAAAGAAAAGAGGACATAGATTGTGTGGTGACCATGCCACCACTGACATGTTGTCTAATGTCTTCAATCTGTATATAACATTAAGGTCACGAGTGATCAATCAAACTTAGTGATCAATTGAGAGAGCTCCAGATTATACAAATTTGTCTCTAGACTGTTTTGGGCAGGTTCGATCGATCGAACTTGGCGGGTTGATTGATTAACGAAATTCACAAAATATTTCTAAACTCTTTGAACATTTTTGTGCATGTTCAAGTAAATCAAACATCTAACTATCGATTGATCGAGGGTTGCTCGATCGATGTCGATTAACAATATGTATAGTTTTGCGTAATTACGTGAATTGTTTCATATTTTGAGTGTAACATTATAAATATGGGTGTAATGTGGGATTAGAGTATAAGTAAGAGAGCTTAAACGCTTCTTAGAGGGTTTCGAAGGGTAGCTAGGGGTTTTGGAAGGGTTTTTTTTATCATTGTAGATTTTGTTGTCACTTTGTGCCATGGTTTTTTTTCCACAAGAGTTTTCTACATAAAATTCATGGGTTCCTATGCATACTTTGTTACATTTATCTTTCGCTTATTTGATTTAAATTCAGGTTTGCTCC
Organism: Magnolia kwangsiensis; assembly: GCA_037074715.1. NCBI lineage: Eukaryota > Viridiplantae > Streptophyta > Magnoliopsida > Magnoliales > Magnoliaceae > Magnolia > Magnolia kwangsiensis. The sequence goes on along the minus strand of CM073582.1, from coordinate 12,038,565 downwards.
TGCAATCCCCCAACACAACTTTAATGATGGGGCCCATCACAATGTATGTGTTTTAATCATGCTGCTCAATTATTCATTTTCAGCCATGATGCGCCCAAAATTGAATCATATCCTAAGCTCAAGTGGACCACACCATAGGAAATAGTGGGGATTGTGTAACGACCTGGGAATTTTCGTACTAGTCAAAGCATGTTGACTAACCCATCTAGAATTAGGAAACATAGGACAATCATGACCTAGTTACCGCCCCCAACCATGTAAGTTCACAAGCGAGACTAGATCAAACCATCGACCAGATTAAAGATATACACTAATGGCTAAAATCCTCCTACAAGTGACCCGACACGCCGTTTCGATCGTAAGACGGGCATCACCAGCCCGTTGAGCCCAAAATCCTGGAAGGGCATGCACCCTTATAGGCTTGTCGCCCATCGCTAGTATTAAGTCAGGACGGTGCCCAAAAACTGCCCAACTTGAGCCTACCAACTAAATACATAACAAAGGCCAGCACATTAAAAGGGGCCAGCACCTCATTCAGTTGTGGAATCGAGGAGTTTGGCCCGTCGAATGTTGGCCAGATTTGGAACATCCGTCAAGGTTATTATCTTGGCTAGTTCCATATAGCCTGGTGTCTAACTAGGAAAAGGACACCATTAAATCGAAATGGGGCTCTTAGGGCCCATTTAGGCGCCTAATCGCTGGGTCGTAACGTATCGTAGCTTATCCGTTACTAGGATCCATAGCCCTAGGCACGGATTGCCTTTTAAGCCTCCCCTCGTAAGTTTACTGACCAAAACTAGCCCATATAGGGTTAGTATGAGGTACAAGTGACACTAGGGTTATTTGCACCAAAACTGGAGTTATAAATACTCCATTTTCTCACACCCCTCTTCGTTACACGAATTTACTAGTTGACCTAAGGTATTTCTAAGAGAAGAAGCAAAGGAAAGAGAAGAGGAAGTAGGTAGAGTTTGGATCCAACCAAAGAACGCTGATTTCCTCTTCTTCGGGAGGACTCCGTGCCTCAACTAGGACTTCTTTTGAGTTCCTTAGAACCACGAAAAGGTGAGATTCAACCCTCAACCCAAACCCTAGATTATCGAAGCTTCTCTTTCCAAATTTCCTTGCAAACTACGTCTATTGTACAGATTCTTACGCCCTTTGCCGAGCCCTACCTTTGAAATCGCCGAGAGAAGAAGGCTCGCTGTAAAGGTGTGGACTATTAACCCTAGCTTACCTTTTATCGACCCCTGAGGGTCTAAATAATGATCATGTGTCGTGATCTACGCTTAGAAGCTTGTTGTGCTGTTTTATTTTAAATTATTTACAAATGGTTGTTTCATGAAATCTATGGTAGGCATATGTTTGATGAAATGCCTGATCATTCATGTTCCAGTTTTCATTGTTGATTGTACGTTCGATGAAATGCCTAAGTAAAACTATCATAACAAATGCTACTCATGTGTTAAACTGTTAGGATTTTATAAATGTGTAGCTCCACTGATGCTCATGTGTTTGGTGAGATGCTTGTGTGATCTCGACAGTGATGACATGCAAACGTATTGTGGCAATCGCTAAGTCGCAGAGATGTATGACTTCTCCCCACTTCGAGAATGTCGACTAACTGCCTAAATTAAGGAATGGCTCGGTCCGAGCCGGCCGCAATTGGCGTGTCTGGTCGACTCAGATTGAATTTGGAAGACCGACAGTAGCTAGACTACATGGTACGCTTACACCAATGTTGGTTGAGTCGAAGTGCCCCAGGTCGACCGAACCAGCTCGAAAGTTGACAAATTGTTCGAAGACCTTAGATTGAGTAACCTTGAAAGGAACCTAGAATACCCATGTTACTACTCGATGAGTCCACTTTGAATCGTAACCAGTAAGGAATTTGCGAGACTCATGAGCCGAGTATGGTGGTATGGGACACCGTGTCCGAGCTGTTGGCATACGCGGGAGTGACGAGTCTCATTGTGGTGACCATTAAGCAACCAAGGAAATTGTGAATCAGATATTCCTAACTGCAAGGATATTGTGACCGTCTCGCGTGTGCATATGAGTGGCGACTCTTATGTAGATCGCGAACGCCCTCCGCTCGTTAATAAGTCGTCTAACCTATGCATCTGGACTGTGTCATCGGGTCCATGGTGATCGATCGGGTCGATTATTGGGCAAGTGTTAGCTTCTTATTGATGGAGAAATTTTCAAGAGGGTCATGAACCCGATACCGGATTCTGAGACGTAGGTAAGGAGTATTTCCACCACACCGAACCCACAAACCAATTAAGACTAAGATAAGATGAAGGTACTTTAGTTTCCCCAACTCAAGGTGTGAATAGAATTGACGAGATGCTTGACTACTAAATTGGATTTCTTGCATTGCATTTGTTAGGAAAATGTTCAGGTCACGACTTCATATATTTCTTAGATTAACAAAGATTCATTTGAAATTGTTATTTCCTTTGATATCCTTATTTATGCTGATTAGATTGATAACATGCGTGACTCATTATTATGGTACCACTGAGTTGATTACTCACTCCTACTCCAGGACGGTGTTTTAAAATACCAACCAGATAACCCTTTAAATGCAAGTACCACTGAGGCAGACACACTCGAAGACATATATTTAGACCAGGAGGTGGAATTCTCATACTTCCAGCTCTTCGACGGGCCAACTTAGCCTACGTGTCACTTGTTTTCTTTTTGACATCCATGTTGGGCCTGGATGCCCCATTCTTTTGGACATATACTTTTGAGCACTCTAGATGTACATTAGGCCTAGTTAGAGGCCCATAGACCAAGTCAATGTATTTTTTTTAGAACTTTATGTTGAGAATGTGGAGCCACAATTGGGCCGCCTTCGACCGGTCGTAGGACGTCTACGACCGGTGGTGGGGCGTGTTCGACTGGTCGTGGGGGAGCCACGACCGGTCGTGGGAGGCGCTCGACCGGTCGTGGGTTCGAGCCCTGGCACGACTTAAAGTCCAGCGAGTTGTACTGTTTTTTTTTCGGGGCCTAGGACTGGTCATAGGAGAGTTACGACTGGTTGTAGGGGCCTAGGACCGGTCGTAGCGGAGCCAGGACCGGTCGTAGGTTACGCAGTTTGTTCCGCGAAACTGCAAATTTGAGTCCTTTCGCAACCGGGATGCGGAAGGAAAGTTACCTAAACTATAAATAGGGGTTCCTAGGATTTTTCTAGGGTATGTATGAGATGAGGAATATTGAGAAATATTTCTAAAGGTGTGGGCTAAGGGTTTTCTATATTCTTTCAAGGGAGAGGTTAGTATTTTGCCTTGTAATCTTTGTTTCTTCATAGTGAAAGTTTGCATCCGTAGTTTTTTACCCTAATTTGAGGTTTTTCCACGTATATCTTGTCTTGTGGTTTGTTTGGATTGCTTTGATCTGTTTCTAGTTTATATTTCTTTCCGTTTATTGTTCGTGGGTGAGGCCTGAGATTAGATCTCGGCCCATTGCGTTGTTGGCTTGCTGCGCAACAAATGGTATCAGAGCTATTGGTTTAATTCTATTGGGAGTGATGGCGGAAGATGGAAAAACTAGAATTAAGAAGTTTGATGGTTCAAACTTTACCTTCTGAAAGATGCAGATGGAAGATTATCTGTATCAGAAGGACATCTACATTCCTCTAGAAGGAAAAGAGAAGAAACCAAAAAAGATGATAGATGATGAATGATTTTTACTGGATAAGAAGGCTTTAGAAACGATCCGACTCTCTTTGTCTAAGAGCGTCGCCTTTAACATATCCAAGATGAAAACAATAAAAGAATTAATGGAAGCCCTAGCCACCATGTATGAAAAACCCTCAGCATCCAACAAGGTTCATCTTATGAAACAGCTATTTAACATGAAGATGTCAGATGGTGGGAGCGTGGCTGAACATCTAAACGAGTTCAATATAGTCACGAGCTAGTTGGAATCCGTTGGCATCATTTTTGACGATGAGGTTAGAGCGCTATTGATCTTATCCAGTCTGTCAGACAGTTGGGATGGTTTGGTGATTGCTGTGAGAAATTCTTCAGGGTCGAAAAAGCTGAAATTTGATGATGTGGTTGGTCTAATTCTCAGCGAAGAATCTAGAAGGAAGGCATCAGGAGTTTCAGGGGATTCAGAGAATGCTCTAAATGTTGAAGGAAGAGGAAGATCGCAGAACAGAGGAGGTAATAAACACGGGCATTCTAAGTCAAGGAAGAAGTCTAAGGGACCAAAAGACAAATACGGGTGTTGGCATTGCGGCAAGAAGGGGCACATGAAACGTGATTGCAGGGCACTCAAGAAATAAGAAGGAAGCTCTCAAGGCGGGAAGGATTCAGTGAATCTGTCTGAGAAGAGCGACGCAGAGGCGTTGATCTTGTCCCTTGATACAAGGAATGAGTCATGGGTTATAGACTCGGGTGCTTCGTTTCATGCCATTTCATGTAAGGAAGTTCTACGTGATTATGTGTCAGGTGACTTTGGGAGAGTCTACCTGGGTGATGATGAGCCGTGCAGTATTGTTGGAAAGGGGGACGTTCAGGTCAATCAGAAAGACGGAACGGTTTTAAAACTGAAGGATGTCAGACATGTACCGAGTTTGAGAAGGAATCTGATCTCAGTGGGACAGTTGGTTGATACCGGTTATGTGATGACATTTATTAGTGATTCATGGAAGATCACAAAAGGTGCCTTGGTGATATCTCGAGGCAAAAAGGAAGGCAGTTTGTACGTGACTTCAGGATCATATGGTTCACTCTCAGTCGCATCAACTGGAGTGAATGGGCAGTTATGGCATCAGAGGTTAGGACATATGAGTGAGAAAGGGATGAAAGTGCTGTTGTCAAAAGGGAAGCTACCAGGGCTGAAGTCTCTTGACTTGGAATTCTGCGAGGACTGCATATATGGCAAGCAGAAGAGGTTAAGCTTCAAGAAGACAAGACGCGCTCCAAAGACGCATCTATTGGAGCTTGTTCACACTGACGTGTGGGGACCGGCACAGGTATCATCTCTTGGTGGCTCACGTTATTTTATTTTCTTTGTTGATGATGCTAGTAGAAAATTATGGGTTTATTTCTTAAAGCATAAATCTGATGTATTTGATGCGTTTAAGAAGTGAAAAGTTATGGTAGAAAATGAGACAGGTAAAATAGTAAAGTATCTCAGATCTGATAATGGGGGAGAATATTGTGATAAGAGGTTTAAGGAGTATTATGCAGCAAGTGAAATCAAACATCAGAAAATGATTCCATGGACACCACAGCAGAATGGTGTGGCTGAGCGCATTAACAGGACCATCCTTGAGCGCGCCAAGAGCATGAGGTTACATGCAGGGTTGCCCAAGACCTTTGGGCAAATGCTGTAAATACTGCCGTATATCTTATCAATAGAAGTCCCTCAGCACCATTGGATGGTGGGCTATCAGAAGAAATGTGGACTGGAAAAGAAGTGAACCTTACACATCTCAAAGTGTTCGGTTGCACTTCATATGTTCATATTGATGCAGAGCACAGAAAGAAGATGATGCGAAGTCCAAGAGGTACACGTTTATAGGCTACGGGCAGGATGATTTTGGCTACAGGTTTTGGGATGCAGAAAATAGAAAAATCATCAGAAGCAAGGACGTAGTCTTCAATAAAAAAACGATGCATAAAGACAGTGTGCAGGAAAATAAGGCTGAGAGAAAAAAATTCGTAGAGTTGGAAGAGTTACCGGACATGGGTGTTACAGCGCCACAGGATGATCGTGCACAGGAGCATTATGAGGTAGAGCCATAGACACCGGTCGTGAGGAGGTCTACTCGGGAGAGGAGACCCACGGTCCAATACTCACCCTCCTTACATTATCTACTGCTGACAGATAATGGTGAGCCAGAGTGTTTTGAAGAGGCATCACAGTCAGATACATGAGTTAAGTGGGAGCAAGCCATGGATGAGGAGATGGACTCTCTTGAGTCTAATCATACATGGAATCTAGTCACTCTACCTAAGGGTAAGAAAGCTCTTCATAACAAGTGGGTTTACAGACTGAAGGAGGAGCATGATGGTTCGAAACGGTACAAGGCGAGACTGGCTGTAAAAGGGTTTCAACAGAAGGCAGGTATCGATTTCACTGAAATATTTTCACCGGTAGTGAAAATGTCTACGATTCGCATGGTCTTGAGTATAGTGGCTACAGAGAACTTACATCTAGAGCAGCTAGATGTTAAGACAGCCTTTCTTCATAGGGATCTTGAAGAAGAAATATATATGCATCAGCCAATAGGTTACGTGGCACCAGGTAATGAGAACAAGGTGTGCAGACTGAAGAAAAGTCTATATGGCCTGAAGCAGGCCTCGAGGCAGTGGTACAAGAAGTTTGATAGTTTCATGTCGGAAAATGGTTTTAGAAGATGTCATGTAGACCACTGTTATTACTTGAAGAAGTTTGATACGTCGTACATCATTCTTCTTCTGTACGTTGATGATATACTTGTGGCCGGTTCAAGCATGAAGGACATCTCAGATCTCAAAAGACAACTGTCTAGAGAATTTACCATGAAGGATTTAGGAGCTGCAAAATAAATCCTAGGCATGAGGATAAATCGTGACAGGAAAAATATGAAACTGGTTTTGTCACAGGCAGAGTACATAGCCAAGGTACTTGATCGATTCAATATGGGAGGTGCTAAGCCGGTTAGCACTCCATTAGCCAACCACTTCAAGCTATCTAAGGAGCAAGGTACAAAGACGCAGGAGGAACGGGACTACATGGCCAAAGTCCCATATGCGTCAGCGATTGGGAGTCTCATGTATGCTATGGTGAGCACGAGGCCAGACATTGCTTAAGCAGTAGGAGTTGTTAGCAGGTTCATGAACAACCCCGGGAAAGAACATTGGGAAGCTGTGAAGTGGATCCTCAGATACCTTGTGGGTACTAAGGATGTAGGGTTATGTTATGGTGGATCGAAAATCAAGCTGCAAGGCTAAGTGGATTCAGATTTGGCAGGAGATATCGACAGCAGAAGAAGCACTACAAGTTATGTCTTTACTCTGGACAGTGCTTCAGTCAGTTGGGTCGCTCAGTTACAGAAGATAGTATCTATCAGTACGACAGAAGCAGAATATGTTGCGGCTACAGAAGTATGTAAAGAGATGGTGTGGATGCAAAGTTTTATGAAAGAGTTGGGTAAGAAGCAAGTTGTACAGTGACAGTCAGAGTGCAATACACTTGGCTAAGAATTCAGTCTTTCATTCAAGGACCAAGCATATTGCCATCAGATATCACTTCATGCATTCGTTACTGGAAGATGGATCGATTATTCTGGAGAAGATTCATACAAGTGAGAATCCTTCAGATATGTTAACCAAGGTGATCACAAGGGAGAAGCTGAAGCTCTGTTCAGCTTTGATTGGTCTTCAAGTTTGAAGACGGGGAGGTAGTGCACTCCGAATGAAGAAGACGAAGGTTTATAGCAATGTGTCTCTAAGTGGGAGATTGTTGAGAATGTGGAGCCACAATTGGGCCGCCTTCGACCGGTCGTGGGGCGTGTTCAACCGGTCGTGGGGGAGCCATGACCCGTTGTGGGAGGCGCTCGACCGGTCGTGGGTTCGAGCCCTGGCACGACTCAAAGTCCAGCGAATTGTGTTGTTTTTTTTCCGGGGCCTAGGACTGGTCGTAGGAGAATTACGACTGGTCGTAGGGGCCTAGGACCGGTCGTAGCGGAGGCAGGACCAGTCGTAGGTTACGCAGTTTGTTCCGCAAAACTGCGGATTTGAGTCTTTTCGCAACCGGGATGCGGAAGGAAAATTGCCTAAACTATAAATAGGGGTTCCTAGGATTTTTCTAGGGTATGCATAAGATGAGGAATATTGAGAAATATTTCTAAAGGTGTGGGCTAAGGGTTTTCTATGTGCTTCCAATGGAGAGGTTAGTATTTTGCCTTGTAATCTTTGTTTCTTCATAGTAGAAGTTTGCATCCGTGGTTGTTTACCCTAGTTTGGAGTTTTCCACGTATATCTTGTCTTATGGTTTGTTTGGATTACTTTGATCTGTTTCTAGTTTATATTTCTTTCCGTTTATCGTTTGTGGGTGAGGCTTGAGATTGGATCTCGGCCCACTGCGTTGTTGGCGTGCTGCGCAACACTTTATACGTATTTATTTGAGAGTTTTAAATGCATATCCTTGATAACTCTGGTTTGGACAACTCTGAGCATTTTAAAATCCATTAACCATTTACATGACACCACTTAGATGAGTGGTCATCCTGTGAGAAGTGCTCGAGCACACTCCCTGCCTAAAGGGGCGAGATTAACAACCGGAACCTTGGGAGTCGAGGACTACTCGACTCTTGAAATTTCAGGGTGTTACAGTTTGAATGTGAATTTTGAAAACTTCTTAGGGGCCATAAAAGTTCTGGATTAAGTGAATATTTGAGTTTTCCCTTTATTTAGGTCTACGTTATCTTATGAATATCTTGGATGACAAATAAATATCATTATGGCCATGGGAAGGCTTCAAAAGTAGATGTCATTATCCCACCATTTCATGTAGTGCGGCCAAATTGAGCTTTTAGATATGCTTTAATTTTGAGCACACGTCTTAATGAGCTAGAAAAGCTCATGGACAGCTTGGATAAAATAAATACATCATGGTGGGTCCCATAGAGTCCTGCCAACATAGAGGCCAGTGGTGGGTCCGTGGTGGCAGGGTCACCACACAATCTGCATAAAAAAGAGGCATGTGTCCTATAATAAAAACAACCTTAACTAGTACATCACAATTAGTCAGGATCCAAAAATGACTTGTTATGGATATTTATCCTACTACAATATTGCAATGATGGCATTGCATAGCAACAATGTATTCTAAACCTCAAACGCTTTACAACATAGCTAGACGCAAGTATAAGGGACTAAGAACTATGCTAGGATAGGCTAAGATAAAAGATAAAGGTAAAGGTGAAGATAAATTGTGTTTGCCATGTTCCTGGAGCTCTTTATTGCGTTTTCCTTTTATATCTTCTAGAAGTGGCAAAACCTTTGTTAGGTTTATTTGGTTCAAGATCATTTCCACCAGCAGCTTTTTTATATGCTCTTCTTATAAGAGAACTTCACAAAGCTGAAAATGTTCCAGATCTCTTGCCAACGTGGATGCAATGATTTCTATATATCAGAAATTTTTTTTAGTGTTCTATCTCATCGAATCCGATCTTATCACGGACTGTTTTTAAAGATCCCTTATCATGACCGTGAATATTCGTGGAACTAGAGGAACCAGTCCCACTAGATCTGGATCATGACCCAATCCATTAGTTCCCATTTGCTTAAATATTGGTCCGGTCTTCGAATCTTTGTAATCACCGTCAGAGCTCTGAACATTTCTCAAAAGATCTCCCATTTTAGAAGGATTGTGAGAGATTGACTTTTCAAACATATTCGGATCTGCGATAGGATCCTTGTCTGGGTGGGTCTTTTATTAACATATTTGGTACGCTTCTCAGTAATGTGACATACAAATTAGGGCTACATGCCATAAGTCAATTTATAACGGAAGGTGGATGAGGGGCGTTGATGCAGTTTTTCGGAAGACCCTCCCTGGTGGACCCTTTAATACCCGCACAGATGAAAACGAGAGACAAAGGAGACCCTAGCTTGCACAGGGGACGCTCTGATGCCTAAGTCAGGACATTTGGGGTGTTTTGTAGGGTAAGATCTCTTTGGAAAAAAGTCACCAATCGAGTGTTAAGATATGAATGTACATAATTACTTTGGCTAGGGGTACCTCTATTTATAGGAGAGGGAAGACATATTTGATAAGGAGTCCTTCCATATACGCTAGAGACGAATCATGCTTATAGATTCATCTAGGATCTTTATCAGATCCTGACATTATCGGGATCCGATCTGATCCTCCGAAGATCTTGGGAGAGATCTTCGGGCCGTTTAGAGAGTTCTTCGGAATATTGGTTCAAGGGTCGTTCATATAGCTTTTTGTTGAGCCGGAAACTTGTTCCGAGCTATAACCGAGCTCTAGTCAAGTCTCGATTGAGCTATGTCAACCAATAGCCAAGCTATGACTGACCTATAGTCGAGCTATGACCGACCTATAAGTTAGGTCCGCAATTGGCCATTTAAGTGGACTTACAGTTACATCCTCTTTGAGTATTCTTATAGTCGCATTGTCCTCCTGAAAGCTCGGCCTATTCTTGGACGTAGATGCCTCTTAGGGCTCGGATCTCAAAGGGCCCGTGTTGTTTAGTATAGTTGGTCCATTCCATAAGTCGACCTAAAGGCTTACTATTTTTTCACCCAACAAGAGGAAAAGATATACTTAATGTAAGTACAATTTTATCATCATTAGGCTAATGCCAACACATGGCGACATCTAATTGATCACAAGGATGTATCAAAATAGGTGTAAACAAATCCTTCTGACCCACTCTTCCAAGCCAACTTTCAAGTGTGTCTTCATGGAGTGTGCCAACCTGAGTTGTAGATGGGGTTGTTCATGAGTCGAGCTAGCTCGAAAAGCTCGTTCAACTTAGCTCAAGTCAGTTCAGATTGACTCGGTTTGAAAGGCCGACTCGGGGTGAGTCAAGCTTGTTTTCCAAAGCTCAAGTTGAGTTCGAACTGAATTCGACCATGGTGCATTTTAACTTGACTTAACTCGAAGATATATATATATATATATATATATATATATATATATATATATATATATATATATATATATATATATATATATATATATATATATATATATATAGTTAAAAAAAACTTGAAAAAGTTAAAACTTATAAGTTTTTACCTTTTAGTAAAAAATCCTACCCTACCCTACCATCCCTATTCTCTCTCTTTCTTTCTTCCCTTACCCTACCGTGCACAACCAAACGCCATAGCTTGCATGGCAGCACCCAGCAAGGCAGTACACCGCACCCAGCACGGCAACCCGACTGCCTAAGACTCTCTACCCGACCAACTCTCTCTCTCTCTCTCTCTCTCTCTCTCTCTCTCTCTCTCTCTCTCTCTCATATTCTTCTAATTTCTCCGAGCAACCCGCGCAGCCTACTCGGTGACTTCGAGCAACCCGCGCTTAATCCATGACATATGAACAAGCTCGACTTGACTCGAACTACTAGCTCGACTTGAACTCGACTTGACAGCTTTGGCAAACAAGCCAAGCTTCAATGTTTAGCCCGAGTGTGAGCTCGAGCTCGAACTCAAGTATAGCATGGACGAGTTGAACTGAGCTTGGCCCACCTTGACTCGACTCGACTCAATGTACAGCCCTAGTTGTAGACCAGATGGTTGTCAGCTCCATGGACTAACATCTAGAAGTAACCTGATGGACCGAGTAGATACCACACATACAATACTATGGCCCCACAAAGGTCAGGTGCTGCAGCGGCTCGTTGCATGACCTGATGAAATGAATTCCGGTCCCACATCATAACCATGAAAAATCATGCCTAAAAATGATAAAATCATCATGTGTGGCCCATTTGAGCTTTTGGACTAGGCCTATTTTTGAGATTTATCGTCAACAAAAAGTTACGTGGGCCCACCATGGTGTATGTGTTTTTAACGTTGGGCATTCAGTGACCATTATTTCCTGTGATGTGATGTGGTCCACTTGATATTTGGATCTGCCTCAAAAATTTCGAGCTCATGCTCTAAAATGAGCTCCAGCCCAAAATTGTATTCGCCAAATGGATAGACACCATAGATAAAACAAAAATGATTGGCAAAACGGATGAACAGCACGGATTAAACACATTCTTCTTGGTGGAGCCACAGAACTATTCCGGTAGCACACGGCACTGCAATCCGAGTCAGCACCGGGTTGCCCTGGGAATGTTTCTACGGTCCCATTACTGCGATTTCATGTACTATGACTCACTTGACCGTTGGATCAACCGATTTTTTAGCCAAGGCCCAAACATGAGATTTTACATATAGATATAATGAATGAAATGGATGTCCCACCCACATCAACGGCGGCCCCACAGTGTTTGATTGTTGCACGCTTTTCCTACAACATGTGTTGTATAGGATTGTTTTGAACAGCGTACGTAAAATGCTTTTGGTGAGATTCTCTCCGCTAAATAAATCTACTTCAATGACAAGGTTTGATGGGAGATATAAAGACCATTGTCCATGGGAGAGTTATGTTATGGTGTGAAACAGACACAACAAAAATTTGTTGGTGGTGGAGCTCTTTGCCGTCTGATCATGATTTGACGGTGATGATGACATTCATGGACACCACACTTTTGTTGTCCGTGTCCATTGCACCACATTTTTCACAATGTTATCATTTTGAGTAATGATCTCGTGGAGAAACTATACAGGGAATGGTGAAATAAGTATCATAGGTTGAAGCTGTGAGGGCCCACCTGCTATGTGTATGTGTAATATAGGCCGTGCATCTGATGTGTCTTGTGGACACCACCGTCCATTCCAAGAATCATTCCTATCAAAAACTCTGGTGGGACACACCACATGGAGCGATGTACAATCACCCTTTATCCTGGTGGGGCGCACCTGTTGACTGGGTCGAATGGTTTATTGGTGGACGGCACCCCTCCCCAGTGTCCCGCGTTGTACCTTTTGGTGTAGCCCACCGGTTATGGATAGGAAAACAGATTACACCACGGAGGTATGTGGTGTGTTGACGTGGCAAAGTTTTGTGGGGTTCACCATGATGTATGTGTTATATCCACACCGTCCATTCATTTTGTGATATTATTTTAGGAGACTAAGCCAAAATCGAGACAGATCCAAATCTCAAGTGGACCACATTATAGAAAGTAGTGGGATTGAACACTTACCATTGAAAACCTCTTGGGGCCAACAGAAGTTTTGGATCAAGCTGATATCTGTGCTTTCTCCGTGTGATCTTGTGAACAGACCCTGAAGAGGTTTTCAACGGTAGGCGTTCAATCCCAATACCTCGTGTGGTGTGGTACACTTGAGTTTTAGATTTACTTCATTTTTAAGCCCTAAAATGATGTAGTAAAATGAATGGACGGTGTGAATACAACACATACAATATGGTGGGGCCAATAACTTTGCCATGTCAACACACTAACTAACTAGGGAGGTCGGTGGTATGGCACACTACGCAATCCACTTCCTATGGATAGATGGTTTTGAAATTGAATGGCAGTAAAACATTAAGGTAGACGCAACAGCTCGAAAGCGTGAGAGGTTACAGTACCTAGCAACGTAATTGTTCACAAACTATAGCTTGAAATTCAATGCATGCGAAATCCAGGCCGTCTAATTGACAGGCAACCTTTTGGATGGGCCATAGCATGTCAAACATTAAGGTTGGCCCCACAGCTCGAAAGCGTGATAGGTTACAGTACCTAGCAACGTAGTTGTTCACAAACTATAGCTTGAAATTCAATGTATGCGAAATCCAGGCCGTCTAATTGACAGGCAACCTTTTGGATGGGCCATAGCATGAAAGGTAAATTATAGGAAGTTCCTACTGCTCTACCACACTTTTGGACGGTAAAATAAAATAAAATTGGGCAATGATCATGAAAGGTAAATTGATAGACCTATCAAGGCCATTCGATCCGTGTGGTTTTTGGTCTGTGGCCCACCAGTGTAATGGTATAAGTTCATGCCCAACTGCACTGATTGTAGGTAGGGATGGTTTATGCTCAGAGCTGTTGTACTTGTACCTATTTTAAACATTGGACAATAGCCCTACGTACAAGAAGGGCCCATGATTCCAGGATCTAAACCGTTAATTTAATTTTCCCGCATTTGATGTACCAAGTACTAGAAACTCTCCAAGGTTCTAAGATCCTAACCTTTCAATTTGTGGTCATAAAACAGACACTGAAGTAGGAAAGCTACAGAAACGTTGAACATTATTCAATACAGGAGATAGTTTGGTGTATGGGACCCATCACACCGACGGATGCGGCTGCTGAACCAATTGGGACCCACTTGTACAAGACTTGAAGATCCGTGCAAACTGTACCTCAGTTTGACAGCTGCATCAGTCCAGAGTCCTTCAAAACCTAAACATAAAATTGGATGCGAGTGGTGTAACAACTCATTTTATTTTTATTTTTTGGAAACTAACTCCACCTTCTGCTTCCATGTGGCCCACCTAAGTTTTGGATCAGCCTTATTTTTAGATTTATATCTTCTCTTGGCCAGGCCGAGATGATAGACGGAGTAGATTTATATCATCATTAGCAGGACTCAGCACATCTAAAAAAATTAAAAATTTTAAAATATAAATAAAAATATCTTCCACACGCCGACCAAATCACTTTCTCCATTCTTCATTTCTTTTAGTACGATAATGGGCGCCGAAACCGTCCCATCCTCCTCACTCTTCCATTCCATTACGCACCTTTTATATAAGCCAAAAATAAAAATAAAAATGAAACGAAGGGATCAATCAAATCAAAATTAGAGAGAGAGAGATCGAGAGAACTCTATAGATCAAGAGAATGAGATTAAAGTGGGGTCGGATCATCAGACTTTTAGAATAGGTGATTTTATCTTGAAATGTATTATTTTCAGTTATTTATTATACTTATTTAATCTAAATTTTTTATATGATATTATTGTCAATTGAATTTTTATGTAAGCAATCCTACTCATTTATGAATTTCTATTTTATATATTTCTATTATTTAATGTTGAAATAATTGATATATATATATATAATAAAATAAATTTACAGAACAAAATAAATAATTTATCTAAGTTTATATTTTAATTTATCAATTCTTAAATTTTTGTTACGATTAAAAATTAAATATGAATTATTCCTAAATTTTTAAAAATTAATTAATATGAAAGTAAATTATTGAAAATAGATTAAATTCAAATTAATTTATGAATTTATTTAAATTAGTAAATTTAAATTAATTTTAAAATATTTTTTATTAATGAGTATGTTAGTTATTAAATTTAATTATTTAATTAATCTAAATTATATATATATTCAAGTTAAAAAGTAAACCAAAAATTTAAATTCCAAGCATTTATAATACGTAGAATTAATTATAAAAAAATAAAAAAATTAAATATAAAAAATAAAATAAAATAATAATAATAGTATCCAAAGTCCAAATTAATAACTTTCTTAAACTTATTAAATTTAGATATAAAAATAAATAATAATAAAATTCTGAATTTAGATTTAAAATAATTAGATAAAAATTTTAAGATAGATTAACTTAAATGATTAAATAATAATTTAATTTCATTATTAATGTTATATTATAGAAATCAGTGTAATATTTTTGTTTCTGTAAAGATTAAAATCAAATTTTAGTTTTAAAATTGTAAAGAATTAATTAAATTAAATTTAAATAAACTTAAGTTTAAGAAATTTTTTAAAATTTTAGAATTAAAACTAAAATTTCTTGTACATTATTTTCCAGAAATTCCTAAATTAAATAATAGTAAAATAATATTTTATTTAAGTATTTGAATTATTAAAGTTTCAACAAAATTTAAATAGAATTATTAATTAGAATTATATTGTTGATATTTTTATTGTAAAATAATTATTCATCTTACATGTATGACTACAATTCATTGAGCATCAGTTTTAATATATTGGATGTAATGTAAGTAAGTAGGGCAATCATATCGCTTGGGTGAAAGACCCTAAATTAGCAAATAAGACAATCGTGTCCCTTGGGTAAGAGACCCTAAAGCCAGCAAGTAGGGCAATTGTGTCCCTTGGGTGAAAGACCCTACAACCCACTAGATCCATCGGAGTCTCCTTTATGTACGGCGTATGAGTACAATTATGTACATGTACATACGTCAGAGGTGCAACTGGAGCAGTGGTCTGACCAGCTAACGTATAAATGGATCCATCACCATGAGGTACTAGTGTGTGAGCGTTAATGCAACATGACCATCCACTTGGGTACGGTGTTGTAAGAAATAATATAAATGTTATGAGTATTCATGAAAATATCACATGCATCGCATTTTCACAATTCTGTTGTTAAATTTCATTATCTGTATTCTATTTTCTTCATTGTTATAAAATTGATATTATTTGAACATGTTAAATTTTGGGTAAGAAATGACCCTACTGGGCTATTATGCTCATCCTATTAAAAAAATGCACAGGTGTAGAGCTGGAATACTACTAGCAGGCGGGCCTCTGCTATTAGCTTTATTTTCTAGAAAATTAGATTTAGTTTTAATTCAATTCATTTTTTTTTTAATTTAGGTTTAGTTTATGTTCAAATTTTAATGTAGAAAGGACAAACTATCAAGGAGTTGAATTTAATAAATATTTCACCTGTATTTTCTTTTAAATGACATTGAGTATTTATTAAATTTGATTAAATCAACTGGATTGTAATAAATGTCATTATATTATAACTTACGAACCTTGGGATTCGGGTCCCAAATACCTTATTCAAGTACTCAAATTTCAGGGCGTGTCATTTTGGTATCAAAGCCAGGTTTAGATTAAAAATTGTGGACCTAAGGTTGTCTTTAAAATTAGTGACCCAAACATAAATCCATTTACTTTTATGATAGGAAAAATAGAAATATAAACTTAGGGATCATTACATTATATTGACATCAGATATGATCTTATTTACGCTTGACATTGAACTAAAATCAAATCTTGACTCTAAGGAATTTTTAAAGTTTTTAGCATACTATGTTAAATTGGACAGCAATAGTAATAGAAAACACTTAACTTACAAAAGTCTAAACTAATTAATTAAAACTCCTTTTAAGTTGATTCAAAATCTCAGTCATAGATTAATAAGTTTAGTATCAGTAAAAAATAATTCAAAAATGTAAATAAAGGTTTATCCTTTACAAATATTAAGTTATGTGTATACTAGTCAGAAATAGTTTGTTTATAGACAGACCTAATTATTTGAATTTTAGAATTTTTTATAGACTTTGTATTAGGCTGAAATTTTATAGAATTATAGTAGACTCATATATACATCCTTATAAAAAAATTTAGATCAATCTAATCTTATAAGTATTAGAAACATTAGCGAGAATAGTATCCTAAGAATCTAAATTTTTTGCACTACAACCTTGATATATGTCACTGCTTGAAATTCTCTTAATGTTCATGTGTTAGTCTTTTAGATCTTCAAATCTTTCTTACAGTCCAATAAATTTTTCATGCACCTAGTGTAAGACTCGTATCCTAGTCCGTACCGTTCCGTGGACTTCCGCGATCCTTCTAGTCGAATTCTGGCAATCCTCGACCCATATCTGACGTTTGCAATTGATCCTAAGTCGAGACCTGCGTGACGAAGTTGGCTCAACTTGAAACTTGTACCTTAGCGATCGCGCCGTCGTCGTGGTTCTAACGCCGCAACTCGCACACCGAACCGATACCTAAGCTAGAAGATGTGGGCCTGCGTTCATTCCGATGAAACGCCGCACGTTACGAATTACGATGAAATCTCTACGAAATGTCCCATCAATCAATCAATCACTCATGCTAAGTACAAGTCAAGTACAATAACCCATCCCTTCCCTTTTCAAAAGTCAACTCTTTCTCTCCTCTCTCCATCCCTCTTTTACCCCATTTTTAACCCAACCCATACCTCTTCTTACAACACATCACTCCATTCCATCACCTATCACACCTCACTCCATCCCTTTACACCATCACACCTCTCTCTTCCTCATCTCTAAAAAAAAACCTCTCCCAAGCAACAAGTTTCACACATCCAAGCTTCCTCTCTCCCAAACCCCAAGTGTGGCCCACCCTCTCATCTCTCATCCACACCATCAAAACTCCATCAACCATCGTTAAAAGTAAAGGCAAGGAGCATAGAAGGCTTAGGGAGCAAGAAGGAGGCCTAGAGGTGGGTGATCCATTGTTTATTTCAACTTTAAGGGCCCACTTGTTGTGGGACCCACTTGATGTATGTGTTGTATCAATAGAGGGCCCATAGTGGCGGGGTCCCTCCTCTCTATCATCATATCTCTCTCTTTCTCTCTCCTCTCCCTAGAATGAAGTGGGCCCCACCAAATCATGTTAAATCCAATCCATTCATCAATGGTGTGGCCCACCACATTTTAGGCGATATCCATCGTCCATTTTGGGATGGTGGGAAGTCCCACATGCTATATAATATATTATATTTATTTTATATTAATACTATACTAACATATATATTCATGCATGGTGGTGGGCCACGTACATGTGGGACCCACCATGGTGCATGTGTTGTAGCAACACTGTCCAGCGTCCAGGGACGCTGGACATGTAGCCCTGGACGAGCATGGCTAACCTAGAGTGCGTATACTGGCATGGGCATGTACTAACAGCTAATAAAAAAAAGGTTTGGGGTGGGCTGCTCATGCAGGCCCCACCATGATGTATGTATATAATCCACGTCGTTCATTTTACTTCTCAGCTCATTTTAGGCATTGAGCCAAAAGATGAGGCTGATCTGATAATCAAGCGGGCCACATCATAGGAAATAGTAGTATTACCATTAAAATCCACATTGATTGTTCTATTCGTCAAAATATGTCACGTATTGCTCTCATTGGGTTGATCAGGGGCCATGAAATCCGATGGTCGGACCGAATTTTTCAGATGCGGGCCCCACTTATTAAAAACCACGAGATTACTGGTTTTCAAAAAAAAGGAAACAAGCAACAACATCATCTGCTGTTGCCGCTGTCAGAGGGCTGGTGGACGGACCAGCTGGGCCTCATGGCCCTAGCTATGGGCCCCACCGTGATGCGATTCAAACATCAATGTCGTGCATTGGGTGGGCCCATAGGGCAGTGGCCCCCTGGCCAAAAATCAGCCGTATGCGGAACTCAGGTGGGCCATATCATGTGAAATCATGTGAAGACATGCCTAAAATATATAAAATCACTTGGTGAGGCCTACCTAAAATTTGGATGTGGCTGAAACTTGGTCTGAACCCTCAGCCAGGTGGGACACACATAAAGGGTGGGCTGGATTTGTGGACCACATCACTGTGGGCTCCCTGACCCAATCAACAAGTTTGAGTGAAAAATAAACATTACAATGGGCCCCCTGACCATGTGACCTTATGAATAGGTTGCATGGCAAACAAACATCACAGTGGGCCCCCTGACTGCATGACCATATGAATAGGTTGTATGGCAAATAAACATCACCGTGGGCCCCCTAGTCCACGTGACCTTATGTACAAGTTGGATGATAAATAAATATTGCAGTGGACCCAAGTTTCGTGTGACCTTATGAATAGATTGGATTGCAAATAAATATTACTGTGGGCCCTAGGCATATGTGACCCTATGACCAGTTTGGATGAAAAATAAACATCATGTTGAGCCCCAGTTTGGATGGAAAATAAACATTATGTTGGGCCCTAGGTTGGCTGAAAAATAAACATTTTGGTGGGCCCTACTTAGGAACCACTTATGTATATATGTGTCCACACCTTTCATCAGTGTGGACCTCCACCATAGAGTATGTGATTTATCTATGCCTTCCATTCTCATGGGACCTACCATGATGTAAGAGTTTCATCCCAACCGTCCAACCATTTTGAGGTTATTATAAGGCCATGTGTTGAGGCCCATCTTGGTGTATTTATGGGCTGTCTATAGAGGCCCACCTTGATTTGTATAAGGCCATTTGTTGAGGCTCATCTTAATGCATTTGTGGCCGCCCACTAAGGCCCACTTTAATATATATATATATATATATATATATATATATATATATATATATATATATATATATAAGACCATGGTTTGGGGCCCATTTGATGTATTGAAGGCCCATGGGTCGAAACCCAATGAGATGTACATGAGGCCCATTATAACGGGATTCTACCATGGTTTATGAGTTGACTATTGCAGTGGGTTATGCCTTGGGAGCAATGATGGTTTGACGCCCACATTGCAGGGATAATGTTGGTTAAATGCCCGCATTGTCACTCTCCCTAAGGCCCACTGATAGGCCCATGCTTGTAGCGAGTAGGCCGTTTAGGCCTATCTTCGTTATACACAAAGCTCATCTTTATATACATGTTTAGTATAGATTCATGATTCATCATCATACGCATCATATGTATGACTGATATGAGGAGTGACTGATTATAGTATATGCCTTCGATGGACTGTTTATGAGCTCCCTGATAGGTGGAGTTGCCCTACATGAGCGCATGGTACATGTAGGACTGTTGCATGACTGGGAGTGTGACTCATGCACTTACATTTGTATGATTGTAGTTATTGTATGTTCTAGCGACATCAGGGCTAAAGCCTCCATAGACGCATCGTGGGTGGCTGGATTGGATACCGAAAATGTTTGGTTCTAGTATACGGGCGTTATAGATGTCCCTGGGTGAAAATTTCTAAACCCGATGGTACTAGAGGATGACTCCAACGTCGGGACCGAGTGGATACATGAGTGCGCGATGGCCGTATACCAGTAGTCCGCGTCTCCCACTGTGTCGTGGTTGGTTATAAAGGGGTGTGACCTTACCCGCCTGAGTGAGGGGGCAATCTCTAGGTTGAGTTTGACTAACTTGAGGAATAGGTCCGCTATTGACGAACCGAGCCCGATATTGGCAGGCGGATAGTGAGGTCTCTTTCGCTCTCCCAGTTGTGCCTTCGGATAGAGGCGGCAACCTTTCGTAAAGTGTACTTGACCCCGGTGATTATCAAGAATGAGAACTGTACTGATATGTGAATTTGAATTGACATGCTTAAGTTGCATCTCGCACACATGGTCCTGATAGGACCGATAATATTCATATCCTATACTGCATAGCCTTGGTACGGCTGATTTGCATTCATGTACTCATCAACATTATTCCACATTACTCTGACCTTGCATTATGAGCATGCTTATATTGCGCACACACTTACACCGCCCTTTAAGCTTTCTATAAGTTTATGCACGATTGATGCGTGCAGGTGACGCCAGGACGCAGCCTTAGCATAATAGCAGCAGGAACGTATAATCGAGCTTTTAGAGTTTTCATTATTTGCATTATCTTGTATTTCCCTTTAGACGCATTGTACTCAAAAGTTTTTGATCATAGTGGATTTTGTGATGGTGTTCTTGTGGTTATTGTTCGTGGGTTATGCTTATATTATGCTCATTACGAATCAAATGGATATTAGAAATCTCCCTTATAGCATCTTAGGATCGGAACCTGGTAAATGGGTGTTGAAAGTCGAGAATGGGGTACTACGGAGGCTATCGGTGCTGGATTCGGCGATCAAAAATTTTATGAGCCCGGTTTCTGAATTCAGGGCGTGATACCTAGAGACTTGAAATAGTATGCACTCCATTAATGATACTTAGAATTCATTTTAGTTACTACAACTTACCTTAGTCGTCACACACTAAGTTTACATGTTTAATTAATCATAGATTATGGTGGATCAAAATATTGATGTCGGAGCCACATCAGGAGCTCTTGGTCCCGATACCACTGAAAACGGGTCACTTATGGGTGAAATTATTAGGGCCATAGAAGATCTTACAGCTCTTATGGGCTATCAGATAAGATAATCTCAAGCACAAGGTCAAACCCAAACTGTTCACGTAGCTAACGAAGGGATAAGAGCTTTATTGGAAAAGTTCAAAAGACAGAAGCCGCCTGTATTTAAGGATGAGCCTGACCTATCTGGTGCTAAGGTGTGGAAGAAACAGATTGATAAGATATTCACAGTTATGAAGTGCGATGAATACCAGAAAGCAGAATTTGCTATTTACATGCTAGAAGGGGAGGCGGATCATTGGTGGGACTCAGTCGTTAGAATGAACTCGAGAATTGAAGCCTGGACCTGGGCCTAGTTTTGTGAGAAGTTTAATGATAAATACTTTCTTTTATATGTGAAAAATTAAAAGGTAGTAGAATTCACAAAATTAGAACAGGGTGATATGACAGTGCGCCAGTATGATGCTAAGTTCACTGAACTATTGCGATTTATAACTTTTCTAGTGTCTGATGAAACCCATAAGGCACAAAAATTTAAGGAAGGTTTGAGAGCCTCTATCCATAGCCGATTAGCCCCTTTCATATAGAAGACCTATGTCAAAGTGTTGGAGCGTACCTTAGCTGTGGAGAAAGACATCAACGAATATTGGAAGAATCGTGATTAGAAGAAAGACGTAGAGAGTGGTGCTAGAACTGCTACACATATATCTCCAGCCCAATAAGATGTAACTAAGAGACAGAGAATAACATCGACATCAATGGTCAGACCGACGACAGCACATCCTACACCACGATTTTCAGGATTTTGATATAATTGTGGACTCGAGAGCCACACTTCTCATTTTTGTTCCAGACCACAACACAATCAATATTCACAAAAGTCAAGACCTTCACATCAGTCTTTCAGGCCTCCCCAGCAACATGCGTCGCCATCTATGTCACAACGACCTCTACTTCATTCGTCTGCATCATAACCTTCCTTGAGACCACCTCAGCCATATCCACAGAGGTCGCTACAATCGTACCTAAGGCCACCATAACAAGGACCTTCATCGGTATATCAGAGACCACCTCAGCAACCGTCGCCATAGGTTAGACCTCAACAATACCAGCAATTGAGGCAGGGAGTTTGGACACCATGACCACAAGCTCAAGGCCGAGTCTATGCCCTAGTACAGTCAGGAGACGACACAGTGCAGTCGTATAAGAACTTGGCGCAACAATACGAGGGCTCAATTCAAAGTTATGATGTTCCAGCACAGTCTGAGGATGAAGTGACCTAAACTTATGATGATGTTGCACCCTTATATGAGGATCCAACACCGCCAACAGATAACATTATTCAGCCTGACATCGAGGCTAGCAGCGATGTAGTCGAAGGTACCATCGTTATTTATTCATCCTTAGCTAAAGCGTTATTTGACTCTGGAGCATTGCATTCATTTATTTCTTACTGTCTTTCATGCTCGCTTGGGTTATCTCCTATTCCCTTAGATAAAAAGTTAACAGTAGCAAACCCCCTTCGTAATTCAATGGACATAGGTCAGATTTGTAAATCCTGTCCAATTATGATCAAGAACGTAAATTTACCAGCTAATCTTATAGTTATGCCAATGCGAGAATACGACATTATAATAGGGATGGATTGGCTATCTTTGTATCGAGCAAAAATTAATTTTTTTAGGAAGATAGTCATATTAAATATCGATGTGCGAGCACCGTTACAATTCCATGAGACTCGAAGGAAGGGAGGACCGATTAGTTTGTCAGTCATCTCGGAAGTTGAACCTCAAGGAGTAAAATAAATTTTAATTGTTAATGAATTTTCGGAAGTATTTCAAGATATCCCTAGATTACCACCAAAGAGAGATGTTGATTTTACAATCGATCTAGTACCAGGGACTACACCAATCTCTAGAGCACCATACCGTATGACACCTGTTGAATTGAGAGAATTAATGGAGAAACTTCAGCAGCTCCAAGACCAATGCTTCATTAGGACTAGTACATCGCAGTGGGGTGCACCAGTATTATTTGTAAGAAAGAAGAATGGGTCTTTGAGGCTATGCATAGATTACCATCAACTTAATAAGGCGACTATCAAGAACAAGTACCCACTGCCAAGGATAAATGATTTGTTCAATCAGTTGAAGGGAGCTAAATATTTTTCAAAGATATACCTACGATTTAGATATCATCAATTGAGGATTAGAGATGAATATGTACCCAAGACTGCCTTTAGGACTTGATATAGCTATTATGAATTTCTAGTGATACCCTTCGGAATAACGAACGATCCAACAGTATTTATGGACCTCATGAATAGGGTCTTCAAACTGTATTTGAATCGATTTGTGATAGTATTCATAGATGATATTTTAATTTACTTCAAGACATAAGAGAATCATGCTAAACACCTTCGAATAACTCTTCAAACTCTAAAGGATAATCAATTGTATGCTAAAGTTTCAAAATATGACTTTTGTAATAATGAAGTAAAGTTTTTGGGGCACGTGGTATCAGAAAAAGGAGTGTCGGTAGATTCATCAAAATTCAAAGCAGTGTTAAATTCAGAGTAGCCCACCAATGTGACAAAAGTGCGTGGTTTTCTCGGATTAGCTGATTATTATAAAAGGTTCATTAAAGGATTCTCTAAGTTAGCAAGGCCATTGACTAACTTGACCAAGAAGGGCACTTCTTTTAAATGGAATAAAAATTGTGAGAAGGCTTTCTCTGAATTAAAGAAATGATTAACGGAAGTCCCAGTACTTTCTTTACCAGCAGAAGGGAAAAGATTTGTGGTATATATATTGATGCATCTTATCAAGGGTTGGGATGTGTGCTAATGCAAAGTGGTAAAGCAATAGCATTCGCGTCAAGGCAGTTGAAACCTCATGAGCAGAATTATCACACTCACGACTTAGAGCTTGCAGCTGTAGTGTTTGTCTTAAAAATTTGGAGGCATTATTTTTATGGTGAGCCATTTGAACTGTACTCGGATCACAAGAGTTTAAAGTATCTTTTTAATCAAAGGGACCTAAATATGCTGCAAAGGAGATGGATGGAATTCTTAAAGGATTATCATTTTGACATCTGTTATCGTCCAGGTAAGGCGAATGTTGTATCCGACGCGTTAAACAGAAAGACGCGTAAGCTGGTGGCAAGTCTAATGATTAAATAATGGGAGATGCTTGATATAGTTAGAGATTTTGAAGTCAAACTACGTATCGATGAACTTCAGGCTTATATCGGTAATTTAGTGGTACAACCCACTCTGGTTAGTAATTTCTTAATTATCCATTTACATTAGCCCTTTAATTCTTATATTAGGATGCATTTATTTAGAATTTTCTTTTCTAGGTGTGACGAATAATAGAAGCGCAAAAGAATAATACATGGGTACAAGAGAAAATAACGGAAGAAGCGGAAAAGAACAACTCAGAGTAACGAGTAGGATCTGATTGTGAGGTTAAATTTTAAGAGAGGTTATGTGTTCAAGACATATCTGAATTGAAGTAAGAAGTCTTACATGAGGCGCACCACACAAAATTCACCATCCACCCAGGAGGAACCAAGATGTACCGTGATGTACGACATCACTATTGGTGGAGTAATATGAAGAGGGAGATAGCCAACTACGTTGCAAGGTGTCATACTTGTCAGCGGGTTAAAGCAGAACATCAAAAGCCATCGGTACTTTTACAACTGTTACAGGTCACAGAGTGGAAGTAGGAGCACATAACGATGGATTTTATTATTGGACTACCAAAAATAAGCGTCATCATGATGCAATATGGGTGATCATGGATAGGCTAACAAAATTAATACACTTCCTTCTTATACGTATTTCTTCCTCCCTAGACGACTTAAGCAAACAGTATATCAAGGATATCGTTAGACCTCACGGCATTCCAGTGTCTATAGTATCCGATCGAGACCCCAGGTTTAAATCACGCTTTTGGATGAGTCTTCAGAAGGTACTGAGAACAGCGTTAAACTACAGCACGACTTTTCATCCACAGATTGATGGACAAACGGAGCGGGTAAATCAAATCCTCGAAGACATGCTTTGCAGGTGCATTCTTGACTTTAAGAAAAATTGGGACGACCACCTTTATTTAGTAGAATTCACCTATAAAAATAGTTTACAGTCTAGTATTGGTATAGCGTCATTCGAAGCTTCATACGGAAGACCCTGCAGATCACCAAATTGTTGGACCGAAGTGGGTGAAAGAACATTGTTGGGACTGGAACTAGTGCAAGAGACATCCGAGAAGATTGTCATCATCAAAGAACTTCTACATACTACTCAGAGTCGTCAGAAGAGATACGCCGACAATCGTCGAAAGAATTTGGAGTTCACCATAGGAGACCATGTGTTTCTGAAGGTATCCCCGATGAAAGGAGTTATGCGATTTGAGAAGAAAGGAAAATTGGCACCACGCTACATTGGACCATTTGAGATCTTGCAGATAGTAGGCCTCGTAGCTTACAGACTAGCCTTACCTCCTCAACTTTTTGGCATCCATGACATATTTCATATATCTATGTTTCGAAAGTAAATGAGATACATTGCATATCATTGACTAGGAACCGCTGAAAATCTGGAAGGACGTTTATTGCATAAAATAATCGATTCGCATCCTCAAAAAGAAGGAGTAAGTACTTCGATCAAGATCAATACCACTCGTAAAGGTTCAGTGAGGGCATCATGGCGAGAATGAAGCTTCGTGGGAGCGAGAGGATGAAATCTTAGAGAAGTACCATCATCCCTTCATATGATAGGTATGTTAAATTTTAGGGATGAAATTTTTATTAAGGGGGGTAGAATGTAACAACCCATTTTTTTGTGGAAACTAACCCCACCGTCCGCTTCCGTGAGGTCCACCTGAGTTTTAGATCAGCCTCATTTTTTGCCTTATATCTTCTCTTGGCCAGGCCGAGATGATGGATGAAATAGATTTATGTCATCCTTAGCAGGATGCACCACATCTAAAAAAATTAAAAATTTTAAAATATAAATAAAAATATCTTCCGCACGCCGAGTAAACCACTTTCTCCATTCTTCCTTCCTTTTCGTACAGTAATGGGTGCAGAAAACGTCTCATCCTCCCCACTCTTCCATTCCATTACGCACCCTTTATATATAAAAAAAAAATAGAGAACAAAATGAAGGAATCAATCAAATCAAAAATAGAGAGAGAGAGAGAGCTCTGTAAATCAAGAGAAAGAGATTAAAGCGGGGTAGGATCATCAGATTTTTAAGGTAAGTGATCTTATCCTGAAATTTATCATTTTCGCTTATTTATTATGCTTATTTAATCCAAATTTTTGATAAAATATTATTGTCGGTTGAATTTTTATGTACAGAATCTTACTCATTTATGAATTTCTATTTTATATATATCTATTATTTAATGCTGAAATAATTGATATATATTTATATATAAATAAAATAAAATAAAATAAAGTAAATTTACAAAATAAAATAAAAAATTTATCTAAGTTTATATATTAATTTATTAATTCTTAAATTTTTGTTAAGATTAAAAATTAAATATGAATTATTCCTAAATTTTTAAAAATTAATTAACATGAAAGTAAATTATTAAAAATAGATTAAATTCAAATTAATTTATGAATTTATTTAAATTATTAAATTTGAATTAATTTTAAAATATTTTTTTATTAATGAGTATGTTAGTTATTAAATTTAATCATTTAATTAATCTGAATTTATATATATATATATATATATATATATATATATATATATATATATATATATATATATATATATATATATATATATATATATATATTCAAGTTAAAAAGTAAACCAAAAATTTTAACTCCAACCATTTATAATACATAGAATTAATTATAAAAAAATAATAAAAAAATTTAAATATAAAAAATAAAATAAAATAAAATAATAATAATAGTATCCGAAGTCCAAATTAATAACTTTCTTAAACTTATTAAATTTAGATATAAAAATAAATAATAATAAAATTCTGAATTTAGATTTAAAATAATTAGATAAAAAAATTTAAGATAGATTAACTTAAATGATTAAACAATAATTTAATTTCGTTATTAATGTTATATTATAGAAATCAATGTAATATTTTTATTTTTGTAAAGATTAAAATCAAATTTTAATTCTAAAATTGTAAAGAATTAATTAAATTTAATTTAAATGAACTTAAGTTTAAGAAACTTTTTAAAATTTTAGAATTAAAACTAAAATTTCTTGTACATTATTTCACAGAAATTTTTAAATTAAATAATAGTAAAATAATATTTTATTTAAGTGTTTGAATTATTAAAGTTTCAACAAAATTTAAATCTAGAATTATTAATTAGAATTATATTGTTGATATTTTTTATTGTAAAATAATTATTCATCTTACATGTATGTCTACAATTCATTGAGCGTCAATTTTAATATGTTAGATGTAACGTAAGCAAGTAAGGCAATCGTGTCCCTTAGACGAAAGATCTTAAATTAGCAAGTAGGGCAATCACATCTCTTGGGTTAGAGACCATAAAGCCAGCAAGTAAGGCAATTGTATTCCTTAGGTAAAAGACCTTAGAACCCATTAGATCCATTGGAGTCTCCTTTGTGTACGGCGTATGAGTACAATTGTGTGTATGGACATACGTCAGAGGTATAACTGGAGCAGTAGTACGACCAATTAACGTATAAATGGGTCCATCACCATGAGGTACCAGTGCGTGAGCGTTAATGCAACATGACCATCCACTCGGGTATGGTGTTGTAAGAAATAATATAAATGTTATGAGTATTCATGGAAATATCACATGCATCGCATTTTCACAATTCTGTTGTTAAATTTTATTATCTGTATTATATTTTTTTATTGTTATAAAATTAATATTATCTAAACATATTAAATTTTGGGTAAGAAATGACCCTACTGGGTTATTATGCTCATCCTATTAAAAAAAATGCACAGGTGCAAAACTGAAATATTACGAACAGGTGGGCCTCTGCGTTTAGTTTTATTTTCTAAAAAATT
This sequence comes from Magnolia kwangsiensis, assembly GCA_037074715.1. Classification (NCBI taxonomy): domain Eukaryota; kingdom Viridiplantae; phylum Streptophyta; class Magnoliopsida; order Magnoliales; family Magnoliaceae; genus Magnolia; species Magnolia kwangsiensis. The sequence continues at coordinate 12,010,089 of CM073582.1, read as the reverse complement.
AGGTTTAGTTTTAATTCAATTCAATTTTTTTTTATTATTATTATTATTTAGGTTTAGTTTATGTTCAAATTTCAATATAGAAAGGACAAACTATCAAAGAGTTGAATTTAATAAATATTTCAGCTGTATTTTTTTTAGATGACGTTGAGTATTTATTGAATTTGATTGAATCAACTAGATTGTAATAATTGTCATTATATTATAACTCACAAACCTTGAGATTCGGGTCTCAAAGATCTTATTCGGATACTCGAATTTCGGGGCATGTCAACAGTTGTGTGTAACCCTATTGCAAGGAGGCTATGAAACCCAAAAACTCTATGTGGCCCACCTAGATTTCCGTATGACATCCACTCCATCCCTCAGTTTATATGGAGCATGTTAGGTTGTGATCATGAAAATGAGGTAGATCCAAAACTCAAGTAAGCCACACAACAGGAAGCATTGGAGATAGAAACGCCGACCATTGAAATCTTCCTGAGGCCTATAATGATCTTTATATGCCATCCAGCATGTTCATCCAGATCCAAAACTTCTATGCGTTCAATTCCTACTGTTTCTTGTGATGTGGCCCACTCGAGTTTTGCATCTGACTAATTTTTGGGATGACATCATAATTTGATCTGAAAAAATTGATTGAAGGATTGGATGTCAAAAAGGAAATATCTATGGGCCCACAGAGCTTAGGTTACGTGGGAGAACAGATTGGCTACTCCCCCTGCCACCAGCCCCGGGGTTGATGGTCTGTGCTCTGTGGGCCCCCACCGTAATGTATGTGTTTCATCCATTCCGTTAATCCATTTTTACAGATCATTTTACGGCTTTATCCCAAAAATGAGAGGAATATAAAGCTTAGATGGACCACACCACAGGAAAACAATAGAGATTGGATATCCACCATTAAAATCCTCCTAAGGCCCACTGTATTGTTTATTTGACATCCAATATGTTGATTAGGTCATACAGACCCAGATGAAGGGAAAAAACAAAGATCATCTTTATCCAAAACTTTTATGGCCCCCAAAAAAGTTTTTTTTATGGTCGACGTTCATTCAACATTGTTTCCTGTAATGTGGTTCACTTGAGATTGGGATATACCTCATTTTTGGTCTCATATCATAAAATTATCTAGAACAATAGATGGACGGCATGGATGAAACAGATACATCATGTTGGGGCCCACAGAGCACCGACCACCAGCCATTGGCTGGTGGCAGGGGGAGTAACCAATCCGTTTCCGTTACACGGGCTCCCTCTCTGTTGCACGCAACTCGCGTCCATCTTAAAAAGTTAATTCTACAACCCTGTGTTTAGGGCCTAGCGTGATGTAAGTCCAACATCCAATCCATCCATAATCTGAGACCCTAGAATTAAAACCTGGATAATGAAAATCAGACCAATCCAAAACACCATTGGCCCACACCACCAGGAACATCTGAAATAGGATGCCCACTGTTAAAATCCTCCAGATAGTGTGTGGGGCCCAAAAAGTTCTTTATAGGTCACCGATCCATTTAAAAGATACATCCAACAAAGATGAATGGACGTTCCAAAAGCAGACCATTTGAAAACTCTCATTCGCGTGGTTTGGCTCCAGGTTTATGTGGTTTGATCTCCTATGTTTTGGATTCACAAATTCTTTTTGGGATAGAGACATGTGGGATTCACACTATGGACGGATTGGATTGTCATGATAGGCTTAGATTATGAACGGATTGGATTGTCAAGTACAAATTACAGTGTGGCCCCACCCACTACCATATAAAATAAACATATAATTTACAAGGACTCTATTTTAATGCCTAGATTCTAGATTTGAATCAGAGTCGTTGATATGTCACAATAGCACAGCTATTACCAATTTAGGAATTATATGATGCGTGGGCCCACATATAGTACTAGCACTGATTTTCAAATATGACAGATGGGGCTGATGTTTCCGTAATTGAGACCATTTTGTCTGTTGTGTCCACCATCTTGGATTGGAGTATGCCTCATGAATCTTCTCGATAGGACAATCCTGACCTTTGATATTTCTGGCCTGCAGTAGATATTTAAGAAGAGAAATAGAACAGTGGTCCACAATTCAAACCAATAAGGTGGTTGGGATGATTACGAATGGTTGCATGGACCAAAAATCACAGTGAATTTGAGATGTGGTCTCTCCATGAAGCCTTATGATGATTGAACGGTTCAGATCATCATAGAAATCTTCCACGTGTACAGTGTAAACGTGGGAGGACGAATTACAGATGAGCTCGTTTGAGGATCTCGAGATATCTCCCAGTTCTGGTGGACCCCACATCTGCAATTTGGCCAATCTGACAGGTCTGGATTAATATTACATGGGCTCCACAGGCACAAACTCAGGACCCGAGGGTGGGGCAGAGTGATTATTTAGTTCCTTCTCATAGCAAGTGCCAAGGAGCTAGCAATGATATGAATGATCACCAACCCCATGATCCGGTGATCTGGACCGTTGATATGAGGATCCAAAAATTTGCTTTGGGTGGGAGATCCAAGCTCCTACCTATGTCCTCTTTTCGGTTGAATATGGGTTATTACTCTCAGACTTGCATAAAGAACTTGTATAGTCCAAAATATCAATGTGGGTCCTGTGATAGGTTTTTTTCTTCTTCTTCTTCTTCTATGATAAAATAAAATTAGTCACAAAAATGGTGTTATGAATCTCTTTGGCTTGGAATATATAAGATTAATAATAAGTGAAAAATGAGTCAACAAATAAAAATAAAATCCTCATTTTATATAAAATAAATTTGCTTTTCATTGTGAGTGGATAAACACATGTTACTATTATTGATGTAGAGTGGGTTGCGGACAATTTCATGGCCTAGAGGGATCAGAAAATGCCTGATCTGATACGGAAGTGAAGAGTCCAGATAAGCTCCATGGATTTAGAGTAGTAGTTATCCCCTTCTAGGAAGAAGGTGCTCAACCTCAACACCCCTTCTAGGAAGAAGGTGCTCAACCTCAACATGCATCCCTGCATCAATTATTGAACTAGGTGAAGTGTTCCAGGAATTCCGTCTCACTCTATCATCACAAGTATCTAACCACATCCATACAACAAAAGGAAGAAAAAAAAAAAATAGAAAAATGAAATATATTTACCATAATACAACTATTACATAGCAATAATTAAAAATACAAATAAATTATTAGAAAGTAGTCACACTCACAAACAGCTAATCCTATTTTTTTTTCTCCTTTGATTTCCATTCTATTTCATTTTTCATCACTAAAAGAGAGAGAGATATCAAGAAGCTACAGCATACCCCAATCAAGAACAAGGTAGCACACAATCACACTGATGCTTGAGTTTGATCATGTGGGGCCAAGGAAACTCCACAGAAACTCGAGAGGCCTCTTAGCACATTCACTTGCAATTCCAGATATCTAATGTAGTCAACAGTCCTCTGAAAGATCGTCTCGGCAGTGTCGGCAGCTGTACAACCTGGTACAATCCGTGCAAGCTTCCCAAACTTTCTGTAAATCATGGATCGAGAACTTGCATTCCTACTTTTTCGTTCTCTCTTCCTTCCATGCCTTGTTTTCATTGTCCTAAGCTGAGGAAAATTCAAAGTTCAAAGCAGTTGAATGTTGGAAAGAGATATAAATAGGCAAATGGACGGTTGAATACAACTCCCCCTAATTAAAAACCTATCAAAGTTCATAAAAACGCCACCAACGGTGCAAAAGTGAACATGCATGTCTCTAGTGCAGCCAAACTCGTTTTGTGGACCCTTTGATTGAGTGGGCCATCAGCAAGTGCTTGTTTAATAAAAAGGTAAGGCAGGCCATTCATCGTAGTCAACTTGGTCGGTTTGATATCCCACCCCCATCCAACCATGTGGGAGCCTGTTGATACTCTAACAGAGTCACATGGTTCGTACGCAAGTGTAGATAGGTCCTAAATCCAAAGTTGGACTGATTAGATTTTCATAACCACTGAGTAATATTAATGGAATTTTTTTTTTTTTTTGTTTCTTTGTTTTTCTGGTCGGTACACCCCACCGTCAGTTCACACCTTCTTTGTTAGCCACCATGATTAGGGATTGATACCAAAACCTTAGTGTTGAAATGAGGAATCTTTCACTCAATCTACCACTTGAGCTATCGATCAAGGTGTGTAATATTAATGAAATTCGTTCTCTGAATTTGGGCAGCCCGCTTTTGTTTTCTGAATTTGGGTTGTTCTATATTTTCCATTTTAACTGTCCATTAAATATTCATCAATCCATAAATACTCCGGGGTAATTTTTGTATATTGACTCGTCTATCTAAACTAGTTGCTACTAATTGGACAGTTCAATTTGACTTACATGTATCCAATATGTACAATTTCTCAGTGCATGCTTATGAAATATGATACTCTGCCAATGTATCAATTTTTTATATTTTACTTAGGGTTGTGCATCGAGGCGAGTCAAGGTGGGCTAAAATTGTCTTGACTCATCCATGAGCTCAAGAGCGGATTCGAGCTTACCATTGAAGCTTGGCTTGTTTGCTAAACATTTCGAGTCAAGCTAGAGGCGAGCTAATGGATTGAGTCAAGGTGAGTTTACCTTGAGTTGAATCGAGCCTCTTCCGAACCCGATCCAACCCAGCACCCAACTTGCACTCGACTCAACCTAGCAACCCGACCCAATCGACACTCGACTCAACCTAGCCACCCAACCCAACTAACTCAACCCCACACTTGACCCAACTCCTAAATCAAATATTCAATTAATAATATATATATATATATATATATATATATTATTAGATAGAGCTATAGAGGTACCTTAGAGGGAGGGAGAGAGAGAGAGAGAGAGAGAGAGAGAGAGAGAGAGAGAGTGTATGTGTGTGGCTGAATGTAGGTGGTACAGTTGAGATGAGTCGAGCATATATTGAGTCGAGCTCGGGGGAGTGGCCAAGTGAAGAGAGAGAGAGAGAGAGAGAGAGAGAGAGAGAGAGAGAGACTATGGAGCTCGGGCACAAGAGAAGGAGAGAGAGGAGCTTAGGTGTGGCGGGTTGGGTAAGGAAGAGAGAAGGTAAGAAAGAAACGGACAAATAGGATAGGATTTAAGTTTTAATTTTTTTTTAATATAATACAATATTATTTTTATATATATTCAAGTTGAGCCGAGCTCAAGCTTCGAGCTGAGCTAAGCCGACTTCAAGTCGAGTTGAATCAAGATTCACTATGATCAAATTTGGCTCATTTTTAAAACGAGGTAGGTTATATGAAGCTCGGCTCATCTTGAGCCGTCGTTTGAGCCGAGCTAGATCAAGCTGAGCTGAGCGAGCTTTTTGAGCTAGCTGGCTGGTATGAAATGGGCCCGGCCGAGTTAGATCTTTGAACTTGCCGTCGAGCTAATCATATTTAAATTCTAATTTTTAGGCCGGACCAGCCCATTTACACCGGTACTCCCGCATTTGTTGAGAGTCCATGTGCTAACGTACGGCAGCTTAAGACTCTTCTTGGAAATGCGAAAGAAAGAGTTTCACGACCATTTTAATCATGGGACGCTGTATGGCAATATGAACCTTTGATATCACGGACCTATCATGGATTTGGACCCTGAATTTCGGAGTGAAATTATGACCATTTGGATTTCATTTGACCCATTCAATTTGATCCGATGACCATCTTATTTTGAAATTTACTTTTGACAGCCACCAATCGGATGGCCATGATTTTCAGAATTTTATTTTCAACCCAGTATTTGAAATCCTCAAATGTGATGAGAACGATGGTTCAATCAATAAAATCTTCAAAGGAGATGTAACATCCACTATCTACCCTACAATTTCTATAGTCTGGATCAACATACATCTACACCAAGTGTATGATAGCTACCACACCACCATTTAAAAAGGGTGGACAACTATGAGAGAGAGAGAGAGAGAGAGAGGGGGGGGGATTTTTGCATACTAGGCGGCGCTTGAGGTAGGGTGGTAGGGTAGTCGAAAAGCACGTGAACGTCTCTTTCTCTCGTGGCTACCTTTCAATGCTACGCACGTGCACGAGTGATGGGTGGTGACTCTGGCAGCGTTTTTTACTACGGAAGATATTTCATTGTGGAGTGCGGTTAGTTTTTCTCTCTGCATTATTACAATTTTTACTACGGAATGGACGGCTCAGATTTATTTGTTCGTTCTTTCTTGTTCTCGGAACCTGGCCACTTCTCCAGCATGCATAAATGGTCCCACTGGCGTCATTCGTCCATATGATTTTACTTGACATAATAGCTATTGGGCCACGTACTTATTGCATGCAGACAAGCATGCATGACTTAATACATGATGGATGTCACATCCTCTGACACAACAAGAGGGCATCTAATTTACATGATTTAATGCAACAATAGTGATAACGGTAGCAGCTGCGGAATCCGACGGTAGCGAGATTAGATACTGAAATGACGTCCCTGAATACTAAGTTTTGTGAGAAGTACCATGATGTACGTGTTGCGTCCACCATGTCTATCCATCTGGGGAGATTATTTTACGGCATGACCCAAAGAAGTATGGGTATCCAAACCTTATGTGGACCCCACCGTAAAAAGGCCTATGCTAAGAACGTCTTAGGCTATATAAATCTTCGATCATGCTGATTTTTGTGTCTTCCCTCCTCTTTGTTAAATTATGATAAGGTTGGCATTTATTAAATATCATGGTGGGTATAATTGTCCTACTGTTTCCAGTGGTGGGGTTTACTTGAGCTTTGGATTTGCCTCATTCTTTGGATTATGCCTTAAAATTCTCTTTACAAATGAATGGATAGTGTGGATACAGTACATACATTATGGTGGGGCCCATGAAACTTGGTGATGTCACTTCTCAGTTTGTTGGTGAGTCTAAGTGAAAAGTTACCATCATTACTGTAAAGTTCAATAGCTAATGGGCAATCGATGAACAGCTACATTTGCAACACATGTGGAGCTTGGGGGAGAGAAATTGAAAGATATTATTAGAGAGGAAAAAAATAAAAGAAAATAATATTGTGTTTTCTTTCAAAATTTATTTAAAAATGGTGGAAATTTTAAACATTTCGATTTCACTCTAATTTTGAAATTTGTGTTACTTTAAAATTATGGGTTTAATTGCACATCAAATTTGTCCAAACAAAATTATTGTATATAAGATAAGCTTTTTGCCTTGGAACTTGAGCCGATGCGAATTTGGTCATATGTGGGGGATAAGTTAATAAATTTAATTTATGCCAATGACCACACGCGTGTGCACTAAGCCGAACCGCGCGCTGATCCGAGCCTCGCCGAACCAAGTTTGTGTCTGTGTCCGAGTATACGTGCACGACGGGTCGGGCCATTGGCGCGGGTGCAGGTGCAGGTGCTTACACTACGCCAAAACAGCAAAAAAAGGACGGTTGAAAACCATCTCAAAAGGTAAAAAAGGACGATCCTGGACCGTCGCAATGGCCGTCAAATTTTGGCGTGTCATATTTTTTAAAGGACGGTCATAAACCATCTCTAAAAAAGGACGGTCCATGACCATCCGTAAAAAGGACGGCTCATGACCATCAATAAAAAGGACGGTTATAGTCCGTTCGTATGACCTGAAAAAGATGGTCATAGACCGTCTCTTATGAGTCGAAAAATGGACCGTCTCTTATGAACCTGATAAAAGGACGATCCTCGGCCGTCTCATATTTACATATACACCTGTTCATATCATATTCTTCCTGATATACACCTGTTACAATATCGTATTCTTCCTGATATATACCTGTTATATAATATATTTCATCATATTCATATTCACATCCATCTAAACCCGAACTACGTAAATCTATCTAAACAAAAACTACATTCATCCAAACATAAACTACATCCATCCAAACACAAACAATATACACCCGTTACAATATCATATTCTTCCTAATATACACCTGTTACAACATCGTATTCTTCCTGATATACACCTGTTATATAATATATTTCATCATATTCACATTCACATTCATCTAAACCCAAACTACATAAATCCATCCAAACATAAACTACATTCATCCAAATATAAACTACATCCATCCAAACACAAACATTCATCCACGTTACACCATCCACGCATAAATACGCTCACACCAACCCTGCAAAACTCCAAATCAGGAGCCAAAATACCAAATAGTTTCTCATCCAACAAAAACCAAGACTAAATCATAATATTCATACTCTATAGAGACTCCCGAGGTGAAAAATTACCTATAGAATATGATACGATGAGGCTTCTGTTACGTTGTTTGCCTGAATGCAATCAGTTTTTCTTTGCCAAATACCATAGATATTCTTTAAACACTAAATTCAAACACTTGTACCAAAGATCATACAAAAATAGAGGAGAAAAAGTCTTACCGAATCATCCATTTGTTCATAGAACCTCTTTGAGGATCCTGCATGTCACGCCCCAAACCCGAAGATCAGATTCACAGGAATCCCGATTGCCTAATTCGGTACCGACAGCCTCCATAGTACCCCATTCTCGGCTCCTAGCATTCATATGCCAGATTCTAATCCTGGGATCCTACTAGGAGAATTTTTTTTTTGTACATTTAACTAGTAATAAGCATAACCATAAGATTATTCAAATCACAAAGGCAACATCATCATCATATATCCACCAATATAATCATTTGAGTACAACACTAAAAGGAAAATACATAAATAGAAAATCAAGCTCTAGAAGACCACTGCACGCTCCAAGCTCAACATTGCTGCAACCTAAGATCACCTACACGCATCTATCGTGCATAAGCTTATAGAAAGCTTAGAGGGTGGTGTAAGTACGTGCACAAGGTAAGTGTCAAGTATTCAATATAATGTCATAATCATACAATATCAGAAAACTAGTAATCCATACACCATACAACGTCTGAATAAGCAGAAACACTGATGAAATCATGAATTATCAGAGTAAGCAGAAATACTGACAAGTCCATAAGTTAATTAATATCAAATACGCAATATAGAACAGCTATGCGATGAGGAGTCATCAAGAGTCAAATATTAAATACTGAGGATGCAATGCAATATTCAAATCTTGCTAAGTCTGTCTACGCCATGTAAGTGTAGAAACATAGCAACTCAAAATGTCATATGCCTCCGGATGTAATGCAATATGCGATGCGGATGAGATGACTATGCGGGAATGTGAAGTCGAGATGATAGTACGTAGTATCGCAGGCTATGGGGTCCACCACAAGGGACTTCTATCCAAACCAGTCCCATACCTAAATTTAGATAGTCAGACTTAACGTGATAAACTCCTAATTTCAGGTTAGTCACGTGCCCAACCAAAATTCTTGTCATAATGAAGGTACACAATAATTAGTTGCGCAACTATCAGCCCGAGTGGATAATGAATGAATGAATGAGCATGCAACTCCTACTCAATAAGTCTACATATCAGTACAGTTCCTCTCTGAAAAATCACCAGGGTCTATTACACTCCATACCAGATTGCCGCCTCATCACGCGCAACAAGATGAGTGGAAGAGACCTCACTATCTGCCTACCAATATCGAGCCCGACTCGTCAATAGCGGACCCATTCCTCGAGCTGGTCAGACTCAGCCTAGCATTACCCCCTCCTCTCGGGCAGATAAGGTCACACCCCCTTCCAACCGACCATGACACAGTGGAGAGCGCAGCCATCTGGTAATAGGCACTCGACCACGTCAATCGACAATCGGCTATAATCGGTAATCGATCACGATAATCGGCCTCGATCGATGATCGGTCAATCGGCCACGACAAGAAGAGTTGGCAATCGGCCACATCAATCGATAATCGGCCACGATCGGTGATCGGTCATGACAATCGGCCTCGATCGGTAATCAGTCAATCGACCACGACAAACAGAATCAGTAATCGGCCTCGATCAATAATTAGAGTCAGTAAATCGGTCATGTCAATCGAAATCGACAATCAGCTACGACAATCGAAATCGATAGATAAGCAGAATCGATAAATCGGTCACGACAATCGAAATCGACAATCGGCCACGACAATCAGATCGATCGATAATCAGAGTCGACAAATCGGTCACGATAATCGGGATCGATCGATAATCAGAATTGGCAAATCGGTCGCGATAATTAGATCGATCGATAATCAGAATCGACAAATCGGTCACGACAATCAGATCGATCTCGGTCACGATTATCGAGATCGATCGATAATCAGAATCAGTAAATCGGTCACATCAATCAGATCGATCGATAATCAGAATTGGTAAATCGGTCACGTCAATCAGATCGATCGATAATCAGAATTGGTAAATCGATCACGTCAATCAGATCGATCGATAATCAGAGTTGGTAAATCAGTCACGATAATCAAGATCGATCGATAATCAGAATTGACAAATCGATCACGACAACCGGAATCAGCCTCGATGATCGATCGATCAAGGCTTAAGGGAAGGTCACAATGTGGACATTAAACCACCATTCCCCATCAATGTGGACATCTAACCAACATTGCTCCTAAGGAGTGGCCTACATAAGGGATCCAGACAATGTAATGGCCACACATACATCACATTGGACCTTATTCATGGGCTTCTCATATAACGCGTTGGACTTCATATAAGGGCCTCGAACATATCACAATGAGCCACGCCCCATGGGCCTCATATACATCTAAATGGGCCAAGCCCATGGGCCTCCAAACTATTGCAATGGGCCTCAACAAATGGGCCGTAAACACATTACCATGGACCTCATACGTGGGCCTTATATACAACAAGTGGGCCGCACTTCTCAGGCCTCATATGCATCATATGGGCCACATCAACGGGTCACACTAATAGGCCTCATAAACGTCGAGTGGGCTGCATCAACGAGTTGCACCAATAGGCCTCGTCAAGTGGGCCGCATCAATGGGCCGCACTAATGGGCCTTATACGCATCGAGTAAGCTACATCAATAGGCCGCACTAATACACATAAAGGTGGGCCTCAAGGGTGGGCTACAAATATATCCAGGTGGGCCACAAAAATATCAGATTGGGCCTCGATAAAATGCCACAAACACATAACAGGTGGGCCCTACATATGGTCCCTCAATTACACTACATGAGCCATATAAATATCTAGTGGGCCGCATTACATAGGCCCCATATACAACATATCGGGCCTCATGGACAGGATACAAATTCATCGAGGTAGGCCTCATGGATGGGCCATAAATACATCAAGGTGGGCCTCATCACATGGGCCGCACCAAAATCATTTCAATAGTTATAGGTGTAACGTGTGTACCACTGTACACTATCATTCCATGGGGCACATGGCCCACTAATGATGATCAGCATTGTCTAAACATTACCTAGGTAAATCAGCACTATCCAAATATTATCCATGTAACCCCGCACCATCCAAATATTGCCCATGCACATCCGCACCATCTAAACATTTCTTATGTAAATTTGTGCCATCTAAACATTGGACAGCACGCTTAAACATTGTCCAGCACCATCCAGCATAGTCTGGATGATGTGGAGGGAATAATACATCATGGTGGTGTTCAGGTAGTGGCCCACTAGAGATCTGAGTCTGCCACAGTTAGAGGCAGCCTTAAAACGAGCCTGCCAATGGATGGACGATTTGGATAAAACACATCCACACATGGGACCCACAGAACTCACTGACGTCAGTCAGCAGGTGGGTCCCACCATCTGGACGGTTTGAAAATCACCTGGGACCCACAAAATGGGCTGACGTTAACTGGCAGTGGGTCCCACCATCTGGCAGACGGATGGTGTGGATTTAAGGTTGACGGACGGTGTGAATATCGTACACACATCACCATCAGGCCCACCATCCCAGCGCATGGACAGTGGGAATATACAACGTATATCCAAGTGGGTCCCACGTTTCTGGGCAACGTCAGCACACTAGCCTATTCGTTTTCAAAACAGGTGTGTCCCACATGTGGCTCACACGTACGGGCCACCTCCTCAACGTACAGATAAGGTACATATATAATATCTTATTTTATTTATTAATTATTATTATTATTAAAATAAATCTCAGCAGCGTCCAGATACATGGACCGCTGGACAAGATATATACATTGGTGTGGCCCACCGTCCAAGCAATGGACGGTGAGGGTCCACACATGCAATCATGGTGAGGCCCACCGCGATATGAACGACGTGGATGTTCACCATACATCACGGTCAGGGCCCACCTGGCCTGCTGACGCTGCAGCTGCCAGCTGCAGGTTGGCTACCGTCCATCAGATGGTCTATATGAATGAAGATAGATGGACGGTGTGGATTTGAGGCACATACATCACATGGGAGCCCACGTGTCCTGCTGACGTTATATTACAGCAGCAGCAGTTGCGTGATGTGTGGGACCTACTGTCCTGCTTGGATGGTGTGAGTACACCACATATGTGAAGTGGGGTCCACATAGTGGCCCATCCCACGGACGGACGACGTGGATTTAATACATACATGACCGTGGGTTTCCACCGTCCATGAGGCTGGACGGTGTGGATATAAAACATATACATGAGGTGGGGACCACATGGTGGCCTAGGGCCCCACGGACCAAGCTGGTGTTTGTTTTTCCCTTTCATACCGTCCAGCAACATTGCTGCTGGACGCCTGAGCATGGATGGTCGGAATCAGGTGGGCCGTGGCCTGGATAAAATGGATGGATGTATGGATGTGGGACGCACGTTATGGTGTGTCCAGCACATGCTCATCGAGGTGGGTCCACGTAGTAGCCCACCAAAGCTATGGATCAACATAATATTTGTATTTTCCTCCATTCATGCTGGTTCAAATGGACGGGCAGCAATGGTGGATCCCGCAATCGGATGGTGTGGATCAAACTCATCATGGTGGGCCACAAAATGGAAAGAGAGAGACAAAAGAGCACCCACCTTCAAAACTACTCCTCCTTCTTCCGCACTAGGGCGATCTAGCTCCAAGGAGAAAGAATCAATGGTCGAGATTGGATTTTAGAGGCTGGATATGCGGTATGAAGCTTCATGGTGGGTGAAAAATGGAGGAAAGCTTGGACGTTAGGAGTTTTTTTTTTTGAGGATTGCTTGGAGAATGAGAGAAATGAGAGAGAGTGTGTGATGTAAGGGAAGTGATGGGAGAGAGGGATGGTGAGGTGATGGAAGGTTGACTTTTGGGGTTGTTGTGTAAGAGAGGTATGGGTTGTGATGGGGTGAGTGATGTGTTAAGTGATGGGTTGATTGATGTGTTGTACTTGACATTGATGGGATTGATGAGACATGATTTGAAAAGTTGTCTTGGGTTTGTAAATGTGTGGCGTTTCCTCGAATTGAACGCGGGCCTACATCTCCTGGCCCAGGTATCGCCTCAGCGCGCGAGACACGGCGTCGGAACCGCGGTGATGGCGCGGTCGCTAGGGTACAAGTCACCGGTTGAGCCGACTCTGGAATACATGATACGGCTCAAGGTTGTGCGCAACTGTCGGTTATAGATCGCGGGTTGCCGAATTTCGACCGAGAGGACCGTGGAAGCCTAATGAACGGTACAGTCCAAGATACGGGCCTTACACTGCACAACTTGAAAAAGATCTCTTATCAGCTCTTGCCGTTGCAGCTATGCCGAGAACAACTTCAAAAGAGGCAAAAGAAGAAACACATCAGACATTCAAAGTTCAACAATTTCAAAGAATCACAAACCTTGATATTAATTTTTAAGGCAACATTTTCGAGATACTGTTTATTGACTCTTGATGCCTGTCTCGGTTGGCAACACTGCGACACTATGCCCAACTCCATTTCGCAAATACGTTTTATCTTTCCTGCAAAATCAGAAAATAAGATGCTTTAGTTGATTCATTCCATCTCTCTAGGATTTAGGGTCTTGTTTGCACTCACCATATGAACTACTCATGTCAAGTAAAATGATAATAAATAATTGGAGATATTTTTTCTTATCTCCACTTTATAGGTTTGCAGTGGCTTATTTGTGTACATCCATCAGAGCCATCTCAATCCTATTAGGGCGATCAGTTTTAGGTTTAGGTTTAGGTTTTAGGCTTAGGTTTAGGTTATAGGTTTAGGTTATAAGTGTAGGTTATAGGTTTAGGTTTAGGTTTAGGTTAGGTTATAGGTTAAGGTTTAGGGAATTGAGAATAGGTTAAGGTTTAGATTTAGAAAATTGTGTTGGGGTTCGGGATCAGGTTTAGGTTTGAGCTTTCAAGTTTAGATTTAGGTTTAGGTTAGGGAGTTGAGATTAGGATTAGGTGTAGATCTAGGTTTAGGGATTTGAGAATACATTTAGGTTTTAGGTTTAGGTTTAGGTTATAGGTTATATGTTTAGGTTTAGGTTAAGGTTAGGTAATAGATTATAAGTTTAGGTTATAGGTTATAGGTTTTGATTTATGTTTAGGTTAAGGTTATAGGTTTAGGTTATAGGTTATAGTATATAGGTTATAGCTTTAGGGAATTGAGAATAGGTTAAGGTTAAGGTTTAGGTTTAGGAAATCGGGTTTAGGTTCGGGATCGGGTTTAGGTTTGGGTTTTCAAGTTTAGGTTTAATTTTAGGTTAGGGAGTTGAGATTAAGGTTAGGTGAAGGTTTAAGTTTAAGGATTTGAGAATACATTTCGGTTTTAGGTTTAAGTATAGGTTTTAAGCTTAGGTTTATGTTATAAGTGCAGGTTATAGGTTTAGGTTTAGGTTAGGTTATAGGTTAAGGTTTAGAGAATTGAGAATAGATTAAAGTTTAGGTTTAGGAAATTGGGTTCGGGTTTGGGATCGGGTTTAGGTTTAGGTTTTCAAGTTTAGGTTTAGGTTTAGGTTAGGGAGTTGAGATTAGGATTAGGTGTAGGTGTAGGTTTAGGGATTTGAGAATACATTTAGGTTTTAGGTTTAGGAAATCGGGTTCGGTTTCAAGATCGGGTTTTAAGTTTGGGTTTTCAAGTGTAAGTTTAGGTTTAGGTTAGGGAGTTGAGACTAGGATTAGGTGTAAGTTTAGGTTTGGAGATTTGAGAATACATTTAGGTTTTAGGTCATAGGTTTTGGTTTAGGTTAAGATTATAGGTTTAGGTTAAGGTTTAGGTTAAGGTTATAAGCTATAGGTTTAGGGAATTGAGAATAGGTTAAGGTTTAGGTTTAGAAAATTGGGTTCGGGATCGAGTTTAGTTTTGGATTTTCAAGTTTAGGTTAGGGAGTTGAGATTAGGATTAGGTGTAGGTTTAGGTTTAGGGAGTTGAGAATACATTTAGGTTTTAGGTTTAGGTTTAGGTTTTAGGATTTAGGTTTTAGGTTAAGGTTTAGGTTTTAGGTTTAGGTTTTAGGTTATAAGTTAAGGTTTTAGGTCATAGGTTTTGGTTTAGGTCATGTTTATAGGTTTAGGTTTAGGTTTAGGTTTAGGTTAAGGTTTAGGTTTAGGTTATAAGCTATAGGTTTAGGGAATTCAGAATAGGTTAAGGTTTAGGTTTAGAAAATCAGGTTCGGGTTCGGGATCGGGTTTAGATTTGGGTTTTCAAGTTTAGGTTTATGTTTAGGTTAGCGAGTTAAGATTAGGATTAGGTGTAGGTTTAGGTTTAGGGATTTGAGAATACATCTAGGTTTTAGGTTTAAGTTTAGGTTATAGGTTAAGGTTTAAGTTTAGGTTTAGGTTTCGGTTATAAGCTATAGGTTTAGGGAATTAAGAATATGTTAAAGTTTAGGTTTAGAAAATTGGGTTCGGGTTCGGGATCAGGTTTTAGGTTTGGGTTTTCAAGTTTAGGTTTAGGTTTAGGTTAGGGAGTTGAGATTAGGATTAGGTGTAGGTTTAAGTTTAGAGATTTGAGAATACATTAGGTTTTAGGTCATAAGTTTTGGTTTAGGTTAAGGTTTAGGTTTAGGTTATAAGCTATAGGTTTAAGGAATTGAGAATAGGTTAAGGTTTAGGTTTAGAAAATTGGGTTCAGGTTCGGGATCGGGTTTAGTTTTGAGTTTTCAAGTTTAGGTTTAGGTTTAGGTTAGGGAGTTGAGATTAGGCTTAGGTGTAGGTTTAGGTTTAGGGAGTTGAGAATACATTTAGGTTTTAGGTTTAGGTTTTAGGTTATAGGCTAAGGTTTAGGTTTTAGGTTTAGGTTAAGGTTAGGTTATAGGTTATAAGTTACGGTTTTAGGTCATAGGTTTTGGTTTAGGTCAAGTTTATAGGTTTAGGTTTAGGTTTAGGTTAAGGTTTAGGTTTAGGTTATAAGCTATAGGTTTAGGGAATTGAGAATAGGTTAAGGTTTAGTTTAGAAAATCGGGTTCGAGTTCGGGATTGGGTTTAGGTTTTGGTTTTCAAGTTTAGGTTTATGTTTAGGTTTGGGAGTTGAGATTAGGATTAGGTGTAGGTTTAGGTTTAGGAATTTGAGAATACATTTAAGTTTTAGGTTTAAGTTTAGGTTATAGGTTAAGGCTTAGGTTTAGGTTTAGGTTTCGGTTATAAGCTATAGGTTTAGGGAATTGAGAATAGGTTAAGGTTTAGGTTTAGGAAATCAGGTTCAGGTTCGGGATTGGGTTTAGGTTTGGGTTTTCAAGTTTAGGTTTAGGTTTAGGTTAGGGAGTTGAGATTAGGATTAGGTGTAGGTTTAGGTTTAGGAATTTGAGAATATATTTAGGTTTTAGGTTTAGGTTAAGGTTATAGGTTTAGGTTTAAGTTTAGGTTATAAACTATAGGTTTAGGGAATTGAGAATAGGTTAAGGTTTACGTTTAAGAAATTGGGTTCGAGTTCGGGATTCGGATTAGGTTTGAGTTTTCAAGTTTAGGTTTAGGTTTAGGTTAGGGAGTTGAGATTAGGATTAGGTGTAGGTTTAGGTTTAGGGATTTGAGAATACATTTAGGTTTTAGGTTTAGGTTTAGGTTTTAGGTTTTAGGTTAGGTTAAGGTTAAGGTTTTAGGTTTTCAAGTTTTAGGTTTTACGTTAAGGTTTAGGTTTTAGGTTATAGGTTAAGGTTAGGTTATAGGTTATAAGTTAAGATTTTAGGTCATAGGTTTTGGTTTAGGTTAAGATTATAGGTTTAGGTTATAAGCTATTTGTTTAGGGAATTGAGAATAGGTTAAGGTTTAGGTTTAGTAAATCGGGTCTAGGTTCGGGATCGGGTTTAGGTTTGGGTTTTCAAGTTTAGGTTAAGGAGTTGAGATTAGGATTAGGTATAGGTTTAGGTTTAGGGATTTGAGAATATATTTAGGTTTTAGGTTATAGGTTAAGGTTTAGGTTAAGTTTAGGTTATAGGCTATAAGTTTAGGTTATAGGTTAAGGTTTTAGGTCATGGGTTTAGGTTTAGGTTTAGGTTAAGGTTTGGGTTTAGGTTATAAGCTATAGTTTTGAGAAATGAGAATAGGTTAAGGTTTAGGTTTAGGAAATTGGGTTCGGGTTCGAGATCAGGTTTAGGTTTGGGTTTTCAAGTTTTGGTTTAGGTTAAGGAGTTGAGATTAGGATTAGGTGTAGGTTTAAGTTTAAGGATTTGAGAATACATTTAGGTTTTTGGTTTTAGGTTATAGTTTAGGTTTAATTAAGGTTATAGGTTAAAGTTTAGGGAATTGAGTTTTAGGTTATAAGTTTAGGTTATAGGTTTTGAGATTTGAGAATAGGTTTAGGTTAAGGTTATAAGTTTAGGTTTAGGAAATCAGGTTCGGGTTTAGTTTTGGGTTTTCAAGTTTAAGTTTAGGTTAGGGAGTTGAGATTAGGATTAGGTGTAGGTTTAGGTTTAGGGATTTGAGAATACATTAAGGGTTAGGTTTAGAAAATCGGGTTCGGGTTCGAGAGCGTGTTTACATTTGGGTTTTAGGTTTAGGTTTAGGTTATAGGTTATAAGTGTTGGTTTAGGTTTAGGTTTTAGGTTTAGGTTATAAGTTTAGGTTTAGGTTTAGGTTATAGGTTTTGGGATTTGAGAATAGGTTTAGGTTATAAGAATAGGTTTAGATTATAAGTATACGTTTACGTTTTATGTTTAGGTTAAGGTTATAGGTTTAGGTTTAGGTTTAAGTTAGGTTATAGGTTAAATTTTAGGGAATTGAGTTTAAGTTAGAGGTTAAGGTTTAGGTTTAGGTTTAGGTTTAGGTTATAGGTTTTAGGATTTGAGAATAGGTTTAGGTTCAGGTTGTAGGTTTAAGTTAAGGTTTAGGTTTAGGTTATAGGTTTTGGGATTTGAGAATAGGTTTAGGTTCAGGTTGTAGGTTTAGGTTAAGGTTTAGGGATTTGAGTTTAGGTTTAAGTTATAGGTTTAGGTTTAGCTTTAGGTTTTAGGTTTAGGTATAGGCTTAGGTTATAGGTTATATGTTTAGGTTAAGGTTTAGGAATTTGGGTTCGGGTTCAGATTTGGATTCGGGTTTAGGTTATAGGGTTTGGGATTTAAGAATAGTTTTAGGTTATAAGTATAGGTTTAAGTTGGGTTATATGTTAAGGTTTAGGGATTTAAGTTAAGGTTATAGTTTTAGGTTTAGGTTATAGGTTTAGGTTTAAGGAATTGAGTTTAGGTTATAGGTTTAGGGAAAGGTTAGGTTAAGGTTATAGGTTTTGGCATTTCAGAATAGTTTTAGGTTATAAGTATACGTTTAGGTTAGGTTATAGGTTAAGGTTTAAAGATTTGAGAATAGTTTTAGGTTATAAGTAAGGTTTTATGTTTAAGTATAGGCTCAAGTTATATGTTTAGGTTAAGGTTTAGGAATTCGGGTTCGGGTTCGGGTTCGGGTTATAGGTTTTGGTTTTGGTTTTGGTTATAGGTTTTAGTTTAGGTTATAGGTTATAGGTTATAGGTTAAGGTTTAGGTTTAGGTTTAAGTTATAGGTTTTGGGATTTGAGAATGGGTTCGTGTTTAGGTTATAGGTTTAGGTTAAGGTTCAGGTTTAGGTTTAGGTTTAGGTTATAAGCTATAGGTAAAGGAAATTGAGAATAGGTTAAGGTTTAGGTTTAGGAAATCGGGTTTAGGTTTAGGTTTAGGTTATAAGTTTAGGTTCAGGTTGTAGGTTTAGGTTAAGGTTTAGGGATTTGAGAATAGTTTTAGGTTATAAGTAAGGTTTTAGGTTTAGGTATAGGCTTAAGTTATAGGTTATAGGTTTAGGTTAAGGTTTAGGAATTCGGGTTTGGGTTCAGGTTTGGGTTCAGGTTTAGGTTATAGGTTTTGTTTTTAGTTTTGGTTTTGGCTTTGGTTTTGGTTTAGGTTAAGGTTTAGGTTTAGGTTATAGGTTTTGGGATTTGAGAATGGGTTCGGGTTTAGGTTATAGGTTTTGGTTTTGGTTTAGGTTATAGGTTTTGGTTTTGGTTATAGTTTTAGGTTTAGGTTATAGGTTTTGGGATTTGAGAATAGGTTTAGGTTAAGGTCATAAGTTTAGGTTTAAGAAATCAGGATCGGGTTCGAGTTAGGGTTTAGTTTTCGTTTTTCAAGTTTGGGTTTAGGTTTAGGTTAGGGAGTTGAGATTAGGATTAGGTGTAGGTTTAGGTTTAGGGATTTGAGAATACGTTAAGGTTTAGGTATAGGAAATTGGGTTCGGGTTCGAGATCGAGTTTACGTTTGGGTTTTAGGTTTAGGCTAACCATTTACGGATTCAAATTCAGGTTTGGGATCAAGATCAGGTTTAGGTTTGGGTTTTCAAGTTTAGGTCTAGGTATAAGTTAGGGAGTTGAGATTGGGATTAGGTGTAGGTTTAGGTTTAGGGATTTGAGAATACGTTAAGGCTTAGGTATAGGAAATTGGGTTCGGGTTCGAGATCGGGTTTACGTTTGGGTTTTAAGTTTAGGCTAACCATTTAGGGATTCAGATTCAGGTTCGGGATCAAGATCAGGTTTAGGTTTGGGTTTTCAAGTTTAGGTCAAGGTTTAGGTTAGGAAGTTGAGATTAAGATTAGGGGTAGGTTTAAGTTTAGGGATTTGAGAATACGTTAAGGTTTAGGTATAGGAAATTAGGTTTGGATTCGAGATCGGGTTTACGTTTGGGTTTTAGGTTTAGGCTAAGGGTTTAGGGATTCAGATTTGGGTTAGGGATCGGGTTTGGGTTTAGGTTTAGGTTTAAGTTTTACGTTTAGGTTAAGGTTACAGGTTTAGGTTATAGGTTTAGGTTTAGGAAATCGGGTTCGGGTTTAGGTTCGGGTTTGTGTATGGATTTAGGTTTGGGTTTTCAAGTTTAAGTTTAGGTTAAGGAGTAGATTAGGATTAGGTGTAGGTTTAGGTTTAGGGATTCTTTAGTATTATCTACTATCGAACCTAGTATTATCTACTACATACTATTAACATACAACCAATATTGGGGCACCATACCATAAGCTACAAGAATTTCATGTCCCCCTAAACAAGGTATCCTCCATTGATAACGTGTGTGTATATATATATATATATATATATATATATATATAAGTTTTTTATTTTCATTTACATTTTCAAATACATTCATCATCCATCCAAGAAAATTGAAACAAGTACCGTCAATCTATGACTAACAGTTGAAAAGAAAAATCATGCATCTTATCTTACCGACCGCCTTATGTTTCTTTTTACCTTTGTAACTCTCATATTTGTTGCAGCTGCTAGTTCACCATCAGTAGTCTCCCTAACCAAATCTTTGTGCAGTCCCTCCATTTGAAGCATTAGCTGAAGTTACAAGAAGTAGGACTGATTAGTCTTTCCATGTTTTGAAAAATAAATAAATTCTTTATTTTTGGTTGCAAGTCTACTTATAATCTATTTATAATGAAAATCTTAAATATCACCTGATAGTGCTCCTTTGATAAATGTCCTGTTTGGAACAAAAAATTTATTTTATCATAAATGTCCTATTTGGAACAAATAATTTGTTTTATACATACATGTGTTTTATCATAAAACCATGCATGATGCATCCATACAAAAAAAAATCATATGGAAATTTTTTTTATATTAACTATTTTTTTAATATTAAAAAAGACATTAAAAAATACAACAATTCTCGATCAACTGAATATGAAAGATTTTCAATGCATGGGCCATCTAGGGTGAGAACCCATCCTGTCAATTACACTGGTATAGTGAAAACCCAAACTGTTGAATGGAGAACAAGAGCTATAGTTTAGGAAAAAAATAATGGTTAAGAAAAAAATACAGTAATGGTTCATCCACAATGTCTGTGACAAGACACAAGCTATGATGATGATGATTGGCATTTGCATAAGAGTGAGGGGAATGTCAGTAGAAAAACAAAATGCTTAACACAGATAAATTATAGATCATATACTGTGCACAATAGAAAATGACTAAAGCACCTTCAGTATTGTTAGCCGCTCAACAAGGTCAGCTCTTGTAAAACCTTTCACACTGTTTACCCTGTCATTTGAAGAAGTGGCTGCAAATCAGCCACACATCAACAGCACATGAGATCATCAACTAAAGAAAATGAGTTGAGAGAGAGCCTGAGGCTGAAACTGGGATCACTATTATTCCAAATCATAAGCCTCATGGCTTCCTCTACCCCAAGATATTTTATCCACCGTCTAACCATCCACTGGATAACAGAAAATTGACCATGAGCACCTCTATAATCTATAATAATTAATTGGCATGACAATTCATCACCACAACTAGTTTCAAGTGATCATCACATGGAAACTCGTTAAAATGCCATTGCAACAAACATGTAGGAATTAGGAAATTTGGGACATGTTTAAGGCAGCACAACCATGATCACCCAGGACAGTAATCAGGCCAATCTAGTCATCAGGTGGGACATAAGTGTAAGTTGAATCAGAATGTGGTGACTCTTATTTAAATCATGTGTTGTTTTCATATAGGCCATTCCCCTGATGAGCAACAGACCTGATTTGCATGCCAGGAGATCTTCATGATGGAACATACGTAACACACGGCTTTAATGTCCTATATACATGCAACGTAAGCATTGGAGAAGGTTGCAAGAAACATTTCAGTTGCAGATGATGAGTCCTCATCTAACATTACTCTGCCTTGTTATATGTACAACTATAATAAAAAGTGAAAGTTCTTCAGTTTACACATAAAGGGATCAGGCTTTGATATTACTGATAGAATGCTACATAGAGTCAAAGATACACTTGTGGTGAAGAATGATTCAAAGCATTTTTTACGATATAAAGACAGCTTTTCCATAGAAACACACATGTCACTACACGTGGCAAACATCTGTACTGACTGGTACCAATGATCTGGTTGGCCACAATATGGGTAAACTATGGGCATAACCATTTTTCAACAATTTTGACCACCAATTTATTGCAAGTTTTTCCCACTAAACATGTATGTACAGTTGCTCTTTTTGGTTTAATTGTCCACTTCAGACCACTGAGCAGATGCTTGGCTAGAACAGACAGATACCATTGCTTTTCAAGTCCACAAAATCGATGAGTTGATCACCATGAATGGGCACCACATGTAAATTGGACATATTCTGATGTACACTTCATAGAACTCCATGAAGCATGCTACTGTGGTAGAATTCCTCAATAATAAATATTAGCGAATGAAAATGTGAAAACCCTTCTTCCTGAAGTAAAATTTCTAGAAAAATAAATAAATAAGGGAAGGTGCAATGACAAACATACCACCAGATGTGAATAATTTATCTAATTTATATCCACAATGTCCATCCATTTTTCCAGCTCAGTTCATAGCATGAGCCAAAAGATGAGTCAAATCCAAATCTTAACTAACAATTTGAATCCAAGGTCATATTTCAATGATCCAAGCTGTTCATATAATGGACCTGTTTGTAGCTGTGATATATATATATATATATATATATATATATATATATATATATATATATATATATATATATATATATATATATATATATATATATATATATATATATATATAGAGAGAGAGAGAGAGAGAGAGAGAGAGAGAGAGATTTTTAACTTGTTAATCATTTAAATCATTTTGTTTTGGTTATGGACTCCAACAATTTGAATCATATATGATACCGCTTTTACAAAAACATAAATGGACAATCCACTCTAAAATCCCACGCCACAAGAATCAATGAAAATGACAATATTCACTCTCTAGAAACATTTTCAGGACCCACGATGAAGTTTGTTTATCATCCAAACCATTCATATTATCACAAAGACATGAATAAAGAAAAACACGCATATTAGCTTGATCCAAAACATCTAGGGCCCACAGGAAGTTTTTCAACAGTAGAGGATCATTTCACACTGTTACCTGTGGTGTGGTCCACTTGAGCTTTGAATATGCTTCATTTTTGGGCTTAAGCCATAAAATTATCTTGTAAAATGGATGGACAGGGATGATAAAATACATAAATCAAGGTGGACCCCAAAGAGATTACTCAGTACACAATCCGATTCCCATACAAAACTCCTGTGGCCCGCGGTAAGTTCTCATTGGTGGGGATTCAATCTCCACTGTTTCCTGTAGTGCAATGGGCTTCATTTTTAAGGCCATTACCTAAAGTGGGCTGGCAAAATAGAGATGGCATGGATATACAACACATACATCAAGGTGGACCGCATGAAACAGTGGAGATAGAAATGCCCACCTAAATCCCCAAATCCCTAAATCCCCAAATCTATAAATCCCCAAATCCACAAATCCCTAAATCCCCAAATCCATAAATTCCTAAATCCACAAATCCCCAAATCCCTAAATTCCCAAATCCGTAAATCCCCAAATCGTTTCAATCAGTATTAATATTGACAGAGATTGAGAGAGAGAGAGATACCTGTTTGAGTTGGAGCCCCGATCACGATCCACCGAGAGAGACAGAGAGAGAGGATGCACGACAGAGAGAGAGAGAGCACCGAGAGAGACAGACAGAGAGAGGGGGACCGATAGAGAGAGGGTGCGCGCGAGTGAGAGACTGAGAGAGGTTGAGAGAGAGGGAGAGAGAGGGTTTGGGTTTTGGGAGGGGCGGGCGGCGAGAGAGTTTTAGGGATTTGGGAGATGGCACGCGCGGGACGTGTTTTTGGGGTGGAACGGATTGGCTACTCCCTTTGACACCAGCCTCGTGGCTGGTGTTCAGTGGTCCGTGGGCCCCACCATGATGTATGTGTTTCATCCAATCCGTTCATCCATTTTTAAAGATCATTTTGGTCCTTCATCCTAAAAATAAGAGGGATATAAATCTTAGGTGGACCACACCACAAGAAAACAATAGTGATTTGATATCCATCATTTAAATCCTCCTAAGGCCCATTGTACTGTTTATCTGACATCCAATCTGTGATTAGGTCATAAAGGCCCAGATGAAGGGAAAAAACAAAGATCAGCTTGATCCAATACTTTTATGGCTCCCAAAAAGTTTTTAATGGTCGACATTCATTCAACACTTTTTCCTGCAATGTGGTCCACTTGAGATAGGGATATAACTCATTTTTTTTGTAATATCATAAAATGATCTATAAAAATAGATGGACGGCATGGATGAAACACATACATCATGGTGGGGCCCACAAACCACCAATCACAAAAGTTGAGAGGGGTTACCCTCCATTAAAACATTCATAATTATTTTTTGGGCCCACAGAGTTGTGGTTCACAAATCTAACCCATCCATTATGTGTGTGCCACTTGGATGAGGGGTCATACCAAGTTTAAGATGCATCCAAATTTCAGGTGGCGCCCCACCAAATGCTTTTATATGTTTTAGGCATGTCTTCACATGATTTTAGATGGTATGGCCCACTGGAGTTATATATACGGCTGATTTTTTGGATATCCCATAATTTAAAGGGGACCCATCAAATGCACGGTGTTGATTTTCGACACACATCATGGTGGGGCCCACACAGCTCGACCTCATGAGGAGTTCCCATGAGCTCGACGAATAGATCTTTTCCATATATATATATATATATATATATATATATATATATATATATATATATATATATATATATATATATATATATATAATATTTAAAAAATATAAAAACTTACGATGTATTTGTTATATATATCCACACCGTCCATCCATTTTGAGATATCATTTTAAGTCAGGAGCCAAAGAATGAGATAGATAAAAATCTGCAGTAGACCCCACCATAGAAAACAACGGGAGGGTGATTCCCACCATTGAAACTATCCTAAGGCCCATCGTAATGTTTATTTGAAATCCAACTGGTTCAAAAGTTTTTAAAAAATAAAAATGGTCGTGGGGCCAAACATAATGGTGGGGCCCACACAGGACCAACCACCAGCCATTGGATGGTGTAGGGGGAGTAGCAATCTGTTCCCCTTATTTGTGGTGTGGTCCATTTAATTTTTGAATATGATTCATTTTTTAGATAATTCTGTAAAATGATCTCGAAAAATGGATGAACGGTGTGTGTTAATTAATCCCAAATTTTTGGTAAATCCAAAACTCAAGTGGACCATGCCACACAAAACAGTGTAGAATAATGATTTCCACTGTTGATACCTTCCTTGGGCCCACAGTAATGTTTGCCATCCAACATGTTCATAATATCAAAAAGATATGAATGAAGGGAAAACACAAACATCAGCTTGATCCAAAACTTCTATCAAATGCACAGTGTTGATGTTCGACACACATCATATGGGCCCTACAAAACTTACTAACATTAATTCTTAGAGTCTCAGGGTGTCAATAAGTTGGGTCACAATTTTGAATAGAATATTTGACTCGTTTTACATGTCTGGTCCATTCACTTTATTTTACTGATCATTACCCTCAATTTAACTAGTTACTCGCCCAATCATGCTACATATGAGAAAGATATTTGGAAACAAGAGTGATCAACAATTTAAGTAAATTTTGATTTAAACATCTGAAGTTATTTACTCTTCAATCTGAATTGATCAGATTGTCCAAAAACGGTTAAAGGTTGTTCGTAATATCAAAAATATATGAATGAATAGAAAACACAAACATCAGCTTGATCCAAAACTTCTATGGTTTCCAAGAAATTTTAACTAGAATGAGGTTCAATCACACTATTTCCTGTGGTGTGGTCTACCTAAGCTTTGGATATGCTTCCTTTTTGTTCTTTAGACGTCAAATTATCTGTTAACATGGAAGAAAGGAGTAGATAAAATATAAAAAAAATAACAGTGGACCCCACAGAGTTTAATTACTCTGGTAAGGGTAACGAGTAACTCACCTAAATGTAGTAGAGAAGGGTTTTCCTAAAACATTCATAATCATATATTGGGCCTGCCTAAATGTGATTCACATATCCTGTGTCCCACTTGGATGAGGGGTCAAACCAAGTTTCAACCGCATCCATGTCTGTATTAACTTATAAACATCGCGATGGGCCCTAAGAAGGTTTCAATAGTGGGTGTCACTATCCCACTCTTTTCTATGGTGTGGGTCCACTTGAACTTTGGATCTGCCCCATCAGTCAGATGCACCATTCCATGGTAGGCTACGAGCTTAAAAATAAAGTCAATCCATGACTTGGGTGGGCCACACCACATACTATAGTTGAGAGGGTTACCCTCCCATTGAAACATTCATAATCATTTATTGGGCCTGTGTGGTAACATCAATCTGTATATTTGTGTATCCTTCTTGATAATTTTGGTTCCTTGTGATATTTAAATGCATAATGTTATGGTTTTGCCTCTGTTTTGATTGGACTATACTGTGCTTCTAGGATCCTAGCCTCATTATGGAATGGTAGTTGGTTCTGTAATGATATTTGAATACTGTATTGATCTTTTCCTTTGAAAGTTCCATGACCTGCTGCTAGAAAGATCTTCTTGTCCCCTTAGTTCCCTATATGTGTTGGATCTTCCAATGTAAATCCAATCTGATATGTTGTAATGTGATTTACAATTCACAGATCTTCTTTTCACAATGAATCTGTCAATGTCTAGTATCTACAGCTGATCTTATGTTGTTATTGTCAATAGCTTTCTCAGTTTAAGTCAATTGTGTTTGATCTATTTGAGCTGAGATCAAGAACGTTCATTGGTTTTAAATCTACTGTCAAATTGGCCTGCTTTGTTCTATTCTCATCTGCATTCCATAGATCTTCTTTTTCATTTATTTATTTTGTCTGCATTGTGGTTTTGATGAACATTCATTGGTTTCAAATCTACTGTCACGCTTGTTTGGTAATTGTTATTGAAGTTTGAATATTAAATACTGAATTTGAAATTACCTTTGTTAACAAATTAGTTAAAATGTCTAAAATTTGTTAATTTAATACATTTGTCCTTGTCTCTTTAGCTGGGTTCTAGTACAGGTTGTAGGCTAGTAGCTAATACCAGCCCATTTGACAGTTAAACAAAATAGGGTGCCCCACCGGGATCTAGCTAGAAATGGTCAATAACATTAGTGTCTCTATGTAGCAAGCTGGTTGTGTGCATGTGTATGCAAAATCATCATGCCATTATTTTTAGTCTGAATGCATAGATTAAGTTGAATGTGATCAATCCTTAAGGTGGTATGTTTCACTTCAATTTTGTTGAATGTAGGATGCTCATGCCTTTGTGAAAGATTTGGATTTTAGGAACATGAAAATATTTGTAAATGTCTGGAAAATGTTTGTATATGTTTATCATCATGTGACAAAAACATTTCTTTAGAATGATTACCAATCCAAGGTGAGGCATGTCAAATAGATGTTTCAAGTTGATGATTAGATCTATTTTTATCTGCTTTTACTGCCATTCTTTCATTAGTGCTTGCTAAGAGTCAGATAGAATGGTTGGGCAATCCAGACCAACGGATGGACTATACAATATGTGCAAAGCAATAAGTTGCATTGTGAGTCATTATAGGTGTTTACATATAAATCTCAGAAGAATATTAGTCTTGCAACCATTTATTTAGCTGTTTGATTCAATAATAGATTGATGGATTCGGGCTCTCAGAAATAATCCCTGTTTTAAGCTCTAGGGTTTCTTCTGGTTCATAGATCCAGCCCATTCATTATGTGTGTCCCGCTTGGATGAGGAGTCAACCCAAGTTTCATACACATCCAAAACCCATGTGGGCCCCACCAATTAAATGCTTTTATATGTTTTGGGGATGTCTTCACATAGTTTTAGATGTTATGGCCCACCTGAGTTTCGTATACGACTGATTTTTGGACTTAAAGGGGACACATCAAATGCATGGTGTTGATGTTCTACATACATCATGGTGGGGCGCACACAGATTAACCTCATGAGAAGTTCTCATGAGGTGACCTTATAGTACCATTTCACTATTTAGGTAACTCCTTCATGGGTGTTACTCTAACCATGTAGGGCCCACCTTGATATATTTTATGTATATCGACACCATCCATATATTTTTCCATCATATTTTAGGATGTAATTTCAAATCATAAGAACTCAATAGTCTCAGGCGGGTCATGCTAATCAAAACAATGATGAATGACTATTAAAAACCTTTTGAAGGCCACAAAAGTTTTGGATCAATTTGATCTTTGTGGTTTACCTTCATCTAGATCTTCTTTACATTATCAACAAGTTGGATTGTAAATAAACATTACTAAAACCTTACGATGGGCTCTTTATAATTTTTAATGGCAAGGTACTATATTATCATTCTTTCCAGTGGTGTGGTCCACTTAAGATTTAAATCTACACAATTTTTTATACCCGGCCCAAAAATGGGTTTGAGAAACATAGAGGCGACAAGGATATACAATACATCATCAAAATCTCACTTTTGTTATCTAACTTTTCAATTTTTCTTGTCAAAATAAAAAATTTAGTTTTCTTTTTTAAACTATATATTTTTTTACAATTTGTCAAATTTTTCACAATTTTGTTTAATTTTTTGAATTTTCTTTTTCAAAATATCATTTTTTTTAAATCTCACTTTTGTTATATAACTTTTTAAGTTTTCGTGTCAAAATACGAAATCTAGTTTTCTTTTTTAAAAAATATATTTTTTTACAATTTGTCAATTTTTTTCACAATTTTGTTTAATTTTTTAAATTTTCTTTTTAAAAATATCATTTTTTAAATCTCACTTTTGTTATATAACTTTTTAATTTTTCTTATCAAAATACAAAATCTAGTTTTCTTTTTTTAAAAATATTTTTTTTTATAATTTGTCAATTTTTTCACAATTTTGTTTAATTTTTTAAATTTTCTTTTTCAAAATATCAATTTTTTTTAAATCTCACTTTTGTTATATAACTTTTTAAGTTTTCTTGTCAAAATACAAAATCTAGTTTTCTTTTTTAAAAAATATATTTTTTTACAATTTGTCAAATTTTTCAGAATTTTGTTTAATGTTTTAAATTTTCTTTTTAAAAATATCATTTTTTAAATCTCACTTTTGTTATATAACTTTTTAATTTTTCTTGTCAAAATACAAAATCTAGTTTTCTTTTTTAAAATATATATTTTTTTTTACGATTTGTCAATTTTTTTACAATTTTGTTTAATTTTTTAAATTTTCTTTTTCAAAATATTATTTTTTAAATCTCACTTTTGTTATATAACTTTAAAATTTTTCTTGTCAAAATACAAAATCTAGTTTTCTTTTTTAATATATATATATATATTGTACAATTTGTCAAATTTTTTCACAATTTTGTTTAATTTTATAAATTTTCTTTTTCAAAATATCATCTTTTTATCGAAATCTTTTTTTTTTTTTCAAAATTATCAACATTATTCAAAGTTCTTAATTTTTTTTTCAAAATCTAGATTTTTATAAAATTACATTTTAAAAAAAAAATCTAAATTTTTTTCTTAAACATTGTTAATTATTTTTCTAAGCTTTTTAACTTCTTTTTTTTTCGAAATTCATAATTTTTTTCATTCTTAATTTTTGACCTGAGCATTAGAGACGATTTAAGACTGTCTCTAATATAGACAGTCTACAACAGTCTCAAATGACCACTATAAAATGGCTAAGGACCGTCTCTAATAGAGACGGTCTTTGACAGTCTCAAATGGAGACTGCTAAGAACTGTCCCTAATACAGACTATTTTTTACGATCTCAGATAACCACTAAAAGACGGCGAATGACCGTCAATAAAAGACGGCCAATGACTGTCTCTAATACGGACGGTCTTTAACCATCTCAAATGATCGCATATAGAGACAGTCTTTGACAGTCTCAAATAGAGACAGCTAAGGACCGTCCCTAATACAGACTATTTTTTACACTCAGATTATAGGAAAAGACGGCCAATGACCGTCTCTAATTGAGACGGTCTTTGACAGTCTCAGATTACCAGTAAGAGACGGCTAATGACTGTCTCTAATACGGACGGTCTATGACCGTCTCAAATGGCCGCATATAAGACGGTCAGAGACCGTCTCTTATTCCAGATGGTCAATAGTCGTCTTTTATCCGTAGTTAATGACGGTTTTGACCGTCTTAAATGATTTGTGGACGTTCAAAATTTTAAGATAATATTAAGGACGGTTAAGGGCCATCTAAAAGCTTAGAGACGGTTTACGGCCATCTCTAAAGCGTCTTTAAACCAAGTAATTTTAGAGACGGTCCAGTGATGGTTGGGCCGGTAATATCGATGATAGAAAATCAACCAGTGGTGGTTGTTTTTACATTGAAAATTGCTTAGTTTCTTGGTTCAGTAAGAAGCAAAGCTCAATATCGCTCTCCACTGCTGAGGCTGAGTATATTGCAGTTGGATATGCATGTACTCAACTAGTTTGGATAAAACGCATGCTAAGCGATTATGGAATTAATCAAGATTCAATGATCTTACATTGTGATAATTCCAGTGCTATAAATATTTCTAAAAATCCAATTCAACATTCACGTACTAAGCACATTGACATTAGGTATCATTACATTTGTGAGTTGGTTGAAAAAAAAGTTATTTCCTTGGAATATATACCAACTGAAACTCAACTTGCTGATATATTTACTAAACCGCTCGACAAAAGCAGGTTTAATAAATTGAAATTTGATCTAGGTATGTGCATTTAACATTGAGTATTCTTTCTTGCTTGTATCATTATGTATTATATTTGGTATTATGTGTTGAAATTTTAATTTTTTACATTAAATATGTATTTTTGGTCGATGCTCGACCGGTCGTAGCTGTACACGACCAGTCGTGGTACGACCGGTCGTACACAGCACTCAACCGGTCGTGGAGCTCATAAACATGATATAATTTGAGAAAACCTCCTTCATTTCCACTCCGACCTACAACGAGTCGTGGCTCGACCAGTCATAGGATTTCTTATATTTCTTCAAAGTAAGTCCTATTTTTTCATTTTTCTTGAAGTTTGATGTTCTCTATGCTTTGATTTGATCATTGTGTATTGATTTCATCTTTTTGTTGGGTTTTTCAAGGGTTTCTTCTCATATTGCTGATCTAGAGAAAACTCATCCTTCTTTTTATGCATTTCTCTTGCTCTTAGTATATCTTGTTCAAGATGGATGCTAGAGGGAAGAAGAAAACATCTCGTGGTCCATCCTCATCTAGATCTATACCAATAACAAAACGACACCTTCGGTCACCCAAAGATGATCCTCAAGATGTACGGGATTTGCGTGTCCATAAGGTTATCGTTGAGCATCTTGCTGATCTCAATCACATTGCTCCATATGGTATTGTTCCTCTCCTTGAATCTGTTAGTTAGGCTAACATTTTACTTTGGGGTGAGCCTGCATACCAGTCTATTGCACAATCAATGGTTGCATGTATCTCAGAATTCTCCCTTGACAACTTAACTTTTTCAATTGATACTAGAAAAGGAAAATTTGAAGTAAACCGTCATTTGATATCAGGTATTATGGATATACCCGTTAATGATGAAGGTATTTCAATTCATACACTAATCGAAAAACCATCTGAATCGAAAAAATTCTTGTTAATAAGAGACTTATGCAAAATTAATGTATAATGGACACACAAAGGGAATGCGCTCCCTTTAAAGTATCTATTACCTAGATATAGAGTGTTACATCATTTTTTCATTTCAAATCTGTATCCTCGGTTCGGTAATAAAACCGAGTTGACCTCTTTCATGGTTCGTGTGTTGGATTCTATTACTTCTGGTACCATGGTCTGCCTTCCTTCATTGATCTATCATTTTATTATACAGTTTCGTCTTCATCCGGGTCATAGTGATATTCCGTTTAATTATCTTATGACTGTGTTAGCCACTCATATGCTTGTCGATACATCTATTAATGAGGCACCCATTCATCATCTTATTTTCAATAATACCAATCTTAATAAGATGAAGTTGGATTTGCTTCCTGGTCAAGTTGATGAAGGTGGTGTTGTTTGTGATGGTGAAGCCGAAAATGAAAGGGAAGCTGGCGATCTTCCTCAACAGGATGTTAATATGGATGAGTTATTTGATGAGATAGAAACTGATTCGCCAAATGATCCTGATTACGATTCATCTAGTTATGATACACGCCTTCGTGCATTGGAGGAGAAGTTTGATAACATGAGTATAGCCCACGATATGCAGTTTAAATATATGCAAAAATATCTTCGTTGCATTAATAAGGGCTTACACCAGATTGATCCTACTATCCTTGCTCCCTCCTCTAGATCTGATTAGGCGGATTCTCTTTTGGATTGTATAACATTATCTTATCTTTTATTTTGGATATTGTATTAACTTGGTTATGGCTTGATGATTCTGGATTTATATTTTGAGATATGATATTTTCTTCCATATTCCTTTCTAATTATCTGTTTTTTATTACTCTCTATGTTGTTGTTCTCTTTCCTATTATGACTTTCCCTATCATTTTGTGACAAAAAAGGGGAGTAGTATTGTAAAGAGTAGTATGGAAAGGGGGAGTAATTTGTATGGATTGATTGATTGAGGAGTATATGTGGATTGATAATATGGAGTCTTGATGTTTACATTGTTTACATGAGCAGTACTCGTATTACTCAGGGGGAGTAGAGTAATTTGTGCTTTTATGGCTCATGATTCTTTTTTGAGCAAATGTTGCTCTTATCTTTTATGATATGTGTTTTCTCAAAAATTTGACAAAGGGGGAGATTGTAAGTGCTATGATTTCATGTCCCTTTGGTTGTCAAATTTTGTGGTGCCAAAACTTATATTTATGTCTTGTATATCTTGTGTTTCATGTTTGAGACTACTCATTGCTTCAAGACATCGTATTTCAAGACAAGAACTTAAATGAAGAAAGTTTCAAGTCTAGTCATGGATGAAGTATTCAATAATAAAAGTCTTTAAGTGTGCATGTTCAAGATTCTAATAAGTACAAGAATAGAAGAAGACTTTATCAAGTCAAGAAAGGTTCAAGCTCGAGAAGGCCTACAACAAGATTCGTAAATTCTCAAGCTTTTCTTAAGGGTCATCTGAGAGTATATACTATCTATGTTCATCTCACTTTCAAGGTTTGTTTGACCTTAGATTGACCTTAGGTTGGGCTTTATTGTAGGTCATTCTGGATACATAATTCGTATATTTTAAATATGCTTGTACGGGTTATTCTAAGACCAGTCCTAGGGACTTCAAGACCAGTCATAGCTCTGCTACGACCAGTCTTAAATTTTTTAGGACCAGTCCTAAGTTGTTAAAAATTTTTGAATCTTTCTGGTTGTCCTACGACCAGTCTGTGAGCTGTACAACTCGTCCTTCGACCAGCCTTAGCCTTACGACTCGAACTCCAGCAACTAATCTGGGGGTGCTACGACCAATCGTAGGTGACCCACTACCAGTCGTAGGTGGCCCACAACCAATCATAAGCTACCGAGGACCAGTCGTGGAACAGCTAATCCTTATCCCGCAGCAATCTTTGAAAATCTGTTGAAGCTACGACCAGTCCTAGGGATCCTAAGACCAGTCGTAGATGGAATTTTTTAGGCTATAAATAGAGCACGAACTTCAGATTTTTTCAATTCAATTCAATTCAATTCAAGCAATTTTAAGGCCATACTCTGAGATAAGTTTGTGTTTGTTTTTAAGCTACTTTGTGCTTATTTAATATTCATTTTGCTAGCTTGTTTTGTATTTGATTTTGATCTACATTTCAATCTTATTAAAAAAGAGGAATTTTTTATATTCCTTCTTCTTGGATTCAAAATCAAATAGAACTAGCCCTTTTGATTTAAAATCAATTAGACTTACAACCATTCATAAAGTGAGTACTGGACTTTGAATGTTGAATCGAACTTCTACTCCGATTAGTTCTACCGGGCTACTTCAAAAGGAGATTCAGGTATTTTACATTTGTGTAATTTACATTCTTTGGTTTTGTTTGAGATTTGCCTGAAAAATCTCATTGTTTTGGTTATCTGAGGAGAGCCAAAAAACTCAGAATGTGTGGGTTTTTAAATTGTGTAAGCCCGAGATAAAAAGACACAATTGTGAAGGTTTTAGGTGAACCTGTGAAACCTATTTTGATAGTGCATGTTAATATCCCCTGTGTGAGGATATTAGGAGTCGAGTAGCATTCTGTGTGGCTGTTGGATAACAGTTGGTGTACACACAAGCGAACCACTATATATCGTTGTATTTTAGATGTGCTTTATTCTTTCATTCCTTTATTCATTCAGTTTTATGGATTGTATTGGTGGATGAATGTTGTAATCATTTTATTTCAAGCAAGTGTGGAGAATGTTGTAATAACTTAGGATTTATTTCTGCAAGTTATTTTAGTTTTTATTCCTCATTGGTTTGAGATACAAAGGACGTTCTAGATATAAGATTGTCCTACCTTAAACCTTTGATTTTTTGTGTAAGGTTGCCCTTAGAACTGATATAGTATCATTCTCTTAATTCTTGTTTATTGAGATTGCTTTTAATTCAACATTGTTCTTTATTTCTTTTATTATTCTGCTGTTATAAGTTTTATTTGGCATAGCCCTACTCACCCCCCCTCTAGGGCATATAGCTAGGCCCTTTTCAAGTCTACTAAAGAAATATAGACTACTTTAGAAAAGAAGTACGTTCTAAAAGATGCATATGCTAAAAAAATATACAATTGTTAATTTCCTTCACTATGAAATAACAGATGATAAACCTGTTACAAATCGAATTCATGATTTTCAAAATATAGTTCATAAACTGTCGTAAGAAAGAATTAAGTTAGATGAAGTGTTTCTGTCAGGAATATTAATAGAAAAGCCACCGTCCTCCTAGAAAGAATATAAGAATAAAATGAAAATAAAAAGAATGGTATCTCATTAGAAACTACAACCATGCACATAAGAATAAAGGATGCTCATATAAATAAGGATTAAAAAAATATTCAAATAAGGTAAATTCAAAGGTGAATATTATGAAATCAAGTCAGGAAAATAATAAAAAGAAAATTGATAAATGTATTGTGGTAAGCCTAAACATTATTCCAATAAATACATGCTTAAAAAGAAGAATGCACGCAACCAAGAAATTCAAGAAAAATGAAACTGTTATAAATATGAAAAGCTTGGGCATCACATTAAAACCTAGTGTTTTAAGAAAAACAAAAATAAGCCCCACGCTAATCTTATAGAAATGGACAATGAGACTGACATATTAGTAGTTGTGGTGTTAAAAATTTTTCTTGTAAACAACTTAGAGTAGGTGCTAGACACTAATGCAATTTGGTACATATGCAAAGATCGTAACATGTTTATCTCTTATCAAGCATCAGGAGATGATGAATAAGTGTTCATGAGTAATGCTATAACTTCTCTAATTGTAGAAAAAAGGAAAGTATTTCTAAAATTCATTTTCGAAAAGATTGATGTTAAATGATGTCCTACATATTCCTAACATTATAAGAAACTTGGTCTCTGATTCACTCATCAATAAAGCTGGTGTAAAGTTAGTATTTAATTCAAATAAGCTTATAATAATTAAGAATGAAATCTTTGTCGGTAAGAGATACTATAATGACAAACTATTTATTATAAATGTATCCAATTTTAATATATAATAATAATAATAATAAATATCTAATTCTATTTATATCATTAAACCTTTTTATTTTTGGCATCTAGATTAGGTCATATGAACATAGCATATTTAAAGAAAATGAAAATGTTAGGTTTATTATATAGTATATCGAAATTCATTAAAAAATTATTTAAATGAATAGAACGATCCTCTGTTTCATTATAGTGGATACACAATGACTTAGGTGATTTTAAAAATCACATGTTTAAAGATAAAAAAGATATTATATAACTTTTATAGATGACTACTCTAGGTTCACTATAGTCTATCTGTTAAGGAACAAAAATGAAGCTTTAAAGTACTTCTCTAAATATAAAACTAAGGTTGAAAATTAGTTAAATATAAAGATTAAAAAACTTGTAATAGATAAAGGAGGAGAGTATGAATCCTCTTAATTTAGAGAATTATGTGAAAAGAGTGCAATACTTCATGAAACAACACCTTATACACCAGAACAGAACGGAATAACAAAGTGTAAGAATAAAACTCTTGATGAAATGATGAATGTTATGTTAAACAATTTAGACTTACCCTCAAATATGTGGGGAGAAATAATTCCATTAACTTGTTATATTCTTGATAGAATTTCTTCTAAGTCTTCTAAACAAACACCAT
This sequence comes from Magnolia kwangsiensis, assembly GCA_037074715.1. NCBI lineage: Eukaryota > Viridiplantae > Streptophyta > Magnoliopsida > Magnoliales > Magnoliaceae > Magnolia > Magnolia kwangsiensis. Next base: position 11,973,641 of record CM073582.1, on the reverse strand, counting down.
ACAAACTTTAAAAAAAAAAACCTGTGCGTACTTATAAATATCTTAAAGTGTAGGAGTATCTTGCCAAAATAAGATTATCTGAAATTAAGAAAAGAAAAGTTAGTCCTAAAATGACTAACTGTATATTTATAGAGTACGCACAAAATAATGCAACCTACAAGCTTCTATTTCTAAAGACTAAGGATAATATTCTATATTATAATACAATTATAGAATTTAATGATGCAGAGTTCTTTGATAACATATCCCCTATTAAATCCAAATCTATATCAACAATGAAAGTTAGTGGATCAAATATTGTATCTACTAGTAAAGGTACCTACAAGTAGGTATTGAAAGTAATAGAAACAAGAAAAAGCATTATATTTAGAAGAGAAACTAATCTAGGAGATAGTTTTTTCGCCTTCTTAGTAAAAGATAATCCTACAACCTATACATAAGCGATTAACTCTCAAAATGCAACTTTTTATAAGGAAGCAATAAATAATTAGTTACAATCTATTATATCCAATAATACTTGAGAACTTGTACACCTACCACATGTAAATAAACCATTAATACGCTATAAATAGGCGTTTAAAAAGAAACTAAAATCAATTGGTATTATTAATAAGTTTAAGGCTATATTATAGCAAAAGGCTTTAGACAAAAGGAATAAATAGATTATTTTTATACATATTATCCTGTAACTAAGAATATAATTATTATGCTCTTAATAGCAATTACTTTCATATATAAACTGGTAGTACACTAAATGAATGTTAAGATGACTTTTCTAAATGAAGACTTAGAATATAATATATATATATATATATATATATATATATATATATATATATATAGAGAGAGAGAGAGAGAGAGAGAGAGAGAGCAACTTGAGGGTTATAAAATATTATGTAAAGAAATAAAGTATATATACTAATTAAGTCACCAAATGATCTAAAACAGGCTCATAAACAATGGTATGAAAATTTTAAAATTAAATAATTATCATATAAATGATGCAGATATATGTACATATAGTAATTTTTCTCAAAATGATAGTGTTATTATCTGCCTTTATGTTGATGACATACTTATTTTTGGAACTAATATTAAATTAGTTAATACAGCTAAAAAAAAAATTTCATTTAAATTTGATTTAAAAGGCTTAGGAGATGCTAATGTAATCTTAGGTATTGAAGTAAAAAGAAAAAATGGTGGTATTGTATTATCAAAATCTCATTACATTGAGAAACTATTTGAAAAGTTTAATCATTTTTACTGTTACCTGTCAATGTACTTTATGATTACGGTTAACACTCATGAAAAGTATAGGTAGTACTATTTTTCAATTAGAATATTCAAGGATAACTTGTAGCCTCATGTATCTGATAAATTGTACTAAACTATATACAGTTTTTGTAGTAGGAATGCTAAGTAGACATACACATAACCCTGAAATAAAACATTAAACTGCGTTGTCTCAAATTTTGAGACACCTAAAAGGTAGTATATGCATGTAGTTTATATTACAGTGGTTATTATGTTATATTAGAAGGATATAGTGATGCTAATTAAAGCACTGATTCATATGAAATTAAACACACTAGCGGATATATCTTCACTTTAGGTGAAGGATCAATCTTTTGGAAGTCTACTAAGCAAACACATATCGCTCAGTCAACTATGGAATCCGAGTTTATTACCTTAAAAAATGTTAGATTAGAAACTGAGTGGCTTAAAAATCTCTTAGCTGATGTATCATTGTAGCCAAAACTTGTATCAGTCGTGTCTATTCATTGTTATTGTCAAGCAATTATAACAAAAGTAAATATTAAAATATATAATTGAAAGAGCAAGTATATTAGACTCAAATATGACATAGTGAAACGTATATTACATGATGGAGTCATATATATTAACTTTGCGAGGTCAAAAAAAGAATCTATCAGATCCTTTGACTAAAGGACTATTTAAAATATTAACCAATGATACATCGAAGAAAATAGGGCTAAGCCTAATATATGAGCTATTAGTGTCAACAACTCAACCTATATAAATACAAATCTCATGATATATGTTCAATGGGTAAACAACAAGATACGAAGTAGACGACTGTACTAATATAAATGAGCTTCTTTTATGGTGTATTAGTGAAAGGAGCACATGGTGGCATTCACATATATGGGTATGGAGGTAGAGGTCACTTCATATGAAAATATAAATGAATTCTTTAGAGTACTCATGAAATTCAGATAATGGTGTATAGCCAAAAAACACTAAACTGCAGAATTACTTGTAAAGAAAGAGTTTCGTGAGTGGCATGTACTTGAGATTTACACAAAAAGATTCATGATCATGACAATGGTGTCACCTGATTCCTGTAAACCTGTCTTGCTTACTCTAATGTCAGTTCAAGTTTTTGGCGACACTAGCACCATTGCAAAACTGTTACACATTAACCCGAAAAGTTTTTTGTAATTTTAAAACATGTGAAGGGATGTGTTTTGTTTCAAAATTTATTAAAAATGAGTAGAATTTCAAATATTTCAGTTTCCCTTCAAATTTAAAATTTCTGTTGCTTTAAAATTGTGGGTTTAGTCTCATAGCGAATTTTTCCAAGAAAGCTTTCTTATATATAAAATACGATTTTTGCCTTAGGGCTTAAGCTTCATTTAGGGGGATGTGAATTTGGTCCTATGAGGGAGTTATGCTAATAGCTCTAATATATGTCATTGACCACACACGTGCACGTTAAGCCATGTTATACTACTTTATGTCGTACCGAACCAAGTTTAAATCCATGTGCATGTGCATGTGTGTGTGCACATGTGTGATGGGTCGGGATGAGATGGACCGGCCCGCAGGTGTGGGTGCGGGTGCGGGTGCGGGTGTGGGTGTACTCATGTGAGTATATATATGTGTGTGTATGGATACTCGCGGAACTTTATTTCGTGTAATGGTGTACTCACACTTGTGTCTTTTCGTTTTGAAATAGACAGATGTGACTAGTCGGTCGGTCGCACCTATTATGTTTAAATCCAACGGACCAAAGCCTTTCGAAAGGATGCTTAATGCACTACTTCAAAGTCTATATGATTCAACTAAATATTCTAACAAATCATGAAGCATGCATACATGAAAAGAATGGGGAATTAACACCCCTAGTTGACTCATCCTCAACTTTTTCAAAATATGTAGCTTGTATGAGTTTTAAATCTCCTCTTATTTGGGCTCACATCTTGCCTCTATAGAGGGATACTGTAAAGTCATCACGGTGGCTCCACACAGACTTTGTTAGATGGACTCTCAATCATCTCATAGGCTACATTTAGAAGATGAGGGAAAAAAAAAAAGTGAGAGAGAGTTATTAGGGCCAAAAAATAATTGGGGAAGAATAGGTCGAATCCAAGTCATTTAGTGACATGGCTGGAATTAAAGCTATTAATTTATAAGCACATAAAATTTTAAAATTTCATAAATATCATTTAATTATATAACAAATCTCATTTATTATTTCATAAAATCAAGGCCACGACCCTCCTAAAATTAATTGTTCATCGTATAGACAAAAATATCTCTTTACTCCTAATGCTATAAAAAGGAGTGCAACTGGCCGCAACCTTGGAACCAGCAATGCAGGTGGGACCTTGACCGTAGGGCCCACCTTAATGTATGAATTATATATCCATGGTGTCCATCTATTTTAGAACATAGTCTAAAAATTATGCATATACAAATTTCAAGTAGATAATATCATAGGAAACAGTGATTATTTACCGTGAAAAACCTTGTATGGGTCACAAAAGTTTTGGATCAAGATGATATTAGCTTTTCCCTTTCATCCGGGTCTATTTGTCCTTGTTAACCGGTTGGATGGTCAATTAACATTACCGTGGACTTTAGGAAGTTCTTAATGGTGGACATTCAATGATCATTGTTTCTTGTTATGTGTTCCACTTGAAATTTGTGTCTACTTCATTTTTTGGACCATGGGTTAAATTAAGCTGGCAAAATAGATGGAGGGTGTTGATATATTAATTCATACATCAAGGTGGGTCCTATAGTTGATGTCCCACCACATCGTTGGTTTGGGGCCACAGCCAAATCAGGCTCCATAAGGCTTGTTAGGTGCACAATATTAAAGAGTATTAGATGATATGAAATTGGCAAAAAATAATTATCACCATGATAATGCATTAAGTAGGTTGTATTATAAAAAATAATGTCTAGCCATTGATAAATAAAAAATAGAAGTGTAGCCTACTTGATGAGTGGATATGGAGAATTATGGCACCAGGATCCTTTTGATCTAGGCCAAGATAATGGATGGGTTGGATGTGGCATGAACTTAACAGATCAGAAGTTATTTGCAGGGTAGGCAGTTACTTGTGGTCCAACCGGTTGGACTTGATACCTAATCATAGTAGAGAGATTGGATATTGAGCCATCTAGTCAATGCATGTAGACATGCATATGTATATGTTACTGGTGCACATGGTACATGTCTCACCAAATGATACGCGGCAAGAGATCATCTATTTGATTTTACGTAACATATTAGCTACTGAGCCACGTACTCATAGCATGCATGTGGACCTGTATTGTACATGGTACATGTCTCATTAAGTGACACGTGGGAAAAGATGTGTGGTGTCTGAGGTAGTGACTAAGCCCTAGAACGAATCGTGTTGGCTCAAGAGTAGGCAAGTTGACAGGCAATGCAGGGCATTGGCTGCATGGTTCAGAGAATGTAGAAGAAGAGTCCATTTTCATAAAGTGGTGTGTTCATATCTAGGTTTTTAGGGCTAGACTCCTGTGCTACTTTTTCATCGTTTAAAAAGCATTGAATCCTCATCTTTGCATGTGGCACTGATGTCCAGCTACCCAAACTATCTTAATTGTGGGTCCCATTATGGATGGAGCATGTCTCTAGAATCGTACCAATAAAGCATTCCTACCTGCACACAACTAATGACTATTAAATGAATGGTTAAAACTGTCTTATATATCTTCTTGGTGCAACTTTTAGGTTAATTATCTCTATCTATAGTTGGGTCAGCAATTTGGACGGTGTGGATTGTGAAGCAACAATGCCATGTGTACTTTTGTTAGAGTTGCTACCATGTGTTTTAAATGGGGAGAAAGTAGAATAGAAGTCTCTCTCCCTGCTCTCTATTATTTTGTTCTGCGTGTACTCATTTTTAAGAACTCTATAAAACCTGACTCGTTGGGGTGAGTCAACTCGGCTCAAGAAAGATCAAAACTCATTCAAGACTCATTTGACTCGATCAAGGCGACGCCACTCAGCTCAAAAGAGAAGGGCTATCAAGGGCTGGACCTAGGGTTGGCTTCGGCCTGATTTTGAACCATTTGGCTTGGCCTGATGAACTGAGCCTATTCAAATTTTTTATCTTGCCTGACCTGTTTATAGCCTTATACAAGAGTGTACAATATTTGTATTGCTAAAGACCAACAATCCTAATGAGTCAGGAGTGGGTTGGTATAAATTCAAAGTTATGAGAAGTAATGTCACGGTCTAAAAAGATATGAATGGAAGTAGTAAGAAAAGATATAAGGACCTATGATTTAACTGAAGGTTCGACCCTTAATAGAATAGATGGGCAAAAGTAGAATCATGTAGTCAACCCCAATTTATTATAATAAAGTTATAATCAGGGTTAAATGATGGTAATGAAGATGAAACATCTCTAAAGCCTAATTGTTGGCGTGAGTTGTATATTAGAGTGATTGTAGGAGTAAATGGTAGCTGTAATATTAGAAAGATTGTAATTTCCTAATTAGAGAGTCAACTTTAGTATGTCTAGGTGTAATATATGTGTAGCCTAATATAGAACATAGCCGACTACTATATGTAGCATTTCATCTCTGTACAAGGAAATATGAAAAATACAAAAAATATTCTCTATTCTCTACAAACTGTCATGGTATCAGAGACAACATGAAAGACATCAGACGTGATCCCCTGCCCCTTGGTATCTGTAGCCTCCTAAACTAAAGTCTTCCCACCCTACTTCTCCCACAGCCGACACTACTTCCAACCTTGGTGATCTCCATCATCTTCTACCCCGATGGAACTGACCACGAAGGTGACTGAAGCTTTGAATAAAGCCTCAATCTCGACACCGACAGTAGACGTGGGTGTTGCACTAATTGGCATCAAATTGGATGGATCCAATTATGCTCTTTGGTCCCAAGTGGTTGAGATGTATATCGCAGTCAAAAATAAATTGGGATATATCAATGGTGACTTTCATCAGCCGTCTCCAATGGATTCCACGTTCAGGCTGTGGCGAACTGACAATGCAATAGTCAAAGGATGGTTAATCAACTTTATGGAAGCCTCTCTTATCAGCACCTTCATTTGATATCCAATCGCCAAACAAGTGTGGGATGCTATTGTCACCACATTTTTTGACGGAAGTGATACCTCCCAAGTCTATGAACTCCGGCGGCATGTAAGCAGACTAAAGCAAGCTGGTGGTTCGCTGGAAAAGTTCTACAACGAACTGCAGGGACTTTGGTAAGAAATCAATTTTCATCGCCCAAATCTCATAGAGTACCCGATTGATGTGCAACACTATAACTCCATCCTTCAAGAAGACAAGGTGTATGTTTTCTTTGATGGCCTTGATGACTGCCTGGACCATATCGCAGTAGAGTATTACAAATGCAACATTTTCCTACGGTAGAGTAAGCATATGCCCATGTCCGTCCAGAAGCTGTTCGACAAGCTGTGATGACAACAACGGGCGGCGCGAATGACACACCGGGCGCAGTCTTGGCTTCCAAAAGCATTAAGAATGGCTTGAGTTCTGCCTCTAATGGTGGATCTTTGTCTCTAAACAGTAGCAGGTCATATGTTAGTCTACATTAGAAGCAGAAGACCAATACCAAGGGGACAAAATGCTCTCATTGTGGGAACACTATGCACACCTGTGACACATGCTTTAAATTGCATGGATATCCAAATTGGTGGCATGATCTTCTTGGGATATGTCGTCCATCAGAAAGGTTATCGTTGTTATGACCTGAATACTTGGTGCACCTATGTGACTATGGATGTTTCTTTCCTTGAGACCGACACTTTCTTCTCCCCTATATCTCATTCTTCTCTTCAGGGGGAGACACGAGATGAAGAGCTGAATTGGCTAAAGTTTGACTGGTTTGATGGCACTGAGAATACAGAAACAGTTGTACCAGCTAACAACCCATCTCCTAATATATCTCCTGACGCTGCAAATATACCCCCCTGCCTAACGACCCGTCTCCTAAAAATATCACCAAGGTAAGTTCTCCTACCACACTTCTTGTCTCAAATAACGAGGTTAATCGTGGTTATGAGATACCTTGCAAGCATAATCATGGCAAACCACCGAATAGATACTCACCTGAGATCGAGGCATAAAAATTAAAATATCTCATTGCCAATTATATCTCTACTGAGAGACTTTCTGAACCACTCAAGAACTTTGCGAATGATCTATCTTCGCACCATATTCTTACAAGTGTTGACGAGACATTAAAGGATCCAAGATGGGTTCAAGTAATGAAGGAAGAAATGAGGCACTAATAAAGAACGAGACATGGATCCTTGTTCTTTTACCTGAAGGACAGAAGACAGTAGGGTGCAAATGGGTATTCTCTATAAAGTACAAAATTGATGGAACAATCGAGTGCTACAAAGCACGACTAGTAGCAAAAGGCTATACTCAGACATATGGGGTAGATTATCAGGAGACGTTCTCACCAGTGGCCAAGTTAAATACTATTAGAGTTCTGTTATCTCTTGCAGCAAACCTGGATTGGTTGTTGCATCAATTTGACGTGAAGAATGCCTTCCTCTATGGAGATCTTGAGGAGGAGATCTACATGGATGTTCCCCCATAATATAAGGCGACCTCTGGTCGAGTTGTGTGTAAACTACAATAAACACTTTACGGCTTAAAACAATCTCCTCGAGCCTAATTCGGATGGCTTAGCTTGGCTATGAGGAAGTATAGTTTTCGACAGAGTAATTCAGACCATACTCTCTTTCTAAAACATCAAGGAAGCAAGATAATAGCGTTAATAGTGTACGTAGACGACGTGATTATTACGGGACATGATCAGGAAGAAATCTCAAAACTTCAAAAACAATTGGCAGCCAAGTTTGAAATGAAAATTTTGGAAGGGCTCAAGTATTTTCTGGGGATTAAGGTCGCTAGATCCAAGCAAGGTATATTTCTTTCTCAGTGAAAATATACCCTCGACTTGTTATCAAAAGTTGGATTACTGGAATGTAAACCTACAGATACACCAATAGTCCAAAATCATAAACTAGGAGAATACCCCGACCAAGTGCCAACAAACAAAGGAAGGTACCAAAGATTGGTTCAATGATCCAAATCCTCAGGTACCTAAAGTCCTCCCTTAGAAGAGGACTTATGTTCTCAAAGACCAATCATCTAAGGATTGAAGGCTACACAGATGCTGACTGGGCAAAAAATATTTTATTTAGAAAGTCTACCTCGGGGTATTTTATATTTGTTGGAGGGAACTTGGTGACGTGGAGAAGTTAGAAACAAAAGGTAGTAGCATTATCAAGTGCAGAAGCAGAATTTCATTGGATGGCTAAGGGTCTTTGCGAACTCTTATAGCTAAGAAGGCTGTTAACAGAAATTGGCTTCACTCTAAACTGTGAGATGGATCTCTTCTGTGACAACAAAGCTGCTATCGATATCTCTCATAATCCGATCCAATATGATCGAACCAAACACGTCGAGGTAGATCGGCATTTTATCAAAGAGAACCTTGAAGCCAAGATAATCCGTTTCCCGTTCATCAAGTCCGAAGATCAATTGGCAAATATTCTTACCAAAGCCATGTGTAGTAAGAACTTCTACAACTCACTTGACAAGTTGGGCATTAGAGATCTATACGCACCAACTTGAGGGGGAGTGTTGGCGTGAGTTGTATATTAGAGTAATTGTAGGAGTAAATGGTAGCTGTAATATTAGAGAGATTATAATTCCCTAATTAGAGGGTCAAGTTTAGTATGTCTAGGTGTAATACATGCATGTAGCCTAATACAGGCCATAGCCGACTACTATATGTAGCATTCCATCTCTATACAATGAAACATGAAAAATACATAAAATGTTATCTATTCTCTACAAACTATCACTAATTTTCAAAACCAAAAAATAAATACTCAACTAAAGTCACTTGGCTAGGCTCACCAGATTTTCGTGTCGAATTGAATTTTCGAGTTTGAAACCTTGGTGTGTGCACATAAGTGTATTGATCTTTTAAGACTTAAAAATCTATAACTAGATCAAGATAGGTCTACATGCCTTTTAGCTATTCCAACATGCTTGGATGCCCAATGTGAAGGGAAATAAAATTCATTCAATTTATGGTGAACAAAAGAACCAAAGTCGGGTTACACCATTTTACACGGTCGAAAACCGTCTTAAAGGGCCATAAAGGACGGTCTTGGACTGTTGCAAGAGCTGTCATATTTTGGGGCATCGTATTACTTAAAAGACGGCCTTAAACCGTCTCTAAAGAAGGACGGTCATGGACCATCTCTAAAGAAAGATGCTCTATGATCGTCTATAAGGGTAGACAGTAAATGTCTATTTTGAAGCTAAGAACGACGGTCCTAGACCCTAAAAAGGACGGTCTTAGACCGTCCTTAAAAAGGACTGTTTTGGACCATCCTTTTTAAGGACTATTTTGGATAGTATCTGATGAGCCTAAATAGGACGGTCTTAGACCGTCCCTGATGCTAAAAGACCTGATAATAAAAAATCTGATATATTCAATTGAAACCTGTATTTTTTAATATTTTAAACATAAAAAAATGTTGCAATACAATTAAAACTAAATATTAAACAAATTTTATATTACTTCACAATAAAAATATATATATAATATTTACAACAATAAATTGAAAATGGTCTTGAATAAAAATAAATAAATAAAAAATAAATCCTCTGTGGTCTACTCCTAGCACGAGTGGGGTCAAAAGGCTGAAGTGCTTGTAGGCCTAAATTTAGGCACAATTAATTAAAATCCTGCACACAAGGAAAAAAAAAAAGAGTAAAAATGTAGCATTCAACAAAGATAAAATAAATGAATTAAAAAATATGCCATTAATTACAAGGTTGAAAGATTTTACCAACAATGACTTATGCAAAAAAACTAGAATATGCTTTTAGGAGAATCAATTGACCAAAATACCTTTTTTTTCCTTTTGATTTTTCCCTAGAAAGTGTCATGGTAAAGCATTTTTGTGCTCTCATGGTGTGTTCATCACATCCAACCCATACAACAGGTTCATTCCACCATGATGATCATGTGAGGCCAAAAAATTAAGTCTAATAATCAGGTGGGCTACATATAAATTTGAAGGTCTTTAGGTGGTTTTGGCCAATCTTTTATTCCATTCTAATACAATAAACATTGGATTTACCAGACGATGTGGAATTAAGAATAGGTTAATGTTTAGGTTTAGGAAATCGGGTTCGGGTTCGGGATTGGGTTCAGGTTTGAATTTTCAAGTTTAGGTTTAGGTTTAGGTTAGGGAGTTGAGATTAGGATTAGGTGTAGGTTTAGGTTTAAGGATTTGAGAATACATTTAGGTTTTAGGTTTAGGTTTAGGTTATAGGTTTAGGTTTAGGTTTAGGTTATAAGCTATAGGTTTAGGGAATTGAGAATAGGTTAAGGTTTAGGTTTAGGAAATCGGGTTCGGATTCGGGATCGGGTTTAGGTTTGGGTTTTCAAGTTTAGGTTTAGGTTTAGGTTAGGGAGGTGAGATTAGGATTAGGTGTAGGTTTAGGTTTAGGGATTTGAGAATACATTAAGGTTTTAAGTTTAGGTTTAGGTTATAGGTTATAGGTTTATGTTTACGTTTAGGTTAAGGTTTAGGTTTAGGTTATAAGCTATAGGTTTAGGGAATTGAGAATAGGTTAAGGTTTAGGTTTAGGAAATCGGGTTCGGGTTCGGGATCGAGTTTAGGTTTGGGTTTTCAAGTTTAGGTTAGGGAGTTGAGATTAGGATTAGGTGTAGGTTTAGATATAGGGATTTGAGAATACATTTAGGTTTTAGGTTTAGGTTATAGGTTATAGATTAAGGTTTAGGTTTAGGTTATAAGGTATAGGTTTAGGGAATTGAGAATAGGTTAAGGTTTAGGTTTAGGAAATCGGGTTCGGGTTTGGGTTCGAGATCAGGTTTAGGTTTGGGTTTTCAAGTTTAGGTTAGGGAGTTGAGATTAGGATTAGGTGTAGGTTTAGGTTTAGAAATTTGAGAATACATTTAGGTTTTAGGTTTAGGTTTAGGTTATAGGTTATAGATTAAGGTTTAGGTTTAGGTTATAAGCTATAGGTTTAGGAAATTGAGAATAGGTTATGGTTTAGGTTTAGGGATTCAGATTTGGGTTCGGGATCGGGTTTAAGTTTGGGTTTTCATGTTTAGGTCTAGGTTTAGGTTAAGGAGTTGAGATTAGGATTAGGTGTAAGTTTAGGTTTACGGATTTGAGAATACATTTAGGTTTTAGGTTTAGGTTTAGGTTTTACGCTTAGGTTTAGGTTATAGGTTTAAGTTATAAGTGCAGGTTATAGGTTTAGGTTTAGGTTAGGTTACAGGTTAAGGTTTAGGGAATTGAGAATAGGTTAAGGGTTTAGGTTTAGGAAATTGGGTTCAGGTTCGGGATCGGGTTTAGGTTTGGGTTTTCAAGTTTAGGTTTAGGTTTAGGTTAGGGAGTTGAGATTAGGATTAGGTGTAGGTCTAGGTTTAGGGATTAGAGAGTACATTTAGGTTTTAGGTTTAGGTTTAGGTTTTAGGTTATAGGTTTAGGTTTAGGTTTTAGGTTTAGGTTTAGGTTTTAGGTTTAGGTTATATGTTATAAGTTTAGGTTATAGGTTATAGGTTAAGGTTTAGGTTATAGGTTATAGGTTTAGGTTTAGGTTAAGGTTTAGGTTTAGGTTATAGGTTATAATATATAGGTTAAAGCTTTAGGGAATTGAGAATAGGTTAAAGATTAAGGTTTAGGTTTAAGATATCGGGTTCGGGTTTGGGTTTGGGATTGGGTTTAGGCTTGGGTTTTCAAGTTTAGGTTAGGGAGTTGAGATTAGGATTAGGTGTAGGTTTAGGTTTAAGGATTTGAGAATACATTTCTATTTTAAGTTTAGGCTTAGGTTTAAGTTATAGGTTTAGGTTATAAGTGCAGGTTATAGGTTTAGGTTTAGGTTAGGTTATAGGTTAAGATTTCGGGAATTGAGAATAGGTTAAGGTTTAGGTTTAGGAAATCGGGTTCGGGTTCGGGATTGGGATCAGGTTTAAGTTTTCAAGTTTAGGTTAGGGAGTTGAGATTAGGATTAGGTGTAGGTTTAGGTTAGGGATTTGATAATACATTTAGGTTTTAGGTTTAGGTTTAGGTTTTAGGTTTTAGGTTAAGGTTAGGTGATAGGTTAAAGTTTAGATTATAGGTTATAGGTTAAGGTTTTAGGTCATAGGTTTTGGTTTAGGTTAAGGTTATACGTTTAGGGATTTGAGAATACATTTAGGTTTTAGGTTTAGGTTGGGTTATAGGTTAAGGTTTACGGATTTGGGTTAAGGTTATAGGTTTAGGTTTAGGTTTTAGGTTTAGGTTAAGGTTTAGGGATTTGAGTTTAGGTTATAGGTTTAGGTTTAGGTTTAAGTTACAGGCTTAGGTTATAGGTGATAGGTTATATTTTTAGGTTAAGGTTTAGGAATTCGGGTTCGGGTTCAGGTTCGAGTTTGGATTCAGGTTTAGGTTATAGGTTTTGGGATTTGAGAATAGTTTTAGGTTATAAGTATAGGTTTAGGTTAGTTATAGGTTAAGGTTTAAGGATTTGAGAATAGTTTTAGGTTATAAGTACGGTTTTAGGTTTGGGTATAGGCTTAAGTTATAGGTTTTAGGTTATATGTTTAGGTCAAGGTTTAAGAATTCAGGTTCGGGTTCGGGTCTGGGTTCGGGTTTAGGTTATAGGTTTTGATTTTGGTTTAGGTTATAGGTTAAGGTTTAGGTTTAGGTTTAGGTTATAGGTTTTGGGATTTGAGAATGGGTTCGGCTTTAGGTTATAGGTTTTGATTTTGGTTTAGGTTATAGGTTATAGGTTATAGGTTTTGGGATTTGAGAATAGGTTTAGGTTAAGGTCATAAGTTTAGGTTTAGGAAATCGAGATCGAGTTCGGATTCGGGTTTAGTTTTGGGTTTTTAAGTTTTGGTTTAGGTTTAGGTTAGAGAGTTGAGATTAGGATTAGGTGTAGGTTTAGGTTTAGAGATTTGAGAATACGTTAAGGTTTAAGTTTAGGAAATCGGGTTCGAGTTTGAGATCAGGTTTACGCTTGGGTTTTAAGTTTAGGTTTAGGTTTAGGTAATAGGTTCAGGTTATAAGTGTAGGTTTAGGTTTAGGTTTAGGTTATAGGTTTAGGTTTAGGTTTAGGTTATAGGTTTTGGGATTTGAGAATAGGTTTAGGTTATAAGAATAGGTTTAGATTATAAGTATAGGTTTAGGTTTAGGTTTTATGTTTAGGTTAAGTTTATAGGTTTAAGTTTAGGTTTAAGTTAGGTTATAGGTTAAGGTTTAGGGAATTAAGCTTAGGTTATAGGTTCAGGTTAAGGTTTAGGTCAGAGGTTAAGGTTTAGGTTATAGGTTAAGGGATTTGATAATAGGTTTAGGTTAAGGATATAAGTTTAAGTTTAGGTTTAGGTTAACGTTTAGGAATTTGAGATTAGGTTTAAGTTATAGGTTTAGGTATAGGCTTAGGTTATGGGTTATAGGTTATATGTTAAGGTTAAGGTTTAGGAATTTGGGTTCGGGTTCAGGTTTGGATTCGGGTTTAGGTTATAGGTTTTGGGATTTGAGAATAGTTTTAGGTTAGGTTATAAGTTAAGGTTAAGGATTTAAGAATAGTTTTAGGTTATAAGTAAGGTTTTAGGTTTAGGTATAGGTTTAAGTTACATGTTATAAGTTATATGTTTAGGGTAAGGTTTAGGAATTCGGGTTCGGGTTCGGGTTTAGGTTATAGGCTTTGGTTTTGGTTTAGGTTATAGGTTTTGGTTTAGGTTTAGGTTATAGGTTTTGGGATTTGAGAATGGGTTCGGGTTTAGGTTATAGGTTTAGGTTTTGGTTTAGGTTATAGGTTTAGGTTTTGGTTTATGTTATAGGTTTAGGTTTAGGTTTAGGTTACAGGTTTTGGGATTTGAGAATAGGTTTAGGTTTAAGTCATAAGTTTAGGTTTAGGAAATCGGGATAGGGTTCGAGCTCGGGTTTAGTTTTGGGTTTTCAAGTTTAGGTTTAGGTTTAGGTTAGGGAGTTAAGATTAGGATTAGGTGTAGGTTTAGGTTTAGAGATTTGAGAATACATTAAGGTTTAGGTCTAGGAAATTGGGTTCGGGTTCGAGATCGGGTTTACGTTTGAGTTTTAGGTTTAGGCTAAGCGTTTAGGGATTCAGATTCGGGTTTAGGTTTGGGTTTTCATGTTTAGGTCTAGGTTTAGGTTAGGGAGTTGAGATTAGGATTAGGTGTAGGTTTAAGTTTAGGGATTTGAGAATACGTTAAGGTTTAGATATAGGAAATCAGGTTCAGGTTTGAGATCGGGTTTACGTTTGGGTTTTAGGTTTAGGCTAAGGGTTTAGGGATTCAGATTTGGGTTCGAGATCGGGTTTGGGTTTAGGTTTTACGTTTAGGTTAAGGTTACAAGTTTAGGTTATAGGTTTAGGTTTAGGTTATATGCTTAGGTTTAGGTTAGGTTATAGGTTACGGTTTAGGGAATTGAGAATAGGTTAAGGTTTAGGTTTAGGAAATCGAGTTCGGGTTCGGGTTTGTGTACGGATTTAGGTTTGGGTTTTCAAGTTTAGGTTTAGGTTAAGGAGTAGATTAAGATTAAGTGTAGGTTTAGGTTTAGGGATTCTCTAGTATTATCTACTATTGAACCTAGTATTATCTACTACATACTAGTAACATACAACCAATATTGGGGCACCATACCATAAGCTACAAGAATTTCATGTCCCCCTAAACAAGGTATCCTCCATTGATAACATACACACACACACACACACACACACACACACACACACACACACACATATATATATTATAAGTTTTTTTTTTTATTTACATTCCCAAATACATTCAGCATCCATCCAAGAAAATTGAAACAAGTACTGTCAATTTATGACTAACAGTTGAAAAGAAAAATTATGCATCTTATCTTACCGACCGCCTTATGTTTCTTTTTACCTTTGTAACTCTCATATCTGTTGCAGCTGTTAGTTCACCATCAGTAGTCTCCTTAACCAAATCTTTGTGCAATCCCTCCATTTGAAGCAGTGGCTGAAGTTACAAGAAGTAGGATTGATTAGTCTTTTCATATTTTGAAAAAAATCAAATTCTTTATTTTTGACTGCAAGTCTACTTATAATTATCATTGGCTCTTAATCTATTTATAATGAAAATCTTAAATATCACCTGATAGTGCTCCTTTGATAAATGTCCTGTTTGGAACAAATAATTTGTTTGATCATATATGTCCTGCTTGGAACAAATAATTTGTTTTATCATAGTGCATACCAAATAGAGGAAATCATACACATCTGTTACGACATCTAGATTTGATGCCACCTAGCAAAAAGAAGAAAGAAGGTGATTCATATTTATGCTTATGAAACAAAGTCTAATAGTTTACATAGCTAGGTTATTAAACTAATAAATTCTAAGAAAATAGCAAGTGTCAAGACCTATGGCATAAAAAAAAAATCGTTGCATGGATTAACAATCAAACAACAATGGTAAAGGGAAGAAAACTAACTTCTTTCTTGCTCCACATAATCTAGTTGGGGTGTTGTATGAGTTCATGTAAGACCTGCAGACACCACATGCATATAAATTAGTTCATGTAAGACCTGAGGACACCACATGCATATAAATACAATCATTAAAATCTAAAAAATATTAAAATCAATCAACGTGCATCAGATAACTAGAAAAAGCCCCTAATTACCTTAGTTCCAATCAAAACACCTAAAAACAAGTACCCGGCATCCTGAACTCCCATTGATTTTCATCAAATAAACACGAACTTTAAAAACTAATAAACAGAAAAGTATATACATGACCACTCCATTTTGCAGATAATCCAAGTATGAAGAACATCTGGGTCAATACATATGCATCAAATTGCTTGAGAACATCCCAAGTTCCCTTTATTTTGGTCCCAAACAGGTTCACATGGGTGTAAAAAAAATTATATAAAAAAAAAATCCAGCCAAACCATACTAAATCCTCATTGATTTTCACCAAATAATAAATAAATTTTAAAAAGAGATACGCCCATATGAGAGTATAAGAGAAAAATAATCTGCAATAGAATCCAAACCGATTCAAATCTAAATTACCACAAATAACCACACAGACTTCAAGAACTAACAAATGCAAAAGCACCCCACATGAGATTACCTAAAATATAACATTAAAAATAAACAATAGTAAACAAAAGCTCTAAGACTGCCACATGAACTGCTATAGCTTCATGGAATGAAACTAATCTTGATGATGGAGTTCTAGGATTGCATTCAACTCAATTTAACATTACCTATAATAAAACTTTTTTTTTGGAGAATTAATGCAAGAAATATCAAGAAAACGTACCTCACACTAATCCAAGGAGTCAGTAGCTTTAACTGACTTCATATCATTCCCACAATTGGTACTATTCCTTTCAAGCAAAGGACAAAAAAATACCAAAGCATCCCAGCTTAAATCAGATTTATCATGAAGCACATTGCGTACTACAACAGGCTGGCCCTTAATCCAATGCTGCTGAAAATGTTCAAGATCTTCACCCTGAAGATCCTTTGCACTAGGACAATATAAATAGTTATCATAAGACTCCTCTCTAACAGCGGCTTCTCACAACTTCCCATCAAATCCCATTGCTTGATCATGCATGCCAACACAAAAGGGACAGTAGGAAGAAGCATCTAACATTTTAGGAAAGTCATAACTATAAGCTATTTCTTCTGCATTTATTTAACTTACCAGTATAGTTTCTCATCATAGCCACATTCTGCCTGACGAGGCTGATTAAAAGATGGTTTTTCCCATCCTACAAAAAAAATCCATCAGAGGAAAGACATGGTTTAAAGGCTATTTATTAAAAATAATAATTAATAACAATAAAAGGCATGAACATCATGCACCTACCCTGTAGCTTTTCCTCTATTTCCAGCTCAATTCTCTGTTCCTAATTGATTTATTTCAGTACTGGAAGAAGGATGCAAATCAAATAATGGGCATTTAGAATTTTGTCAATCTTGTCTATATCCCTTACAGGACCCTCAAAGAGATGGAATATCAATAGGCAAGTTGCTGCTACTACCAAAAAAGAAAACAAAAAAGGGAGGCAAGACAGGAGATGGAGAATGCCACAGTTGAAGGGCACGTTTGGATGAACCTCCAAATCAGTATTGGATCAGCATCATTAGTAAAACCCATCCACTTTATGCTTGAGGTGACACAGAAAATGGAAACCGCATTAAGCAGGTTCCCATTTTCATGCTTTTTCAACCCCAAATCCATAGTAAGAAAACAGCAGGTAATACTTGTTCTTATCTCACTATCATTTTAATGCGTCTGCCTATAAATAGAACTAAAAAAATGAAAGAATTAATATTTAATAAAGATGAAGTACTAGCTCTAGTGAAGTAAAAATATGCCAATAAACTGTTCAGATACCGGCAAATCATAACTAGATTCTCACAGGAAAAGAAAAAGAGCAAACAGGCCATTGCAAAAATTTGTAGTGCAGAGGCACCATAATTTACCCCACAAAAAGAGACATCACCAAAATTGCAAGAGAGAAAAATGCAGAAAAGTCTTCTCAAGAGAACATACAAAAATAGGGTAGATTAATCTTTAAAAAGTTGTATAAATGTTCCGTCATTTTTCATTACTTGTCATAATATTACAATAACAAAGGTTTTCCATGAAACGTTTTTTAAAAAAAAAGAAGAATTTTTTGGGACAGTTCACTGAATGGGACCTTTTATGCTTTCAAACTATCATTTTTGCACCTTTTATGAATGGTATAATGTTTGCATTGAATTGACTTTTTTTGGGACAGTTCACTGAATGGGACTGTTAAAAACACAAGCCTGTTACCTGATATAAAACAATAATAACCGGGAACGGAACATACCTTACGAATATTTCCTATGTTTACTCCACCTTTACCCATCACTTTACCCACTGCATGGGCCACGATGACAATCTCCAGGGTTGAAGGCAGTCTATACAAATGAAAATATACAAAGAACAGGCTTTGATAAAAATTAAAATACTCAAATAACCAGCCTAAAGCAGAGGCAAAACTCTAAGATATGAAATACAAACCCTCTATACGGCTTTGAAGAATATGAAGGAATAGATCCATAGCCGTTCTCCCCAACCTTCATTTAAAGAAAAAACAAAAGGAGATGAGTTACCTAAGAAGGGAAAGATGTTGCATTATTGCAAATGAGTTCCAACAACTAGCATCAACCAGTGGCTCGGACAAAAATTGTCAAGGTTAATCATGGGCGAGAAACTGAAAAACAATTAAAGAGATGCATCATGCTATATAATGCCCTACTATTTAGTTGCTAGGGAATTCATACCATGGTTTATGTTTCATGGAGAATGTTAGAGTTGGTATAGTATTTCTCCAGGAATGAATTTTTTTTAGTTGATACAGTCTTTTCTGAGGAAACTGGCAAAAGTCAAGAGTTTTGTTTCAATTCCCTAGGTTTTTTACATTCAGGGAAAAAGGTGTACAAGCTACACTTTCAGGTGAGCTCCACAAAAAACATCGGGCTCACCTATCATATCGGAAAACAGAAGATTGAAATGGGGAATGAAAAAATCAGAGCATGCCAAGCAGCCACTCAAAATGCAGAAAACTTCAGCTTCTACGCCTCCTTACGAACTAGCAGCAAGGAGACAATTCCTACTCACCCACTTATCGGGCCCCATGCTCACCCTCCGCCAGCTACTATCCTTCACCCTACATTATCCAGATACCCTAAACAAATAAACAAACAAAATACCTGCAGCCTAAGTCTCTACAACAGATAGACCAGATCTGCCCCGCCCTCCCATACAAAGTCTTTGAACATAGCCCATCTGCTACTGAGAAAATCATTTCCTTTGGCGATTACATCTAATGACTGAGCAACAATGCAGACAACTAGAAAAATTTGCAGACAATGTATCTGATCATTTCTCCTCTCTGTCAGAAGCATTCACCAATTTCCAACTACAGGCTCTGCTTAAACCCTCATGGGGAAATGGCGTGAGATCCTGGTCTTTCACTAGGTGGGCCATCATGGGTATGTTCCCTACTGCAATAAAATAAAATAAAATCTAGATGGTTAGTTCATCAGGTAGTCTAGTTGAATGTGGACATATGCACATTCACCAATTGACCACCTACCAAATGAACGGTTGAGATCTTTCGCATGTGTGTGGAACTAGTATTAGGCACAGGACCAATTGCAATTCCATCCCACCTAATCCCTTCTAATTTCACTGCCCAAACACACCCTAAATCCCCAAATCCCTAAATCGATATTGAGATTGAGAGAGATTGAGAGAGAGAGAGAGAGATACCTCACTATCGTAAATGACCTTCAACCGAGCTTCAAAGAGAGAGAGAGGGCGTGCGTGGGTAGGACGTTTGGCAACGGACCGCAAGAGACGGAGAGGGAGGGACAGATTGGGGAACAGAGAGAGAGAGAGAGAGAGAGAGAGAGAGAGAGAGAGAGATTGGGGAAGGAATAGAGAGAGGGAGGAAGATGAGAGCTGGAGAAAGATCGGGAGAGAGATAGGGTTAGGGAACGGGGAGAGAGAGAGAGAGAGAGAGAGAGAGAGAGATGAAAAAAAAATGGGCGTGGCTCTGTTTTGAGCGCGTGCCCAACGTTGGGAAACAGTGGTCGGTGCTGTGTGGGATCCACCATGATGTATGTGTTACTTCCATGTCGTCCATCTATTTTTATAGATCATTTTATTACATGAGACCAAAAATGGGGTATATCCCAATCTCAAGTGGACCACATTACAGGAAACAGTGTTGAATAAGCGTCGACCATTAAAAATATTTTAGGGGCCATAAAAGTTTTGGATCAAGCTGATTTTTGTTTTTTCCCTTCATCTAGGCCTATATGACCTAATCAACATGTTGGATGTCAAATAAACAGTACAATGGGCCTTAGGAGGATTTTAACAGTGGATATCCAATCACTATTGTTTTCATATGGTGCGGTCCACCTGAGATTTATATCCCTCTTATTTTTAGGATCAAGCGATAAAATGATCTTTAAAAATGGATGAACAGAATGGATGAAACACATACATCATGGTGGGGCCCACAGAGCACTGACCACCAGCCATGGGGATGGTGGCTGTTGGATGTCAAATAAACAGTACAATGGCCCACAGAGCGTCGACCATTAAAAACATTTTGGGGGCCATAGAAGTTTTAAATCAATTTTTTCTCTGTGCTGGGGTCCACTGGAACTTTAGATTTAACTCGTTCTTTAGACATTGCCCTAAAATGATCTCTCCAAATGGATGGAAGGTATGGATACAAAAAATGCATCATGGTGGGGCCTAAGAATGAGAGGTATATAAATCTCAGGTGGACCACACCACATGAAAACAATAGTGATTAGATATCCATCATTAAAAATAAGACAGATTTAGCTATCAAGTGGACCATATTGTAAAAGGCAGTGGAGGATTGAACGTCTACCGTTGAAACCCTTTTAGGGGTCATGGAAGTTTTGGATCATTACGAAATTTGTTTTTCCTCTTCATCCAGGTCTTTGTGACCTTATGAATAGATTGGATGGAAAATAAATGTTACGGTGGGCCCTACAAAAGTTTTAACGGTGAAAATCAATTTTCTGCTGCTCTTTGTGGTGTGGTCCAGTTGATCTTTGGATATGATTTTTTCCTTTTGGATAACGGTTCGAAATGATCTCGAAATATGAATGAACGTTGTGGATATAATAAATACGTAACTGTGGGGCCCATGTAACTTTGATATCTTTTCAGTCGTTCATACAACTCGAAGTTCGAGGAGTGTCAGCGCTCGTCTTCGAGCAGCGGCCGATCCGCTTGAAGGAAAAAGTAGGGGCATTTTCGACCTTTGGCAAGGCATCCGTACAGCTGGGGCGTATTCTCGCATGGGAAAATGAGGTGGGCGTAGTCTCGTAAATGGGCCATAAATGGGTCGTACAGTTGTAAATTTCTCTATTAGAGGAGTCGCGCTGGGTAACTCGCGCCAGGCATGTTGAGGTTACTTTCACAAACTCAGAGCCACGTGGGAGGAACTTTAACTAGATCCACCCCAGCCATCAGATACGATGCCTTATGTTAATCATTTACTATAGAAATCATGATCATCCAAAACTTTAGGGACCCAAGAAGGGTGTGATAGATCTTATAGATAGTGTGGATTTCATACAATACCCCAAGCTAGTGAAAATAACCCACATTTTGGGGGCCATAGAAGTTTTAAATCAATTTGTTCTCTGTGCTGGGGTCCTTTGGAACTTTGGATTTAACTCGTTCTTTAGACATTGCCCTAAAATGATCTCTCCAAATGGATGGAAGGTGTGGATACAAAAAATGCATCATGGTGGGGCCCAAGAATGAGAGGTATATAAATCTCAGGTGGACCACACCACATGAAAACAATAGTGGTTGGATATCCATCATTAAAATCCTCCTAAGGCCCACTTTACTATTTGTTTGACATCCAATCTGTTTATTAGGTCATATAGGCCCCAACAGAGTTCTTTGTTGCCCAGTTCCTTTGGCCTAACCTCAACCAACTTGATGCCAAACTTAATGTAACGCCCGTGAAAAATTCGTACTTGGGCTCGAGTACCAACTCGACCCGAAATCGCGTAAAATTAATTTCCATGGAAATTAAGCGTAAGTTAGCTAGCGCAACGCTAGAGTAGCTGGGAAATAGTCCCTGATCACTTTAAATACGTTCTACAAGACCCAAATCGAGTAGAACAAACAACTCTACGATACTCTATAACCTCGGATCAAACTCTAAGCAGGTTTGTTCTCTGGACCACATTGAATTTTTGTATTGGATTTAGACCGCGCGTCGAAGGTCCGATACTTCCTATCTTAGACCGTTAGAACCGCCCAGCTGGACTTGACAATCATTTCAAAAATCAAGTCAAACCGATAATCACAGACTATTTCGTTGAACCCGGACTGAAGCGACCGCGAATAGGGACAGAATTGGAATTTCAAATTCAAATCTGGTACACGACTTGACGCGTTAGTATTAAGCGTTCTGACTGTCAGAATTCATCCAGATTACACCCTCAGATCAGGAAAAATTTCTATTTATTATCATGAGACTTTCAGCCCTGATCTACGTGCGGTGACCGCTGAACTGAAACTGGTCCGCCACGTGCGATCTGTGAACCCTGTCAGACTGAAAACTTAATGCGTGCTACATCTAGTACGCATGAGCTTAAGTCTGATCGCAATCGACCAGGGGACCACCAGAAAGCAGCTTTTGGACCGAAACAGCCCCGAAATGGATAGGCACCAAGTAAACTTCGTTCCGGAGCTTGTTTCCGACGTTTTTAAGCTTATAAAAGGGGTTGAAACCCTCATTTCCCTCTCCCATCCGAAAATTACAAACCCAGAGAAAAGGGGAGAGAGTTTGAGAGAGAGATTGGAAGGAAATTTTCCCGTTTCCGAGCCGCCGATTGTTACTGTTTCAGCAACTCTTCCCAATCACCTGGACGGTGATTTCTCCGCTTTTTCAGGTATGAAACGACCCTAAAACTCACTGATTTAGGGATTACTTGGATTCGTAGCGTGTTAGCTAACGTATTTCGTAAATCAGGTTCTCCTACTTCCGTAGACGAAGCGTATACGCTCCGTTCAAAATCCCGCATCCGTAAGAGACTAGGTGAGGATTTTAGACGCTTTGATTGACGATTTACAACGCTTTCAATGTCGTTTAATAGTAGATTATCGACGGCACCGCCGTTTGACATGTACAACATGCTCTCCGTTTCCTGTTTCGTAAATTAACGAAGAATATGAGATTTAGGGCATTTTAGTCATTTGTAGGAAGTGCGGTCTACATTCATATTTCGCTGACGTGATTGACATGGTTTGTTGTCGCATTAGGGAGTTAGGAATGCTTGCATAATTAGTTCGGCGAAGAGATTCGCCTAGTTGCGCACTTTGGGTCGACATACTATATGTAGACTTAAGTGTGTAGTGTATGTATTTGTATAAATGCTTGTATTAGTATGTATTGAATTAAATGATGTTATGTAGTAGTTTGAGATTGATTTCTTGGTTAATATGCTGACCTAAATGATTTCCTACATGTTGACCATATGCATGATTCCATTACATGCATGGAATATATGTGTTTGAAGATTTGCTTAAGTTGAATGTTATAACATGTGTTAACATGCTCACATGATTGTATCTAAATTCCAATACCTTTACATATATTGCTAATGTGATTCCATAGATGTGTGGGACTAGACTTAGTCCAGGCAGTCGGTAACCGAGCGAATTCATGGCTGACTGGTCATAGCCACGAACGACGCGTCGATGAACGTAATTCGTGTTTAGAGTTGGCGGCAGTGGTTAGGCCACGCGAAGTGTTTTACGCACTTCATGTCGTTCGACTTGAGATGCGATCGCGCTAGTCGAGCCCGTCACGTAACCCGACTGGCCGATGTATGTTCACCTTGTATGTGTCATAACTGCTTGAACCTAGGGTACTGAACTTACCACTGAAAACTCTGTTAACCATGGTACCTTGATCCACGAAGACTCATGAGCCGGGCATGGTGGTATGGGACACCGTGGTCGAGCTGTCGGCCTACGCTGGGGCCACAAACCTCCCCGTAGTGACCAGTGAGCGCCTAAACTCGTGAGCAGATTATGGTGGTATGGGACACTATATTCTAGCTGTCGGCCTACACTGATCAGGCGACGAGCCCTTTGTAGTGACCGCGAGCATATTCTGAGTCCACGAGAGGCGACGACCCTTCCGTTGCAGTAGAGTACAGTAGGCCTGTATTGATAAGGTGATGGGGGAGCGGTGCAACGAGTGCGAGCAACAGCCCTGGCAGCCCTTGCAGTGACCTACGAAATATACATCGTATGAGATTACTAGGAGTGACGACCCTAGACAGGATCTGTGTTGGGATTGATACAAGGGAAGTACCTTAGTTTTCCAATCCTGCTGTTTGAATGGACTAATAACAACTTGAAAATTATATCACCATAGCATTGCATGTGCCTGGAAGATGTGGAGCACTCTAGGGAGTGTGGCATGCTGCGGTCGTAAGATGTTGCCGCATGAGGGTGATCGTCGGTGAGGGCATACATCACGTCATATCATCTTGCATTAACAACAGTATTAGGATTGTCTGATTTACTGCTTTACTATTATCGCATGATTGAATTGTGAATATGCTAATCCTTGCTCTATGATTCCACTGAGTTGATCACTCACTCCCACGTTACGGGATGGTGTTTGCAACACCCACCAGACCCTATTGTAGATGCAGGTGAGGCCGAGATCCAGGAGGTGGAGCCAGAGATCGATGAGGACCGGGATGAGTTCTCGTATATGCAGTATCACGACGGCTTCCCGTAGGCGACCTGGATCGAGGGGACTTCAGTGGGACTATTTTGAACATTATTTTTTGTTTATGTATATGTATATGAGACTCAGAGATGTAGTCATACTTTGGAGACAGATGAGATTTACTTTGTTTTTCCATACAGTGATATATATTGTTTAGTCTTCCGCTTGCTTTTATCACTGGATCTGAAGTATGAATTGCAGTTTTGGTATACTTTTACTCATGTGAATGCTTTAAATCAGACAACATTGAATCATAACCATTTTTATTGCATAAGTGACGGTCTGGAACTCGGGAGTTGAGTTTATACACGACCCCCGATTTTCAGGGTGTTACAAGTTGGTATCAGAGCATGAATGAGAGTATACTGGGCCTGGGTTATGGTCTCGCGACGTACGCTGTCACTTCCTTTGACTTAGGTGGGTGCGAGAAGGGTCTAAAAACACGTCTAGGATCGCAGATTCGCCGATAGGCGAAGTCTATTAGAATCGATCGCAAGATCGAGTCTATAACGCATCTCGGGTCGCGTAAGGCAACCCGAATCACTTCTAAGCTGTAGGAAGTCAGGTTGAGACGTTCTACAAGCGGTTTTAAACTGCAAAAGTGAATCCTTGGGCCGTGGGATGACCACGACTCCTGTAATCAATCGCCAGGGCTTAAAAATCCCGTTTCACCAAAAATCTTCAGAATTTCTCCTCTAAACACTCTGATCTTCATTTCTTTCTTATCCATTTCATGTTAGGCATCAAACCTAATGTGAAAATAACACAAATTAGTACTTTCACAAAATTTTACAGTGAATAGTAAAATTTTATGAAAAATGGCCATAAGGTCATTCTAACTTCACTTTCTTTAGCAACTAAGGATCTAAATAGATGTACTGGCTCCTTCTACCCCAAATTCATATGCTGCATCATAGGGTTTAGTATTCTGTATTACGGAGTGGTCCCGAAAAGCTCCGAACACATATTTGGGCTCATACAGATCAAAATACAATGAACCAGGGGGTGGGCCATATATTTTTGGACTCCTTGGATCATGGGGGACCAGACCCATGTGGTCCCACCGGCCAACTTAGAGGTTGGCCGGCGATGCCATCGCCGACCGGTGGGGCCCGTTGGCAGTAATTTTCGGGCGCACGCCCTTAAATGGGGTGTACATCCTCCCCATGTACTTCCCATCCCACGAAAATCTCTAAAACACCCCCTTCCTTCACAAACAGCCCTCCCCTAAGCCCTATTCTCATTTTTCAGCACCCATTTCCAAACTCCGGCGTCCCAAATCACTCCTAGGTCCCTCCTTAGCCAAAACCGACCACCACCCATCACTTTTTGGGAGTTGGCAGCCCCTCTTCTTGAAGATCTCACCATTTGGAGCTCCAAAAATCCCCAAATAGAGCTGAAATCGTGAGGTGCTCCATTCTACTTTTTTGATTGCATTTCTTCTTGAAATTATAGCCTTGGGAAGCTTGAAGCATCCCTCTACGACGCTTAGATTTTCCTTTTCCAGATTGGGCAGCCACTTCTCCACATTTTCATCATTTTTCATGGCTTTCGTGGAAGCCATTTTGGGCCTTTTATCACTCTCATCCATCATATCTTTGATGGGTAAGAGGAAAACCGCAACAGACGAGGCTGGGCCGAGCCTCCCTACTCAATCGAGAAGACCGCGGGGTGGTGTCGCAAGTTCAAGCGCCGCCGCAGGTCCAGCTGCAGTCCTGGAGTGCCGTACAAAGCGAGATTTGGATCCCCATGCACACCTTGGGAGAACAATTCTATCGGAGATGCCTCATGGCCAATACACTGATCGCAAAGTGTTATTTGAGGCGGACGTAGATGGACGATTGTTCGGTGAGTATCTGTTGTTCGAACGCATTGAAGCTGCGCATTGGGGTCCGATCTTTGAAGCTCGCGCTCGTGCTAATGTGAGCACCGTTCGTACTTTCTACGCAAGTATCCAGAATCCTATCTTGGAGCCTTTGCAGTTCAAAATCCCTTTTGGTAGAGATCGGATGGCTATGATCGACGTTCGGTTGATTGCGCGACTTCTCAACATGCCTCGAGGTGATGTGCATCTTAGTGATAAGAATCTGAGGACTAGACGTGAACGAGATCGCCACACCAGGTTTCTGTGCAGTAAGTTGGTTCCATGGCAGCCTAATAATAGCCTCAAGGCGACGTATATGTCTGAGGATTTACGCCTGCTACACCATATCTATACGTTCAATGTTTATCCCAAGTCGACGAACCGCATCGAATGTACACGTCTTATGGTCGATTTCTTATATCTGGTGGCCCAGGGAGAGAACGTATGTATGGCCACTTTCATCTTACGGAAGATAGTTCTCATAGCCAGGTCAAGAAGAACATCCGAATCGCTTCCCTTTGGCCGACTTATTTACAAGATTGCGCTTGAGTTTGCCTATAGACTTGGGCCGGAATTGCCGGTATCGATTCATACTATTGATGAGTCGACAATGGTCAAGATGAAGATTGGGTCACAATACCGTGAAAATTAACTTGAAAGGGATAGTGAGGATGACTTTGATGATGAGGAAGATCAAAGCGAAGAAGAACCTAGAGCAGAGGTTCAGGAAGAAGCTCAGGAAGAGGCAGAAGAGGAGGCTCAAGATACAGATGAGAGCCCTCCTCCTTCTGCGCAGGCTACTATCGACGATTGCATTGCTCGGATGGAGGAGAGTCAGACCGCTTTGCGAAGGGAAGTCCAAGAACTTCTCGCAGAAATAACGGATGCCAAGGCCGTTACAAAGAAGAAAATTGGTAAGGTGACTCGCACCTTGAAGGCGATCCTGTGTTGCTTACAGGATAAGGGTGCTCCTCCTCCGTTACCAGACTCCGACTAGCGATGCGATCTTTGATGTTATTATCAGTAGATAGTCATTTCCTGCTTTATGTGTGTAAGCCTGTTAGGGCTAGTGCTTTGTTCATGTTGCTGTTGTTTAACTGTCTTAATTTCCATGTAATTCTCGTCATGATGCTTGTAAGGATATATCCCTTATATTGTGACAATTTTGATTATTTGAAATGCATGGAATGCCTTTGACTCTTTATGTAAATGATTGTGGTGTATTTGTGCAATTGAGACTGACAAGGTTGCGCCCTATTTTGAATATAGGGAATGTCACCTAAGACTACGCGGAGCACGGCTTGTCTTGCGCTGACTGAGCATATGGATCAGACTCACTCTCAGTCTGGTACCCATACGGACCCTGATTTGGGTTCGATTCCTGAGGCAGTTCGATTGTCTCAGCCTACCGCTGGTCCTACAGATGGACCACCGCCATTTACGCCATCAGTCAGAGAGCCACATCGCGCATCTACCTCCACACAGCATCTGCCATAGCCTACTCCACCTCCCGACAGATTCGAGCAGATGATGGCTATGATGCTGCAGCAGCAGCAGCTTCTGACTATCATAGTGGGGACATTAGCCCAGAGTGGGGGTGCGACTACATCTACTCCACCTGCACCACCTGCGCATCCAGCTAAGGATGCCTATACATACGCCCAAGATGAGGGCATGGCTCATCCTGCGCCGCCTGCTTTCCCTGCGGGGAATCCTGCCGACACACGGGGCCTATTGGAGCGATTTCAGCGCTTGCGGCCTCCTACTTTTACGGGTTCTCACAGACCCGAGGAGGCTGAGTACTGGCTTGACCGGGTGTCGAAGATCTTGCGGATGTTGCATTGCACCGAGGCCGAGCAGGTAGAGCTGGCTACCTTCCTGTTTGAGAGAGAGGCCAGCATGTGGTGGGATAGCGTACTGCGGACCGTTGCCGTAGACTTTGTATGGACATGGGTAGCATTTGAGTTCCGCTTCCATGAGAAGTATTATCCCCAGACTTACTGGCATGACAAGGAGAATGAGTTTCTCCATCTCAGACAGGCAGCGATGACAGTTACAGAGTATGAGCATCGGTTCACGGAGTTGGGCAGGTACGTCCCGACGATCCTAGCTGATGAGCAGATGTGCATACGGCGCTTTTTGGAGGGTTTGCGACCAGATATTCGGTCGAAGATGTGCTGTGTTAGCATTCCCTCCTATGCGGAGTTGATTCACATGTCCATGCGGGCAGAGCAGGACATGGATCGACTTGCGCGATCTCGTGGCCCGGCTGCTTCTAGGCCACGACCAGATTTGCCAGACAGGCCCTTCGCGGGCAAGAGGCTTCGCATTGATCCTCCTACTAGGACTACGGCGCCTGTACCACCGTTTCGGTGCCCTGATTTGACATGTACATACTGTGGGAGGACAGGCCACTTGGCGCAGAGCTGCTTTTCGAGGATGCGGGACAGTGGGTTCTCGTCGCCGCAGAAGATTGACCGTGTACGTCCACAGGTGATATTAGCACCGCCTATACGGTCAGCTCCTACGCATCCTTCTTTCAGACCTCCGGTATCGCAGATTAGACAGCCTCCACGGCCCTTGACACAGCGGCCGAACCGGCCACAGCAAGCTCGGGTTCATGCATTAACAGCTGAGGCAGGTGCGACGTCGACTTTCCAGCATTCAGCCTTCGAGGTCACGGCCCATATTGGAGGTACTCCCGTTCTTGTCATGGTGGACACTGGTTCCACGATTTCTTTGATATCGCGTGCGGTAGTCAGGCGTCTTGGGTTACAGACTATCGCTATGGATAGCGTGCGAGTCTTTGCAGCTCATGGGAATTATTCGGATGTCATCCAGATGTGTGAGGGTTGTTTAGTTGATCTGGGAGGCAGGACGATGACTCTTGATCTTGTCGTCGATCCCTCGCTCGTTTATCTCGACGTCATTCTTGGCATGGACTGGTTGACTGCAGCGAGAGCCGAGATTGACTGCGAGGCTCGTATGGTGACGGTGTACGAGCCTGAGGGCACGCCTTTCACGTTTTCAGTGCGGTTAAATCTTCCTTTCCGCATACTTAGCTACGCCACTTTATTGCGCGACGCTGGTGCCCAGGTACTCGAGCATGTGCCAGTCGTTTCTGAGTTCGGGGATCTGTTCAGGAAGATCCCTGGGTTGCCGCCCCGACATGAGATCGATTTCACTATCGATCTGGTTCCTGGATCTACACCCGTCTCACTGCCGATGTATCGCATGGCGCCATGTGAGATGGAGGAGTTGAGGGCGCAGATTAATGGTCTGCTAGAGCTTGGCCTTATACGGCCTAGCGTGTCACCTTGGGGAGCACCGATCTTGTTCGTGAAGAAGAAGGATGGTTCGATGCGATTGTGTATTGATTATCGCAGGCTGAACCAGCTCACGGTGAAGAACAAGTACCCTTTGCCCAGGATCGATGACTTGTTTGATCAGTTGAGAGGAGCGCAGTACTTCTCGAAGATTGATC
The DNA here is from genome assembly GCA_037074715.1 of Magnolia kwangsiensis. Lineage (NCBI taxonomy): Eukaryota > Viridiplantae > Streptophyta > Magnoliopsida > Magnoliales > Magnoliaceae > Magnolia > Magnolia kwangsiensis. The sequence continues at coordinate 11,943,581 of CM073582.1, read as the reverse complement.
TTCAGTCGGGATATCATCAGCTGCGCGTCAGGGATGAGGACGTGCAGAAGACAGCATTCAGGACCAGTTTTGGCCACTACGAGTTCCTCGTGATGTCGTTCGGTCTCACGAATGCACCGGCCGTGTTCATGGATCTGATGAACCGGATATTTCGGCCTTTCCTCTATCGATTCGTCGTTGTCTTCATTGACGACATTTTGGTGTACTCTAGGAGTCGAGAGGAGCATGAGGAGCACTTGCGTTTGGTCCTTGATACGCTCAGACGGCATCAGTTGTTCGCACAGTACAAGAAGTGCGACTTCTAGAAGCAGGAGGTGAAGTTTCTGGGACACGTGGTGTCCAAGGATGGCATGGCAGTTGACCTGTCTAAGGTAGCTGCGGTGTAGGACTGGGAGCAGCCTGGTTCTGTCACTGAGGTGAGGAGCTTCTTGGGTCTCGCTGGCTACTATCGGCACTTCATTCAGGACTTCTCGAAGATCGCGAGACCCTTATCTCAGTTGACACGGAAGGACGTGAAGTTCGCCTGGAATGATAAAGCGGAGTCAGCTTTTCAGGAGCTGAAGGACAGACTTACGTCCGCCCCTGTGCTAGTATTGCCAGAGTAAGGGGTTAGACACACTATATACACTGACGCGTCTAGCGTTGGTTTGGGTTGTGTCCTTATGCAGAGGGACAGGGTAATTTCGTATGCCTCGAGACAATTAAGGAAGCACGAGGAGAATTACCTTACACACGACCTAGAGTTGGCAGCCGTTATATTCGCACTGAGACTCTGGAGACATTACCTCTACGGAGAGGAGTTCGAGCTCTTTTGTAACCACAAGAGCCTCAAGTACATATTCACGTAGCGAGACTTGAATATGAGGCAGCGGCGATGGATGGAGACGTTGAAGGACTTCAAGTTTGAAGTCTCTTACCATCCTGGGAAGGCGAACCTTGTGGCTGATGCGTTGAGCCGCAAGAAGGCAATAGAGTTTGCAGCTCCGCTGATGGTTGCCGAGTGGGATATGGTTGAGTTTTTGCGAGACTTTAAGCAGAAACTCACCGTAGAGGAGCCATTTGAGTTCATCGCACATGTACAGGTGCGATCTCAGATCGATGACCGAGTCATCGAGGCGTAGAGGGACGATGCGCATCTTACTGAGCTTCGAGAGCAGGCCAGTGATGATGCTGACGCCGACTGGTGAGTTGGTATGGATGGGGGCTTACGTTACCGTGGCCGCCTATGCGTCCCAGATGTCCCTGACTTGAGACGAGAGATTCTCGAGGCTGCGCATTCTACTAGACTCGCGATGCATCCAGGCAGTACAAAGATGTATCGTGACGTAAAGAGGACGTATTGGTGGGAAGGTATGAAGACCCACATAGTTGAGTTCGTGTCCCGTTGTCTCACTTGTCAGCAGGTGAAGGCAGAGCATCGCCGACCACCTGGACTTTTGCAGCCTATGCCGATTGCAGAGTGAAAGTGGGATTTCATTTCCATGGACTTCATTTCTGGGTTGTTGAAGACGAGGAAGGGACATGATTCCATTTGGGTGATCGTCGACCGATTGACGAAGTCGGCGCACTTCCTACCGATCAGAGTTACGAACTCTGCAGACGAGCTGGCTAGATTGTACATCCGATAGATTGTGCGTCTGCATGGAGTTCCATTGGAGATCGTGTCGGACAGAGACACGTGGTTCACTTCTATTTTCTGGACTCGCATTCAGGAGGCTATGGGTGTGAAGTTGAAGTTCAGTACTGCCTTCCACCCACAGACAGACGGACAGACCAAGCGAGTGAACCAGATCCTGGAGGACATGTTGCGAGCTTGCGCATTGGACTTCAAGGACAGTTGGGATGACTGTCTTGCATATGCAGAGTTTGCGTACAATAATAGCTTTCAGGCGAGTATCGGTATGGCACCTTATAAGGCGCTGTATGGGTGACCTTGTCGCGCACCGCATTGCTGGTTAGAGGTCGGTGAGCGTAGCTTGATTGGCCCAGAGTTGGTGCAAGCGACGTCAGAGAAGATTGATATTATTCGACGTTGGCTTTTTACAGCGCAGAGCAGACAGAAGAGCTACGCCGATACGAGACGACGGCCACTAGAGTTCACAGTCGGGGATCACGTGTTTCTACGAGTTTCCCCTATGAAGGGAGTCCTTCGGTTCGGGAAGAAGGGGAAGCTGGCACCGCGATTCATTGGTCCATTCCAGATCCTCGATCATGTGGGAGTGGTGGCTTACCGATTGGCTTTACCCACGCCCCTCGCGAGCATCCACAACGTATTTCATGTTTCTATGCTGAAGAAGTACGTTGCTGATCCTTCCCATATCATCAGATGGGAGTAGGTGCAGTTAGGAGAGGATGTTACTTATATCCTGCGACCGACACGCATCTTAGACAGGAAGGAGCAGGTACTGCGTAGCAAGGTGATTCCCCTTGTGAAGGTACTATGGACGCATCATTCTGAGGAGGAGGCTACTTGGGAGACAGAAGCCAAGATCAGAAAGAACTACCCACAGCTTCTCGAGGAGTACGAAAAGTTACAAATTTCGAGGACGAAATTATTTGTTAAGGGGGGTAGATTGTAACGCCCGTGAAAAATCCATACTTGGGCTCGAGTACCAACTCGACCCGAAATCGCGTAAAATTAATTTCCATGGAAATTAAGCGTAAGTTAGCTAGCGCAACGCTAGAGTAGCTGGGAAATAGTCCCTGATCACTTTAAATACGTTCTACAAGACCCAAATCGAGTAGAACAAACAACTCTACGATACTTTATAACCTCGGATCAAACTCTAAGTAGGTCTGTTCTCTGGACCACATTGAATTTTTGTATTGGATTTAGACCGCGCGTCGAAGGTCCGATACTTCCTATCTTAGACCGTTAGAACCGCCCAGCTGGACTTGACAATCATTTCGAAAATCAAGTCAAACCAATAATCACAGACTATTTCGTTGAACCCGGACTGAAGCGACCGCGAATAGGGACAGAATTGGAATTTCAAATTCAAATCTGGCACACGACTTGACGCGTCAGTATTAAGCGTTCTGACCGTCAGAATTCATCCAGATTACACCCTCGGATCAGGAAAAATTTCTATTTATTATCATGAGACTTTCGCCCTGATCTACGTGCGGTGACCGCTGAACTGAAACTGGTCCGCCACATGCGATCTGCGAACCCTGCCAGACTGAAAACTTAATACGTGCTACATATGGTACGCATGAGCTTAAGTCTGATCGCAATCGACCAGGGGACCACCAGAAAGCAGCTTTTGGACCGAAACAGCCTCGAAATGGATAGGCACCAAGTAAACTTCGTTTCGGAGCCTGTTTCCGGCGTTTTTAAGCTTATAAAAGGGGTTGAAACCCTCATTTCCCTCTCCCATCCGAAAATTGTAAACCCTAGAGAAAAGGAGAGAGAGTTTGAGAGAGAGATTGGAAGGAAATTTTCCCATTTCCGAGCCGCCGATTGTTACTGTTTCAGCAACTCTTCCCAATCACCTGGACGGTGATTTCTCCGCTTTTTCAGGTATGAAACGACCCTAAAACTCGCTGATTTAGGGATTACTTGGATTCATAGCGTGTTAGCTAACGTATTTCGTAAATCAGGTTCTCCTACTTCTGTAGACGAAGCGTACACGCTCCGTTCAAAATCCCGCATCCGTAAGAGACTAGGTGAGGATTTTAGACGCTTTGATTGACGATTTACAACGCTTTCAATGTCGTTTAATAGTAGATTATCGACGGCACCGCCGTTTGACATGTACAACATGCTCTCCGTTTCCTGTTTCGTAAATTAACGAAGAATATGAGATTTAGGGCATTTTAGTCATTTGTAGGAAGTGCGGTCTATATTCATATTTCGCTGACGTGATTGACATGGTTTGTTGTCGCATTAGGGAGTTAGGAATGCTTGCATAATTAGTTCGGCGAAGAGATTCGCCTAGTTGCGCACTTTGGGTCGACATACTATATGTAGACTTAAGTGTGTAGTGTATGTGTTTGTATAAATGCTTGTATTAGTATGTATTGAATTAAATGATGTTATGTAGTAGTTTGAGATTGATTTCTTGGTTAATATGCTGACCTAAATGATTTCCTACATGTTGACCATATGCATGATTCCATTACATGCATGGAATGTATGTGTTTGAAGATTTGCTTAAGTTGAATGTTATAACATGTGTTAACATGCTCACATGATTGTATATAAATTCCAATACCTTTACATATATTGCTAATGTGATTCCATAGATGTGTGGGACTAGACTTAGTCCAGGCAGTCGGTAACCGAGCGAATTCGTGGCTGACTGGTCATAGCCACGAACGACGCGTCGATGAATGTGATTCATGTTTAGAGTTGGCGGAAGTGGTTAGGCCACGCGAAGTGTTTTACGCACTTCATGTCGTTCGACTTGAGATGCGATCGCGCTAGTCGAGCCCGTCAAGTAACCCGACTGGCCGATGTATGTTCACCTTGTATGTGTCATAACTGCTTGAACCTAGGGTACTGAACTTACCACTGAAAACCCTGTTAACCATGGTACCTTGATCCACGAAGACTCATGAGCCGGGTATGGTGGTATGGGACACCGTGGTCGAGCTGTCGGCCTACGCTGGGGCCACAAACCTCCCCGTAGTGATCAGTGAGCACCTAGACTCGTGAGCAGATTATGGTGGTATGGGACACTATATTCTAGCTGTCGGCCTACACTGATCAGGCGACGAGCCCTTTGTAGTGACCGCGAGCGTATTCTGAGTCCACGGGAGGCGACGACCCTTCCGTTGCAGTAGAGTACAGTAGGCCTGTATTGATAAGGTGATGGGGGAGCGGTGCAACGAGTGCGAGCAACAGTCCTGGCAGCCCTTGCAGTGACCTACGAAATATACATCGTATGAGATTACTAGGAGTGACGACCCTAGACAGGATCTGTGTTGGGATTGATACAAGGGAAGTACCTTAGTTTCTCAATCCTGTTGTTTGAATGGACTAATAACAACTTGGAAATCATATCACCATAGCATTGCATGTGCCTGGAAGATGTGGAGCACTCTAGGGAGTGTGGCATGTCGCGGTCGTAAGATGTTGCTGCATGAGGGTGATCGTCGGTGAGGGCATACATCACGTCATATCATCTTCCATTAACAACAGTATTAGGATTGTCAGATTTACTGCTTTACTATTATCGCATGATTGAATTGTGAATATGTTAATCCTTGCTCTATGATTCCACTGAGTTGATCACTCACTCCCACGTTACGGGATGGTGTTTGCAACACCCACCAGACCCTGTTGTAGATGCAGGTGAGGCCGAGATCCAAGAGGTGGAGCCAGAGATCGACGAGGACCAGGATGAGTTCTCGTATATGCAGTATCACGACGGCTTCCCGTAGGCGACCTGGATCGAGGGGACTTCAGTGGGACTATTTTGAACATTATTTTTTGTTTATGTATATGTATATGAGACTCAGAGATGTAGTCATACTTTGGAGACAGATGAGATTTACTTTGTTTTTCCATACAGTGATATATATTGTTTAGTCTTCCGCTTGCTTTTATCACTGGATCTGAAGTATGAATTGCAGTTTTGGTATACTTTTACTCATGTGAATACTTTAAATCAGACAACATTGAATCATAACCATTTTTGTTGCATAAGTGACGGTCTGGAACTCAGGAGTTGAGTTTATACACGACCCCCGATTTTCAGGGTGTTACACTTAACCTCGGGCGTACTTTGATTTATATATTGTATATCCATATGGTCCATTTGTTTTGCCAACTCATTATAGGATATGAGTCCAAAAATGAATCATATTCAAATCTTAAGTAGACTACAACATAAAAAAATATTGGTAATTAAATACCCACCATTAAAAACTTTATATGGGCCCACCTTAGTGCCCACTGTATATAAATCAATATCTCAGGTGCACCACACCACATGAAAACAATAATGATTGCATATTCATCATTAAAATCATCCTAAGGCCCACTATACTGTTTATTTGACATCCAATATGTTGATTAGGTCATACATGGCCAATTGAAGGGGAAAAACAAAAATCAACTTGATCCAAAACTTTTATGGCCCCAAAATATTTTTTAATGGTTAACGCTCATTCAACACTGTTTCCTGGAATGTGGTCCACTTATGATTTGGATATATCTCATTTTTGGTCTCATACCATAAGATGATCTTTAAAAATAGATAGACGACATAGATTAAACACATACACCATGGTAGAGCTCACAAAGCACCAACCACCAACCATTAAATGGTGTCAGGGGGAGTAGTCAAGTTGTTCCCCTTATTTGTGGTGTGGTCGATTTAATCTTTGGATATGATTCATTTTTTGGATAATTCTCTAACATGATCTCGAAAAATGGATGAATGGTTTGGGTTGATCCCAAATTTTCATTAAATCCAAAACTCAAGTGTACCATGCCATGCCAAACGGTGTGGAATAATGATTTCTACTATTGATACCTTCCTTAGGCCCACAGTAATGTTTCTTTGACATCCAACAAGTTCATAATATCAAAAAGATATAAATGAAGAAATATCTCATACCCTAAAGGGGACACATCAAATCCACAGTGTTGATGTTCAACACACATCATGATGGGGCCCACAAAACTTACTAACATCAATTCTTAGGTTCTCACGAGGTCAGTAAATTGGGTCACAATTTTGACTAGAACATTTGGCCCATTTTACATGTCTGATCCATTCACTCTATTTTACTGATCATTACCCTCAATTTGACTAATTACTCGCCCCGATCATGCTACACATGGAAAGATATTGGGCAAATAAGATTGATCAACAATTTGAGTGAATTTTAATTTAAACATCTGAAGTTATTTACTCTTCAATTTGGACAGCTCAGATTGTCCAAAATTGGTTAAAGGTTGTTCATAATATCAAAAATATATGAATGAATAGAAAACACAAACATTAGCTTGATCCAAAATTTCTATGGCCTCCAAGAAATTTTAAATGGTAAAGGTTCAATCACACTATTTTCCTGTGGTGTGGTCCACTTGAGCTTTGGATATGCTTCCTTCTTTTTTTTAGACCTCAAATTATTTGTTAACATGGAAAAATGGAGTGGATAAAATAAATAAATAACGGTGGACCCCACAGAGTTTACTCTGGTAAGGGTAACGAGTAACTCACCTAAATATAGTGGAGAAGGGTTTCCTTCAAACATTCATAATCATATATTGAGCCTGCCTTAATTTGATTCACATATCCAACCCCCTCATTATGTGTGTCCAACTTGGATGAGGGGCCTGCATAAAAATTTCTTTGGTCGCTAAAAGTGACTTTTAGCTACAAAAATAAGTTTCGTCACTAAAAACCCTCTTTCTCGTAGAGACATCATCAAAATCTCACTTTTGTTATCTAACTTTTCAATCTTTCTTGTCAAAATACAAAATTTAGTTTTCTTTTTTAAAACTTATATTTTTTTACAATTTTTCAATTTTTTTACAATTTTGTTTAGTTTTTTAAATTTTCATTTTCAAAATATCATTTTTTTAACTCACTTTTGTTATATAAATTTTTAATTTTTCTTGTCAAAATACAGTATTTAGTTTTCTTTTTTTAAAAAAATATTTTTTTTACAGTTTGTCAATTTTTTCATAATTTTGTTTAATTTTTTATATTTTCTTTTTCAAAATATCAATTTTTTATTGAAATATTTTTTTTTTCAAAGTTATCAACATTATTCAAAGTTCTTAAATTTTTTTTTCAAAATGTAGATTTTTATAAAATCACAATTTAAAAAATATATATATATTATTAATTATTTATTTTCTATTGGAGGTTGTACCTGAGCATTAGAGACGGTTAAGGACCGTCTCTAATATAGACGGTCTTCCACGATCTTAGAAGACGGCTAAGGACCGTCTCTAATAGAGACGATCAATAACAGTCTCTAATAGAGACGGTCATTGACACTCTCTAATAGAGACGGTGTATGACAGTCTCTAATAGAGACGATTTTTGATAGGGCAATAAGACGGCTAAGGACCGTCTCTAATAGAGACTTTCATTAACAGTCTCTAATAGAGACGGTCTATAAGTCTCTAATAGAAACGGTCTTTGACAGTCTCTAATAGAGATGGTTTTTGACAGGGTAATAAGACGGCCAAGGACCGTCTCTAATAGAGATGGACTTTGACAGTCTCAGATTATAAGTAAAAGACGGCCAATGACCGTCTCTAATACAGATGGCCAGTGACCATCTCAAATGACCACATATAAGACAGTCGAAGACCGTCTCTAATGCAGACGGTCTTTGACCGTCTCTGATGAGGTATATAAGACGGTTAAGGACCGTCTTAAATTATTTGCGGACGCAGAACATTTAAAGACAATATTATAGACGGTCAGGAGCCGTCCCTAATTTTAGAGATAGTTTACGGCTCTCGTGTTTAAACCAAGCAATTTTAGAGACGGTCTAGAACCGTCTCTAAATCTGTCATTTTTTTTCATTTTTCACGTAGTGTTAATTTAAGGGCCGGATCTATCATAAAGCTTTCTACAATAGTCTACCCAACAAAGCCCAAAACAGTTGTCTATATATATTAACATTTTTGTCAAAAGAAGAAAAATTATTAGGGTACACCTAACATTATGCACTCGAAAGAATAAAAAATCACAGACTTATATGTGCCAAGTACGAAATTGCAATTCCATGTGTTTCAAGTTGGACTTAAAAGGATAATAATCATTAAAGGCATGACCTCTTGTAATGAATCGTAATGTGGATAACTTTAGTTTGTTGAGTCACAATTTACAATTGTAATTAATTGAGCATCCAAACACGGGTGACCGACAACATGGTTCTCGATCTTACATATACACTCAACCTTCTATGTACTTGTCCTCTAATTTGAACGTCGGATCAGACACCATTTAATTTGTTGTTTGTATTATTTTAATATAGCAGACTAATGAGAAGAAAAATCCAATGACAAGGCTTGAGGTCATGTTTGGATGTGCAATTGAATTGGTTACAATAGTGAAATCTGACAAAGTGGAAAAGACCCATCAGGTATAGGCCACTGAAAAATCAGCTAGTAAGTTCTAACTGGGACTTCCTTTTTTTATATCGAAGTGCTACAACCGGGTGGATTCCATCATTTAGATGTCCAAGGTCACAAATGAGACCTATGAATCTATTAGGTGGACCACACATACAAATACAATAGCTAGTGGGCGCAATTTTTCAATAGATTTAAAAGAACCAATCTTCCATAGCCGATACATAGTTGGCTCTAATACTAACTGTAAACTATATGCGAAATTGCAAAGAATCGTTCTATTTATCAAGTATGGAGATCATATAAATTGAATTTATCACTTACCTAATTGGGACGACATCATTATAAGCTTGATGAAGCTTTTGTTGTGTGTAGGCTTGGGGACCCAACCCTCTTATTTATATAGTTTAGAGGGTTGAGGAGTTTGGAACTCATCGAAACCCTTCTCCCTAAGGCTCTACATGAATTTTGATTATCCTAATCCAACTTGAGCACCGTGTGACATGGTTGAAGCACACCATCCCTTACATGATTTTAGATGTATTACAACTTAGTGGGGTCTACTAGTATTCCCCATTATACTATCCAACTCTTAGGACAATCTACACCATTGATCAATAAGGCTCACCTTATAGAATTCTTACATGGTTCACATTCAATGTATACATGTGACCCAAATTATTAATGGACAGGCTGGAATTTTCAGCTAGGGTTATCTACAGTGTGGAGCAAATGGATTACAGACTCGTTAGATCAACTCAAACTCAGTCGAGTCTGGTCTAGTTTCAACACCATGAAACCATGCTCAACATGGATGAGTCACCCCTAGATTCAGCCAAGTCCCAACTCAACTCAGGACTGAATGGGTAGGTCCGAGTCACCGAGTTTTCAATCCATGATGTGGAATCCACTCAGCTTCCTGTCCTCCAAGGACCCATCGCAGTCGGCATCAATCCGTAGGTGCATTGCTCATGAGAAATCAAGGATGACAGATGAAGGGCATATCCAAGGAACCCGGAAACAGATCATATGGTGCAGTCCACTGCCGTGGTACCTTTACAATTAAAGCAGTGTGATGGCCATCAGGATTGTCTGGCCCAGTTTGGTAAAAATTTATGATTATCACTGCAAGATCTCTCACTTTCTACCTAGATATTGTAACGGATGATGACATGGAGTGGTCCCAATTTTGTCATTTTTGATGGGCCTATCTAGCCAATTGTGCGGCCATCTCTTTCTTCTATCTTTGTACCATTTCGTGGCCCGCTTTGGAGCTTTCTTTGATTAATTTTCTGTCTGGGAAGGTCCTTTTTCCACTATCAGGACGGCCCGCCCTTTTGTGTATGAACTGTTCATTTCGTCGGCACGAAATAGATGGACCATGATATGAAATATATATATATATATATATATATATATATATATATATATATATATATATATATATATATATATATCACAGCGTTTGAATGATCCAAAGTACTAATTGTTCAATTTGTGGCCTGCCAATATAGGTTCAAACGAATTAAATTTTGTGCACACGTGTGCCACCATGGTTGGATGATCCAAACCGTTGAAATGATGTAGCTAAACATAGATAGGGTATGCCAATAAATCTCTAAAATTCAAAGATTCAAACCCTTAATATATAGTGTGGCCTACATATCCATGTTGGGAACAACTGCATCACCAAAGTATAGATCATACAACCATGAGTATAGTGGTTTATATGGTTCCAGCAGTTGTTGAGATTCTCAACATGGGTGCCCTTTTATGTCTTCTCAGGGACATACTATTTCTTTTTTCGTAGGGAAAAAAAAAAAAAAAAAAACTTTAATACCCTGGTGGAGTGTGAGAGATGATACACAGGCTAGAAATTACTTAGAAACTGAACATGTAGCATACAAACAAGTCCATATTATGTTATCAGTTTAGATGAATCATAAACCAAAGATCATACTCATTTGATTATTAGATTGGTGGACATTTATTCCACGCTTAAAAATGAAAAATATCCTATGGTCTTATTTCAACAAACAACTGTCCATGAAGTAATTGGGTGTCCGGATCATTAATGAAAAGATCAGATTTGGGACTGAGATATTAACTTGAGTTGATATATGCAGTATATACAAGTTCTGAGTGCCTGCGCATTGAACGCTGGCTGAGTAGCAGATAATTTCCTTTTTGTCTTTTTCTCTCTTTGGCATGGACGGACCACCTTAATTATTGCGAGGGGAAGGAAACAGTACAACTGTTCTAATTTCCCTACCTTTATTCCATTCCTTTTCCTTAGGTTAAGGTCTTCCATTCATTCTACTTTCAAGCATTCAACTCTAATCACCTTCCTTTTACGGTCGTCTTAGAAATTTGTAGCATATGATCAAATCATTTCGATTTTTTTTATTTTACACTAAGTTATTTAGATAATTAATAATTATATAATTTGTATACATATATTTATTTAAAATTTATTGTCTAAACACATCTATCTTAAATAGAATATTTTATTATCTTTAATATTGAATGTTGGACACCTTGAACTTAAGATGGATGGGCTAGCACATGGGTGACTGTGTAGATTGGTGCACAAGGGAGGTGCATGTTGATTGAAAGTGTCACATCTGGCAACATGGAAAGTAGACTGCCGGTGGCACTAGGCGGCCTAAGCTCTGTTGGACCCACTGCGATGTATGTTTTATCTGCGCTGCGATGTTGGTTTTGCTAACCCATTTTAAGGCATGAGCAAAAAATGATGCAAATTCAAAGCTCAAGTGGATCATGCATTTAAAAAATAAAATAAATAAAATAAAAATAAAGGGAATTGAATGCCTACGGTTGAAAACTTATTCCAGATCACAAAAGTTAGATCAAGCTTATATTTGTACTTTCCCTTCATCCAAGTCTATGTGACATTATAAACAGATTAGATGGTGAATAAAACATCACGATGGGCTCTAGGAAGTTTTCAACGATGGCCATTTGATCCTTATTATTTCCTGTGGTGTGATCCACTGGAACTCTTGATGTGCAACATTTAAGCTCATGCCCTGAAACGAGCAGGCAAAACAAATGAATGACATGGTTAAAACACATACATCATGGTGGGCCCCACAAAGCTTGGATAATGTGTGAAACAAGTAATTCACTTCCCATCATGTGATGCTTGAATGTGTAACCTTGCATGGGGTGCACCTAAGGAAGCACAACGGCACATACAGCAAAGGTCCACTTAGGTAAATTAGTACATGTGGTGCATGTGGGGTTTAATGCAGCACATGTACAGTAAATGAAGATGGAGAATAACATCTGTGGTACATACACATATATGAGATATGTCGGTTGAGCATGTATATGATAACCGGCCTGTGTAGAGCTTTGTAGAGCTTACTAGCATGAAAATAGCTGTAAAACACCTTGTTAAGGTGTGACACCACATCCTCCCAATGTCAAAAGTGAAGAAACCTTGTGTATGTTTTAATCATGAAATCCATGCCGTCCTTTTCGTTGAAATATGAAAATATAGACTCAACAACCATACATCTTTGAATATCTTGCTAAAAGCACAACTCAGCCAGTTACCAAACAGACTAGAATATTGTATTAAATAACTTTATTTTTATTTCATTATTCTTACACTTCTCACATACAAATATCAAAGTCCACATCCCAGCAATGCTCAGTTACTTGGTCATAACTTGGGTTTTGATAGGATAAGGTCTCCACCCCATCACAGCTACCACATGGGAGTAGGTTTTCACCCCAAATTGCATCTTAAATGATAATCTTGACTATTCTTTATAAAGTAATGAATTGAGAATTGTGGGACCGGGTACCATGTGCGTAACATCTAACCCATTTAACAGATGCACCCCAACATGATTATTAGACTAACCAAAAACCTAGTGGATCCAATCACAAGGTAGGCCAAATCATAAAAGATAACATATGGCACACGCTCATAAACATCTAAATTCATGTATAACCCATCTGATGGATGATTTGATCGACCAAAGTTTTTGTCCATGTCGTGGTAGGATGCATGCGTGGATGGGTTGATGTAATACACATTCCACATGGGCCCCGCAATTCTTGGCTTGATCCCTACATTTTAAAGAAAAGATAAACTAGGGCATTCTGATAATTTCATCCAGGGGAAAGCATCTCATTGAAATTTTTGTCTAGGCACATTATTTGGTAAAATGAGAATTACTGAAGAAAATTTACAGGAAAAATCCCAATTTAGAATAAGGTTCCACATCACAGCTACACATGGGAGAGGGTTTTCACCCTAAATTGCATCTTAAATGATAATCTATGTTATGGGAAATTATGGGCCGACCTCGGAAGGAATGGACTCGGCTTGGCCAGTTGAGTGGAAACTCCTAGGTGGGCTGGGCGACTAAGGCAGATTGGTGATAGCTCATCTAACCCGGTCCAGTAGTAACCAAAGTTCATCCTCCAAATACTTTTGTAAAGTTTTCACATCAACTTGGAACTCAAAAGAAGCCATTATGCATCTCCATCGTCGACTCTGACCCGATCTCTGCCGACCAACGGTCAAGTTTGACCTATATACAGGTTCGGACAGTTAGAAAGTAGACCCAGATTATAGGGTCGGCTCAGATGGAGATAAAGCTTATTGCCATGATGAGAGATCAGCTCCAGTAGCACACGCATGGAGTAAGATCCGGCACACAATCTCCGGATAATTGACGACAACAACACATGCATAGGTCTCGCCTAATTGCAGAGATCGTGCAGAGATTGCCGGACACGTTCAACACAACTAAAAGGTATAAATAGGAGATTCATCTACAGGAATAAGTACGCAAAATCTCTCATCCAAAACCTATTCACCCTACTTAGACTCAGATTTCTGACCTGACTTTGGCATCGAAGGGTCCCCTGCTCTAGCCAGGGTCTCATTTGTCCTTCTCCTGTGCAGGCTTATAGGGCTCGGCTCAAATGCTCAGAGCTCAGTGAGAGTGAACCAGATTTTTGCATCAACAATCTAAATTATTCATATTTTGAATTCTTTTGCTAAAGGGTCTTCCTAAGAAAAATTTATTGGACCAATGATCATAAATAAAAATAAATTTTAGTTATAATATAAAAAATTTGTAAAACAAAAGATTTTATGTGAGATTAAATTTAAAAGGGATTTTTATGGTGTAATTCCTCATTATCATAAACAGCCGAGAGGAAGTTGCATAAATGCTACACTCATGAACATGAATCCAAATTCATGTATAGCCAATGTGATGGATGATTTGATCGGCCAGAGTTTTTTTCCATGTGATCACCACGGAAAGATACATCTAACTAGATGGGTTGATATCATATGCATTCCATATGGGGCCCACAATTCTCATCTTCCCTACATTTTAAAGAAAATATAAACTACGTTGTCCTTCAAGTAATTTCATCCCTCCGAAAGCATCTTGTTGAAATTTATATTTCTCCCGGTATTATTTGGTAAAATGAGAAATTTTGAAGAATTTTATAATAAAAATTCTAATTTAGAACATTAATAATTATATTTTTTAGCTATATTCGTATCTAAGAGTCAGAACTTGTATTTATAAGACCGTAGATCTTGTATAAGACGGTAACAAAACATAATTGGTTCAGATCATCATCTAAGATGCAATCTAGCATGAAAATCCATTCAATATGGTACCATGGCATGCAGGAAGATCAGAATCCTATCAAAACCCTATAAACCTATAATTTTTCATAATTAAGCCTGATATAGCATATAAATCATATTGCCCTGTCATTTGGAGACGACCGTGAGTGAAAATCAAGCCAATGTACTCATCAGGTCCATTGACTAGTGGTCATTTCCGAGCAGGTATACTATTTGATTTTGATAGCATAGCCCACCTACGCTGTGCAACATTGTCTATTAAATCTCCTCATATTCAATTTTTTTTTTATTGCCAGCATCAGCCGGCCGTAGGTCCCACAAAGTATAGCACAGCTTATATCAAATAACTAGAGTAGGTTTTGCATGATGGCATTTGCTTTACATTCAATGATGTATATTTAGTATACATGTAGCACAAATGGTAAGTGGTCCATCTCATGAGGCCACACACATGTGATGATGGTCAATTTACAACATACATGGAGCCCACATGATGAGTGGTCCAGCCTCATTTTTGGACCAGGTCATGCTGGCAAGCATGATGCACTTCACTTTAATGTATTTCATAATATTCTATAGCCATAGATATGGATAAAATGGTAAGGAATGTGAAGCCCACCAAACATACTCATGTCTTATGGACGCGGTTTGGCTAGTGACCCAGTACCAGCTAGGTAACTGGTGTCAAAGCTCTGTGGGCCCACCATTATGTATATGTTTTATCCATGCCATCCATCCATTTTTTTCAGCTCATTTTAGAAACGATTACAAAAAACGAAGAATATTCAAATCTTAGGTGGACCACACCACAGTAAACAATGGGGATTGAATGCTTACCGTTGAAAGCCTTTTGGGGCCACAGAAGTTTTGGATCAATCTGATATTTATATTTTCCCTTCATCCAGGTCTGTGTGACCTTATCAATAGGTTGGATGGAAAATAAACATTATAGTGGGCCCTAGGAAGTTGTTATTGTTGGACGTTCAATCAACATCGGTTTCCTGTGGTGTGGTCAACCTGAGAATTGAATATGCCTCATTTTTGGTTTCATGACCTAAAATGATCTGGAAAAATGGATGGACAGTGTGGATAAAACATATACATCATGGTGGGGACCACAGAACTTTGACACCAGTTAGCTGGATGATGTTGGGATCACTAGCCAAACCGCGTCCATGTCATATGTTCCTCAAAACACTCAGTCCAGCTGATCAGACTGAGATGGTTCATGATGTTTCTGATGATCTGAACTATTAATTAGTGGCCCACTATATTCATTCATCATAGTGGAAGAGTCGACCATCCCATCAATGGACCCGTTTGCCGGTAAATATGGATTATTGACCTATATTTCCGTCCACCACTCTTCAAAGCCACGGATAATGTGACTTGGATACTCTAATCAGTGAAAATCCTGCACCACAGCCAATCCACGGTGGGATAAGACAAATGGACGGTTTGGATTATTGACAAGCCAAATGAACGATTTGGATCATTAGATAGAATGACGAACCATATATGGTGTGTTTGGATGCGCAATAGAACCGGATTACAATGAAAGTGGAAATTACCAAAGTAGGCACATGTGCCAGCGTGGCACTTGTACGGGATCCGTATTACTCATTAGGCGTGGACCACCATAAGCAGGCCTAGCTCCACTCAACAGATTGGCCACCCGTTTGTATGCTCCTCATCCACACATATACACGCCAGACGAGTGGACGAGCATGGGATATTCACGATTCCACCAGATTAATGACCCAGACCTCTCACACGTGCTACATTGGCACACGAGCCATGAATGGCCTCCGATAAGGTTGATTTTAGTAGAGTTTTGCTAAGCCCACACACGTGCGCAATACAGCTCAGGGACATGCCGCGCATGTGCCAAAATGGCATGTAGGTCTGAGATCAAATCCATCCATTAGGTTGGTCCGACCATTTAGATGTTTTCCCAGATATAAATCTGATCCACTCATCAGCTGGACCCCAATATTAGAAACAGGTGGACTGAATAGATAACATTAGCCAAGTTTTCACAGCCGAACATTTGTTTTACAAAATGTGGCCCACATAAGAAGTGGGTTAACCTGATTCTCGGATACGGGAATCACTATAGTGGTGCCCTTCTGATGGATGGATTGGATCTCAGATTTTTCTCATCTCAGTTTATATTTGCTTATTGCAATTCAACTCAACTAAGGATCCAAAAGCATTATGAAACTAACCATGTTTTTGATACTTTGATTGCATGGATTCCGTTTTAGTATCAAGAAATGATGCAGTTCAAAAGAAAAAAAGAAAAAAAATGATTCGAGTTTGGCACACTATAGTTCGGCTCCGCCAATAGCTAATCTTTGCTCAAACTTGGCTTAGCTAAACCAGTAGTTAACCCCAGCTTGAACTATGCTCGGCTAGTTTTCAAGCCTGACTGACCTGGTCAGCACAATTTCACCAGCCCAAGCCAAACCAAGATGAGTTTGAGCCCATAAGACATTTTCTCAACACAACGTGTGCATTTGGATCTTTATTTTTGCTTTGGTGGTAGGCTCTTAGGAGTTTCAACACCCAATCAAGGGTTTGAGTATCCATAGGTGGTGAAATCCCACCATGGTGTGAGCTTGTGGGGGTGTGTGTGTGCACTTAAAAAAAATAAAAATAAAATAAAAAAAAAACACCACATAGAGTGCATTTTCAATTTCTCACGTAACAGTACTTTACAGGTATTTCATCAAACACTAAACATAGAGTGCATTTTCAATTTCTCACGTAACAGTACTTTACAGGTATTTCATCAAACACTAAGTGAGCAGCATCAAAATCAAGATATGAAGGCAGTTTCATAATTTAATTTTTTATTTTTTTTGTAGTAATTTGTTTTGTATCCATTCCTTCCTCGCCATCGGCTGATCCTGCGGAGAATGTATAAACCCAAAACAACACTTCATTGAGTCATTTCATCAAACACTTGGTGAGCAACATTAATATCAAAATAACTGAGTCACCAAGCGTAATTGATCCGAGTTGATTCAAGTTCGGGTTTTATCCAAGTTGAGTTGAGCTCGGGCAAGCTTAAACCCAGCTTGAAATTTTTTCGAGCACCAAAAACCAGCTCAACTCTGCCTTAATCCAATTTCGAGCCAATGCGAGTCAAGTCAAGCGAGTTAACCGACCTAACTCAACTCGCGTACAGCTAAACAGGTGTGACATCAATATGAGTTGTTTTGCACCCGCGTGTGGCCTTAGCTGGGGCTGATTGGGACATTAAGCAAAATCAAATTTCGAATAAGGCCCAACCCGAATAATTCAAAATCCAAACTAAAGCCAACCCCTAGCCCAGCCCGTTAACGGCCCTATTTGTGAACAAATCACATGGGCCATGGCCCATTGGCATGTATCTGTTTTGACGTGGCCAAAAGTGTGTGTAGTGTTTAATATTCAATATGTCACTATAAATGTCATTATTGCATCTTGATACATCTATTGTATGTACGGCTGTCAATTAGCCAGCTTGGATTGGGCCTCACTTCAGGCCCATCGACATCCTGCACCTCGATGACGCTTGCATTGTTTTGTTTGTGCCAAGCCCAATCCTGCATCTTAGGCCCATTTTTCGTTTGTCGTGGTGTGTGTTGCTCTTCAAATTTAAGATGGTCCTGGGTCTAAATTATTGGCCCAAAAGTAAATGGGTTCATCCTAACTGGGCCTGGGATCCATGAACATCACTAATCTATGGATCCTGTGCATTGATTAGTTAATCACAAATCACTTCTTGCAATGCAGTAACTGAATGACACTATGGTACACATTCTTCTGCAGATTTTGATCAGCTCACCTACAATAAATGTGGACCATTGGATAGGATTGGTCCTCTACACACGATACAGAAACCAACTTGATCATCAGCCATCTGATTAAGGAGCTGCAAAATGGATGGTAAAACTATATTATTCTTTGCCATACACACGTGAACCATGAATCAGATGACTGGATCATTCAATGATGGTGAATTTCTGGCCACATGCAATCCACAGTGGACCCCTCCTATCCAACGGTGGTGGTTGATCGTTGGTGGACCCAACTGAGCCCCACAGAAGATTTTCCCAAGAATAAGCTAAGAAGAACCGAACTAGACGATTGCTCTTCCTTTGAAATTGGGAAGCGGATTGCCTACGACGTCATACCTATTCGTGGGTCTGTGTGGGGCCCAAAAAGATTTCCGTGACAAATCCACTCCGTCCATCTGTTTTGAAAGACCACGATAGGACAGGAATCTAAAAATCAGTCAGATAAAAAATTCATATGGGCTATACTACCTGAAACAGTGGCGATTGAATACATGAGGGTGGCACAAGTTTTCTATCAGGATGATATTTTTTCCTAGAGTTTATCTGAGTGATAATAACCATATGAACGGTTTGGATAGCATAAAAACATCATTGTCAGCTCCAGGATGGTTTCAACGGTGGACATTTCTGTTCCCACTGTTTAGTTGATGTAGCCCACCTGAGTTTTTGATCTGCCTGATTTTTAGAATCCTGGCCTAATGTGATCTTTCAAAACATATGTACGGAGTGGATTTGTCACAGACATCTCTGTGGACCCCACACAGCCCCGAACATGGGAATATGTCACATGCAATTGGCTTCTTTGAAACTGAATCCTACCGTCTATAAAATAAAAATAAAAAATAGAAAAATAAATGAAGGAGGAAAAGACCCATGATTGCATCCATGAATCATGTTCACACATGGTTGCATCACATCCATCATGGTTCCTTTTACACATGATCACCGCAACCAACTTGAGTTTGGTTCCTCCATACAGATTAATGAAAAAAATAATCCCATCTGATCTTTTGATTACTAGATGTCATGATTGTCTCTCTTTGCTACAACATTATTAAACGTCTAATTCAAATTAAAAATTAATCAACGGCATCTGTTAGATCATTTGCCTGCCAAAACACTCCTTAAGCGAATCACTAGTACCCCATTAATCCTATCACTCTAAAGTGTAATATGACCACATATAAACCTTTAAAAAGAAATGATAATCACATGAATTTCATGATAAAGAAGAGGAATCGTATGGTACGCCAGCGGAGTAATGTGCATATTGAAGGCTTAAGTAGGCCATATGTGCATTAGTGATCAACAATCAGGTGAATCTATAAGACTCTCACAATAAGAGTCAAAATAATGAAATTAAGATAATAGTACATAATCACAATCACCAGGGAAGGAAAAACAATGCCTTACTATTAATTCAACGGCCGAGATGGAATTGAGGCATCCATTAAAGCGGGTGGCCATATATATCCAATACATACCTAAAATCAACCCAAGCAATTTTCCTGCCCCATTAGATGTGTGGCAACTCAAAAAATGGCACTTAATGGATGATCCAACATAAATATCCATTTATTTAAATTCAACAAGCAAGTATACATTCATCTTAAGTTATGATCATTCAATCGACTTGATTTTAGGGTTATAAGCTATCCGCATTGCGGCACACGATATAAACGGTTCCAATTGAGATAAATCTATCCAATTTGTCAACTATCTTCATAGATATAGATCCTCGTACTCCGCAAGATTACCAAATAATAACCCAATAAAGAATGTCTAGTCTCAATGATACTTGTCGTCTCTTTTGATCACTCAACATTCATAAGGATGGCCCACTTACACGTTTAGCCATAATGCTTGAAAGTCTTTTCAATTTCCTATCCTCTAATCTATTTCCTTTTTGGGACCCAAGGGCGTTACAAGGGAGTGGCTCACAATAGCCTAGATAGAGTGGCCCAAGACATCTTCATTTTGAATGACTTCTTACTTAGCTAGAATTCCTGGCTTGGAACTAAAGGCAGCAAAGGAAGGTGGTGGCCTAGGCATGTGGTTTTATCTAAATAAAAATATATGCCTCTATCATGGAGGGCATGTGTGCAACCTCCCTCATTGATCTTTTGGGGGCTATCTCCAATCAAAAACTAGCTTGTGTGTGCCTTTAGATAATCCTGGTGGGGCCCACCTGTTCCCCGACTGCATATTGTATTGCATACTTTTGAAGTAGGTAGTGTGGATGATCAATGCCAGCTGCCACCTCATTGTAAAAATACTGTTCTTGATTTTATTTTATTTTTTTTATTGGGAATGTGGGGGAGTACTATAAAGGCCTTTGGGTATGATCACATGAGTTGAACGTTTGAACTATGTGGGGCACACCATGATTTGGGATGTGCAATCCAATCCGTCCATTAGATGTGCCCCACCAATTTTACGCCTTGATTTCAAATCCAGCATGATCCATAACTAGGGAAGGCTACACCAAAGGGAATAATGGGGGACATTAGGGAGGGGGACACCACCATGGAAACTTCCAGATGGAATGTTTGGTCCAATGTGTTGTTTATATGTCATCCAACCCATTAATCCGGTGAGCCTTACCAGGATGGAGTGACATTCTAAGAATAAAGAAATTTCAAAATTTAGGTGGCCACAACAAGTGATTTTGGCATGACTGTATGTTACTCCGTATAGCATGTCCACCTCAGTTTTTTTTATAGGAACGATTCTTGGGATGTACAGTGGATGTGAAGAGGCACACTAAATTCACAGTTCGGATTCCACATATATACACATCACGGATGGGCCCTTCAGAGCTCAAACATATGCAATAATTCCCTGTAAGGTCTTAGGCTCTTAGCTGTACAGACTTCTCCTGACTCAGTCCATGTCGAACCATGGTATGATAACCCGGACCGTTGATTTGATAATGAGTCCCACCGTGTATACATGGCGGACCAAAAACCTCTCAGATTGAAAGATTAATTGCAACCCTTTGATTGGTGACCTACAATCGAAAAGTACAGGAATGGTATACATTTGATCAGGGGAAAAAAGGCATGTGCTAATCTGATGTAGAACGGTCGTAGATTCATTCATGGCGATGAAGAGAGAAGAAAAGAAGTCAAGGATGATAGACGACAGTCAACCTACTTCGACCAGTCGACCAATTGAGCCGACAAGTCGACATTTCACCAGACATACCAGTAATTCCATAATTATCATTGGACGTTTTCTTTCTATTTTGACATGTCGATGGATCTGGTCGACCGGTCGAAATCCAGCTCCATAAGCCGACAGGCTGAAATTCTCTAAATTTTCAGTGTTATCGTGCGGACGTTTTTGGGTTGTTTTAACTTATCAGTTCCGTTGGAAAAAAATATATCAAGACTGGAGAATCGGATTCTAAATAGGTCGGCTCTTTTGACGCTGTCTGAAGAGTCCGAAACAACGGTTAGAGCCAAAAGAATAAGGGATAGTCCTAGAGGCATAAGTAGAAGATGATTAAAGTCGCTCTGTCGGAGTGATAACCTCATCTGCATAAGCCTACTGAAAGCTGAACATGTTATAAGGCACCCGACCGATAGAATAAAACCGACCTAACGAGTTGGTTCTATCGGCCACGGAGTAAGGAAAGACGACGGATAATCACCGAGACTATTCCATCCATGAGAAGGCAGAAAACTTATGTTCCCGACTCGGCCGAGACTCCCCTTGAGTCGATAGCGACTGAGTCGAGACAAGAGAAGGCGGTATGAATGCAAATACCGCTCCAAAAATTCAGGAATACGGGTATCCAATCCCGAGATTTTCAGGATCGGGAGCAATCAGTGAAATCTCCGAATAATTAGGAGAAGAATCATCGTATGATGAGGATTCCAAAGATCTATAAATATCAAAGCTTTCTACAGAGAAAGGTACAAGACACAAAAACTGAGAAAACCCTTTACTATCAAGAAAGCGACTGACTTAAATATCGGAGGTTCCCCGGCTCTAGCCAGGGTCCCCTTGATAGTGTTGATTGTGTAGGTGGAAGAAGATCCGATCTAGAGGAGCCGTTCCATAAAAATACACCAGCAGTTTGGCGCCGTCTGTGGGAATTCGAACAAAAAGCCATTTTCTGCAATCCATTGAATGGCGAGAACTAGGAGAACGGATCCAGATGAAGCGGGGGAGGCCGCTGCTAGCACAGCTCAGGGAACTCCCCCAACAGCACCGCCTGCGACTACCAGCCAGCCTAGCCGAGGGAACGCGCACTTGGATTGGGAAGTCCAAGAGATGCGTTCCGAGATGACAGTTATGAAACACATGCTGGAATAACTGTGTAATCAGCAGATGCAGCAGCGTCACGAGTCGGTACAGATTCTCCCACCAACATCTGTAGCACAGCCTGCTACTCCACAGTCGCCTCGACAGCCGACTCAACCCCAGGGACCGAGTCAGCATCAAGGACCGAGTCAGCCAGCGTCGGCTCGCTCTGCAACGGCCGTTCTACCTCCCTCTGATCTACGACATAGAATAGATCAGAGGAGGCGAAGTCGGCTCTCTGTAGAAGAAACGGCGAAAAGTACGGAGCCCTAGAAAGCCGATATGCAAGATTTTAAGAACGAGGTCCGTGAAAAGATGGAAAAAGAGATGGCGAGCATGAAGCACGGTCGGAACTCAAATCTGACCAAATCCGAGGAAAAGGCTTGTCCGTTTGTAGACGAAGTGATGCAGGCGCGATTGCCGGAAAGGTTCCGTCTACCTCAGATAACTCCCTTTTTCGGCAAAATCAATCCGACAGAGCATCTTGAATGCTTCAGAACCTATATGGAGTTACACGATGCCTCGGATGTTGTTATGTGTAGAGCCTTCTCTCTTATCCTGACTGATGTGGCCCGACTTTAGTTTAAGAAATTAAAATCGAGGTCAATCACATCGTTCGCCGAGCTTAGTGACGCCTTCCTCAATAATTTTACCGGTGGAAAGAAGAAGCTAAAGCCGCCCGCACATCTGAACAACATAGTTCAGAAGGAAGGAGAGCTGTCGAAGGACTATATCAAGCGCTTCAACTTCGAATCTCTGCAGGTTCGAAAGCATTCTGAGGAGACAGCTCTTAACGCTCTCATGCAATGTGTGAGAGATAAACCCCTTTTGGCGTCATTGGACAAGAATCTGCCCGAGACCCTGGGCGAATTCATGGTTTGGTCGGACAAATACGCCGACGCTGAAGAGACCCGACTCCTACGAGAGAAGGTCCAGAATGCGAAGCCCTCGGCTAAAGAGCCAGCCAAGAA
Source organism: Magnolia kwangsiensis (assembly GCA_037074715.1). NCBI lineage: Eukaryota > Viridiplantae > Streptophyta > Magnoliopsida > Magnoliales > Magnoliaceae > Magnolia > Magnolia kwangsiensis. The sequence continues at coordinate 11,919,746 of CM073582.1, read as the reverse complement.
AGAAGCTGACTCAGTCGGGGGGAAGAAGCGAAAAGATGACAGGACACGAGACGATGGTAGGTCGGGAAAGCGACCCGACAAGAGATTTTTCACATACACCCCCCTGAACAAATCTCAGGAACAAGTGTTAATGGAAATTAAGAACGAAGGTTTCATCTACTGGCCCGGAAAGCTCCGAGGGAATCCGAATCGACGGAACAAGAACAAATACTGCCACTATCATCGTGATCACGGTCACAACACGAGTGACTGTTACCAATTGAAGGATGAGATTGAGCGGCTAATTAAAGAAGGCCGCAGAGAACATACAGAAGGGTCTAGTGTTCCAGCAGGACCAAGCGAAGATCGTCCCACGGAAGAAATTCGAACGATCATTGGAGGGCATTAGGGCGGCGGAGATTCAAATAACGCCAGGAAAAATCATGCCAGAAGTATCGATCGCCCGGAGTCTGAGATTTTTCTACTGTCCCGACCCTCCAAGGAGCAGAAGAGAGAACGATATTGCATCTCATTCACTGAGGATGACACCCGAGACATTCATCATCCCCATGATGATGCACTTGTCGTTGCTCTCACCATCGTCAATAGAAAGGTGTTCCGAATACTGGTAGACACTGGCTCATCGGCGGATGTACTGTTCACCCAAGCATTCGACAAAATGGGCATCGGACGATCGACCTTACGACCGGTCCGAACCCCACTGATAGGATTCTCGGGTGGACAGGTACTTCCCGAGAAAATCGCCTCACTACCACTCACTGCCGGGACTGCACCTCATCAGACAACAATAATGGTTGACTTCCTGGTTATGGACCAACCATCGGTGTAAAATGCTATACTCGGTCGACCTTCCCTGAGCCTCCTTCAAGCCGTGGTATCCACTTACCACATTTCCATAAAATTTTCGACTGAGTCGGGATTAGGAATTGTGAAAGGAGATCAACAAGATTCTCGAAGATGCTATGCCACTGCAGTCAAGGCACCGACGGAAGTATCGATGATCGAATCGCTCGACCCTCGAATCGAATCTTATGAACGAGGGCAACCGATGGAAGAACTTGTCTCGGAACCGTTAACCGAGACAGACACGTCGAAAGTAGTGCAGATCGGCTCGTCTCTAAGTCCACCTCTTAGGGAACGAGTGATCGCCTTGCTTCGGCAGTACGCCGATATATTTGCTTGGAGCCACGAAGACATGCCCGGGATCGATCCCTCGGTCATTACGCACCGACTCAACATTGACCTAACTTACAAGCCCGTCCGACAGAAGCGTCGCCCTCTCGACCCGGAAAGGTACGCTGTCATTGAAGAGAAAGTCGGAAAGCTCCTTAAAGCCAAATTCATCGAGGAGATATACTATCCAGAGTGGATAGCCAATGTTGTACTCGTGAAAAAGGCCAATGGGAAGTGGTGAGTCTGGATAGATTATACAGATTTGAACAAAGCCTGCCCTAAGGACAGTTTCCCTCTTCCTCGCATTAATCAGTTGGTGGACAGTAAGTACTGCGGGCCATGAATTGCTTAGTTTTATGGACGCTTACTCAGGTTACAATCAAATTGTAATGTACGAAAATGATAAATCAAAAACTACCTTTGTCACTGACAAAGGCCTTTACTGTTACCGAGTGATGCCGTTTGGTTTGAAGAACGCCGGGGCAACCTATCAAAGGTTAGTGAACAAAATATTCGCTCAGCAAATTGGTTGAACGATGGAAGTGTATGTCGATGATATGCTCGTCAAAAGTGTACAAGCAGTCGACCATGTGGCGGACCTGAAAGAAATGTTCCTGACCTTACATAAGTATGGAATGAAGTTGAATCCAAGCAAGTGTGCTTTTGGTGTAAGCTCGGGAAAATTTCTCAGTTTCCTCATTAGTTAGCGAGGAATTGAAGCAAATCCTGAGAAAATTAAAACTTTGCTTGATATGGAGCCTCCGAAAACAATCAAAGACTTCCAAAGGTTGACAGGGAGAGTAGCCGCGCTTAACCGCTTCCTGTCCCGAGCCACAGACAAATGTCTCCCGTTCTTCAAGCAATTAAAGGGACGACAGACGATGGAGTGGACGGACGAATGTGAAAAAGCATTTCAAGAACTGAAGACTTACCTTGGGTCCCCACCACTGCTGTCTAAGCCCGAGCCAGGAGAAGCTTTATTATTATATCTGGCTGTATCTGATGCAGCAGTCAGCTCGGCCTTAATACGAGAGAACGAAAGGAGGCAACTGCCAGTGTACTATGTTAGCAAAGCTTTACTACCGGCAGAGACGAGGTATCCTCAGCTCGAGAAAGTAGTCTTAACTCTGGTTGTATCTTCGCGACGACTCCGGCCGTATTTTCAAGCTCACACCATCATTGTTGTGACCGACTTACCGCTGCGTCAGATTCTTCAAAAGCCAGAAGCTTCCGGCCGACTTACAAAGTAGGCTGTCGAATTGAGTGAATTCGACATACAGTACAGGCCGAGAATGGCTATAAAAGGACAAGCTGTTGCTGATTTTCTTATTGAAGTAACCTCCAACCATAACACAGGACATGAGAAGGTTACTGAACTAGTGGCTTCTTCCTCTCTCAACCCCTTGCCTGACCCGACATCCTGGAAGCTATTCGTCGACAGTTCATCCAACTCCAAAGCAAGTGGGGCCGGGGTGGTATTAAAAACTCCCGATCAAACTTGTATGCAGTATGCTTTGTGACTTAGATTTCAAGCGTCGAACAATACAGCAGAGTACGAGGCCTTGTTACTCGGCCTTAGACTCGCCGTGAGCTTAGGCGCCACTCATCTCAATATTTTCAGTAACTCGCAGTTGGTCGTTAACCAAGTTTTCGGCGTTTATCAAACTCGAAAAGAACAATTGAAAGCGTACATGAAAAAAGGCAAAGAACTAATCAGCAAGTTCCAGGAATGCAAAGTGATTCGGATACCCAGGGCCAACAATGCCAAAGCTGACTTGTTAGCACCATACCTCGGTCGGTTCCGATTGAGTTTGTAGCAAAACCAAGTATAAATGAGCCAGCAGATTCGGCTACAGACTCGGTCATACTTCCTATCATGTCGGAACCTACTTGGTTTGATCTAATCGTTCGTTATCTCAATGATGGAGAATTACCAGAGGATCGCGGTAAGGCACGGCGTCTAAAAGTACGAGCGTCGCGTTATATCATCTTGAATGGTGTACTGTAAAAGAAAGGATTTCACGCTCCCCTATTAAGATGTGTGGACTCCCATGAAGCCGACTATGTCTTACGGGAGATACACGAAGGAATATATGAGAATCACTCAGGTGGATGTTCGCTCGCTAACAAAGTATTACGGCAAGGGTATTATTGGCCGACGATATAACATGATTCTAAGAGGTTCGTCCAAAAGTGCGACAAATGTCAGCGATTTGAGATTGTCCCGAGACAACCCCCGAGGAACTCACTCCGATGTCCGGACCGTGGCCCTTCGCACAATGGGGGATCGACATCATTGGACCCTTCCCTCTAGGGAAGGGTCAGACCAAATTTGCTGTGGTTGCAGTAGATTATTTCACGAAGTGGGCTGAGGTTGAGCCATTAGCGAAGATTACAGAGCAAAGGATCACTAGTTTTGTTTGGAAAAATATCGTCTATCGATTCGGAATACCTCGGACTATCATTACCGACAATGAGAGGCAGTTCGATAATAAGCAATTCCCCGAGATGTGCAGCAATCTCGGGATCTAAAACGTGTACGCCTCGCCTCATCACCCTCAGACAAATGGACAGGTCGAGGCCGTTAACAAAATTATAAAGCAACATCTCCGAACGAAGCTTGATGAAGTAAAAGGAGCATGGGCCGAGGAACTCCCAAATATATTGTGGGCCTATCGAACTACAGCTCGGACTGCCACGGGAGAAACTCCTCTCTCCCTTTATTTTGGCTCAGAAGCTGTGGCCCCAGTTGAGATCGGTATTAACTCGGCCCGAGTCAATACATTCGGCGAAAAAGAAAATGATGAACTTCTATCAGTTGGGCTCGATCTATTGAAAGAGAGAAGAGAAGGAGCTCGATTACGAATGATGGCTCGACAGAGGCAAGTGTCTCGGTTTTACAATAGACGAGTCAAGGTCAGACGATTTCGAGCCGGTGATATGGTCCTCCGAAAGACATTTCTAAACACGAAGGAAGTTGGGGCGGGCACATTGGAACCCAATTGGGAAGGTCCCTATGTCGTCTCCAGCACTATCCGCCCTGGGACGTATCGCCTGTAAGACCTAAATGGGCAACTGTTGCCTCACCCGTGGAATGCTGAACATCTCAAGGTCTATTACCCGTAAAACAGAATAGAAAGTGCTGAAGAATAATGGAAGAGGGATGTAATTGAAGTCGATTCAATAAAAATAAAGAAATTCTATTTTTTCTAAAGTGTTTAACGTCGGGTTACAGATTAGGTTAAAAATACACGAAAAATGAATGACAGAGAGAGTTATCTCCCTCGGTCAAGGACCGTTCTTCATGCAGTCCCGGAAGGGTCGACCCCATCAGCAGCAGCAGGGGCTCCCCCGTCAATAGCGTCGTCGCCAGTAGCCTCGGCCTCAGGACTGTCGGCATCGAAGGCAGAGAGATCAAGGTCGAGGAAGGCAGCCTTCATCTCCAAAACACAAGCCCTATAACCGCCTTGGTAAAGGCGGTCCCTTTCTTCTGCAAGCTCTGGTGACTGAAGAAAGGCGTCTACGGCGCGCTCTTCTGCCTCCTTGGCTCGGCGGGTCTCTTCCTGCGCTTCATGGATGAGGGTCGCGGCCTCAGCCTTAGCCCGGGCAAGAGTGCCCTGGCAGGCGTTGTGAACACGGAGAAGATGCTGATACTTTTCCTCAACCTCCTTCAGAAGCGAGGTCAAGTGGGCATTGTCAGCTTTGGCTCCTTCGAGAACCATCCTGGTATCTTCTGCCGCCTTCCGAGCGATTGAAAGATCGCCGGTCATGATGCCGATGCGACCCTCGGCAATCTCTCTGCGACCCTCCGCCTCGGTCGCAATCCTCCTTGCAGTCTGTGTCTCGGCCACAAGTTTTTGAGCAGCAGTTAGCTCTGAGCAGGCTTTGACAAGGCAAGGAGCCAGCTGCGGGCAGGAGACTGTGAGTTATGAACAAGGACGTAGTCAAAAATAACGGAAAAGTAAAGAGAAAAGATTTTATCTTAAAGAGCAACCTCGTCGTATGCCCGAGAGTCTGCACAGCCGGGGCATTGTAGTAGCTGGCGAAGTCTTTCTCGCCCCCATGTGCGAGAGCCCAAGGAATCATCTCCGAGATGACTTTGGCTAAGGGAGACTCCTGTTGAGTTGTCTCTTCTCTCGAGGACTCCGCGCAAGGTACCTCTCGGCCTCGGGGCCTCATCTACCACGGGTCCTGGCTCGGGAACCGACTGAGAGATCGGAAGGCTCGGCTCCTCTTCCTCCATCCTCTCATCGGGGTCAGAAAGCACGACCACTTGTGGGGTGACAGAGACGGGAGCAGGCGAGGCAGTTGGCTCCTTGGCTTTTGCAACAGTCTTCTGCTGCTTCGAGGGCCGAGACCCTGACAAAAGAGCCCACATCAGAGAGGCCCTCACTTTGGAGATTGGCTTTAGGGACGGACGAGATCCGGCCATGCTATCAGAGGCAGGAGCCGACCTGAGAAATGGACGAGCCTCGGGAAGGTCTGCAAAGAAGAATGAAGAGTTAGACAGGAAACCGAAAGGACGAAGCAGAGCGAGACGAGTTACATGAGACGAATGAGTCTAGACCCGCGAGATGGAGGCGTTCAGGTTGCAGCAGTAACTTCCAAGACCGTTCCTCTGCGCTCAACTTTCTCAGCTCTCTTATCCGAGTTAGAGTTCCGGACTCAAGTTTCCCCCTCTTCTTCAAAATATCTGCAAGACATTATGAGGTCAGATCATCAGCTATAAAATAAAAAAAAAGAAAGAGATTATAGGGACGGGTCATCGAATCACCTGCTCTCCGGAACGTGCGAGAGACTTGAGGCTCGCACGGCCACGTATCGGCTGACTCCCACTGACCGCAAGCCCAAAACCACCTCTCCTTCCAGTACTTGTTAGAAGTGGGTGGGTCGGTTATCAAAGACCCCCCCTTTGCCTCTCCATATACTCAGGAAGTAGAGGCTAGAGAAGTTTGGATTTGGTCTGACTTGGTAGAGGTAGAGAAACTCATCGATTGTCAACGGAGGCTGTTCTAACTCGACCAACAGCACGGCACACCCGAACAAACTCCTCCACAAGTTCGGGACAATTTGACCGGGAGCTATTTTGACTCGGGACAAGAAATCACGAGCAATGGGCTGAAATAGCAAGCGCAAGCCACATTGCATCGCGACCTGAAAATTTATGACCATTCCCGCAGGAGGATGGTGGGGCAAATCTCCCGAACGAGGGAGACGGAGTACAACCGAGTCAGGGACATGATATCCAGCCCTGATCCGGTTTAGGTCGAATTCGGTTAAAATTGAGCCGACGAGGCCACTCGGCTTGTCTTCACCTTCTTCCCCCTTCGAAGATGATTCAGAGGCTTCCACAGTTTGGTTCACGGGGTCTGAAACAGCCACCCCTTCACCTATAACAATGTCGTCTACTTATTCTTCCTCCTACTGATCCATCCCGAGGTTAGGTCTCCCTGGACGGGTTACCAGAGACACTCCACCACTGGACGGACCGGCCTGAGCGGGGCATTCAGCCGATGAGCCATCGGCCTCCCTTACAAGCCGGAATGCGGCATCAACGCCAACGGTAAACTCCGTCAGTAGGGAGGGCGGTTCCGTAATGTCCCAAAGATGTTGGGATACACCCTCATCGCCGAAAATCCCCTCCCGAGAGCTCTAAGAGCCACGCGCGGCCATTAAAGTTCAAAGAGATGGGAGGAAAGAACTTACCGAGAAAAATGACAGCGAACCCAAAGGGAGTTGACGAAGCAAGAAACGACAGCGGAGGAAAGAAGGAAGAAGAGAAAGAAAACTCGGAAGCAGATACGAGCGGGAGGGAGGAACGCGAAAATAAAATTTTCACAGTCCTCCCGCCCGGCCTTTTTATAGCAGCGCCACGTGGTGGGGCTTTTAATGAAAAAGTGAATCGTCGTTCGTCTCGGCTCTCCCGGTCGACACGTGGTGCACACTGACTGACAGTGGTAACGTCTTCGCCACACGTCCAAATCTCATACGCGGACGGAACGACCTGACGGCTGGCCGCACGTGCGGCCTCGAAAAACGTAACGTCATACATTAGAGACGACTCAAGGAGCATTAAACGCATCATCATAACCTCAGACTCTAATACGAACCGACCTAAAAACTCGTTATCCCTTGATGTCGGGGGCTTACTGTTGGGGAAAAATATGTCAAGTCCGGAGACTCGGATTCTAAGTAGGTCGACTCTGCTGACGCTGCCCGAAGAGTCCGAGACAATGGTCAGAGCCGAGAGAATAAGGGATAGGCCTAGAGGCATAAGCAGAAGACGATTAAAGTCGCTCTGTCGGAGTAATAACCTCGTCTGCATAAGCCTACTGAAGGCTGAACATGTTATAAGTCACCCGACCGATAGAATAAAACCGACCTAACAAGTTGGTTCTGTCGGTCACGGCGTAAGGAAGGACGACGGATAATCACCGAGACTATTCCATCTGTGAGAAGGCAGAAAACTTATGTTCCCGACTCGGCCGAGACTCCCCTTGAGTCGGTAGCGACTGAGCCGAGACAAGAGAAGGCGGTATGAATGCAAATACCGCTCTGAAAATTCAGGAATACGGGTATCCAATCCCGAGATTCTCGGCATCAGGAGCAATCAGTGAAATCTCCGAATAATCAGGAGAAGAATCCTCGTATGATGAGGATTCCAAAGATCTATAAATATTAAAGCTTTCTACAAAGAAAGGTACGAGACACAAAAATTGAGAAAACCCTTTGCTATCAAGAAAGCGACTGACTTAAGCATCGAAGGTTCCCCGGCTCTAGCCAGGGTCCCCTTGATATTGTTACTTGTGCAGGTGGAAGAAGATCCGATCTAGAGGAGCCATTCCATAAAAATACACCAACAAGTTCAACAGGCCAACAGCATGGGAAATTGTGCATTTTTTTCATAATTTGTTTCCTTAGTTTGATTAGGACTCTTTTAATTCTAATTTTAGGATTGTTTAGAGTTATTTAATGAGGTTAAACTCATTTTTTCTCCATCATTCATTCAATAAACTTCTTAGAAATTATCTTATTTATCTCATGGATTCGAGAATTAATCTTTTATGGATTCAAGAGAGCTTTGTGAATTCAAAGTGTTTATTGATTGTGGAAGACGGTGCTCAACCTCATCACGCCCTTCCCTGCATCAATTGGTATCAAAGAGAGACTTTTCCTCAAATCAATGTCTTTTAAGACAAATTCATGTTCGTAATAATAAGCAATATGAGATCGACAATGGAACTTGTAGTCATCATGTTTGTGGTGCGACACTGGTAATAGATCGCAAGCCACCACCCGATGATGGAGAATTGTTGGCCACTACTTTGATCGTGAGGAAGTCGTTATACACGTCAAAGATAGGGATATATTTACAGTGGCACATCATTTTTCAAATAATATATACTGTAAACTAAAAAGTCTATAATGTGATCATTGATGCCAAGAACAACGAGAATCTCATGTTGAAAACAGTAGTAAAAAAGATACAAAGTACAAGGAAAATATTAATAAACATCAACACCAGAAATTGTTTGAGTATCATGAGCTAAATCCCTTAAGTAACTTGAAGACAAGTTTTTTTTCAAATGGAGGGATCTAATGTAGGACATGGCATAGATACGTTCCTTGCATGGTTTGAACAAAAGAAGGTGAAGCGTAAATTAACCATAACCTTTTATCCGAGTATCATTACGGAGCACATAACTTATCAATCTTAAATGTGCGTTTTAAGCTAAAAAATGAAATTTTAGAAAAAATTACTATTTTTAGTAATTCTGATTTTTGTAGGATTTTTTGTTTTTAAAGTTTTAAATTTTTCTTCATTTTTAAAATTTACTTGTAATCATGCTATGACTCCTCTAGCAAAAGTTTATTTGGAATTTTTATTTTTAGAAATTAAGCTTATGAAGAGTTTTGTTAGAAATAATATTTTTACTAGAGTTAGAATTTTACTATTTTTGATAATTACAATTTTTGAATTATTTTTCCTTTATTAATGGTGTAATTTATATACATACACATAAGATAATTATCAGTCAATAAGAATTCTCAAAAATTAGTTTATTTCTCTTATGGATTCAAGAGGGCCTTGTGGATTCAAAGTGTTTATCGATCGAGGAAGATAATAATCGACCTCATCACATCCTTCCCTACATTACAATCTGGGAGAAGTTTTGGGCATCTTGTATCTATGTATGAACATTTGGATCACCTGACCATGGACCAAAAATTGCATCCAATTAATAATAAGCCTCATCAAATGGGGCACTTATGTGGGTGTGGAGCCTATATTCCCAAATTAGATTTCATGTTCCCAAACACTCTCTAGGAACTGTTTAAACCATAGAACTACCAACCGAGTTATTGTGTGCAGAACTTGAAAAGAGTTTCTAGGATAAGAGTTTTATAGATGAGACCTTTACTTACATGTTTAATAGGGTCTTTGTAACATACTGGATTTTCATTGTTTTGGATTTTCAAAAATTCTTGAATTTTTTTTATAGATTTAAATTATATTATCACTTATTAGCACTCAATGTTAGTTTATACATGGGTGGAATCAGTAAAGAACTGCATAAGTTCGATTAATCAACCCTAGGAAACCAACGAATCTGCCTGATCACTTGAACATCAAGTTTAGCCCCATGATTTACTCACATAAGGCCTAAATCTAACCGACCCATCGCTGACTAATCAAGACAATCATAACTAAATTAAAGATCTAACCGAAGTCGAGTCAGATAAGGCCCGTATGTTGACTAATAGATCAAATCAACCACATTACTCTTTTAGCCTAAAATCGACGGTTTAGAGTAATCATGACCAAATCTCCATTTTCACTAGTTATAAATAGGCCACACTATGAACATAGTTAATCCAAACCCTAATCATTGCCCATGAGAAATCTTAATACCTAATTCATTTCAGAAATACTCCAATTTTCTGAACAAGCTCTATACCGCTCGTTGGTGGGCCACTAGTTTCAAATTAAACTATAGAATAATGTCTGTCTTACTGGGCTCGACGTCCATCGCGAAAGTCGTACCTAAGTACTGTCCAGAACCACTCAACTTGAGCCAAAGTACGAGTGCATGAGAAGTGCAAATACCCTAAAGGAAGAAGTTGAAACTTAAATGAATTAGGTCGTTCACTCTTATGCAAAGTTGAGGATTTCGGACCATCGATTTATGACCAAACTTCACACGTGAAGTAAAGATATTTTTCTGCTCATATCCGTATAGCTGCAGCCCCAATCGACCATCGATGACCGTTGAACAGACTACTAATCATATGTGTCGATCAGCGCATCTAAATGGCGAGCTGATCATATCCATACATAGATCATCATTAGGGATAACTATCCTATGGTATATATCAATATGTACGCCATATAGTGGGCCCTAGAGGTTAGAAATATCCTCCCATAGGGCTAGTATAGTAAAAACCTAGCCCTTGGTGCCATTTACACCAAATCTGGCCCTATATAAGGGCTTCATTTGGGCACCCCTCTCCCCATACGAATTTACCCTAGAAGAAATAAAGGGAAAAAGGGAAAAGAGAAAGAGGAGAAAGGAGGAGAAAGAGAGAGGGAGAGCTTGAAAGCATGAGAGTTTGTACACCTTCACCCTCTCATCTCCTCTATAACAATATTGTCTTTCATTGGTATCGATTTGGCGACGATTGAAGGTAAGTATGGAGTATGTTTGTAGATTTAGGTCTTGTGTTAAATTCTTTTCAAGTCTTACAAGCTTGTATGATTATTTAGGCATTTTCACGATGATTTCCTAATACCATAACCCTACGTGCACCGTAAATTGAGCAGTTCGTCATAAGGTGCGGACTATTATCCTTAGGTGGCCTAACACCAGTATTACTATGAGTTTAATGATTATGAATGTTAGGATGATATGCTTGAGTAATCTAGAGAAAACCTAGCCAAGACCCTACATGATAGGTCCCCCTAAATTCCATGAAATGAATAAGTGTTGTTTATTTGTTCTTCAACATGATTGGATTTGATTTTGGTGTGGCATGATTATCCCATATATGATTTTACTAAATTTCATGACATGATTGAGTGTTATTTATTTGCTCTTCAACATGATTAGGCTTGATTTGGTATGGTATGTTCATCTCATATGCGATCTTAAAATAACTTTTCTTGTGGCATGAATGATTACATTAATCTTTGTTGTATGTTTGTCCTATGAATGATGTATAGTTCTTAGTCGCTTTGGTAAACCCACTCAACACACACACACACACACACACACACACACACACACACACACACACACACACACACACACACACACACACACACATTAATGTTGTATTTTGTTAGTAGTTATATTGTAGAAAAATTTGAATCTTTATATTGGATGTATGAGTGCATGACTTTACTTGCGTTAGAAGACGAATCCAGAATTGTTGGAATATTATTGAATGTCATCAAACCCCTAGGTTGGTCAGGAACTGAGGTGGGAGAAGGTGGTCCCGTTAGTAGGACCATCTTGTGGCTAAACCAGTGAATTTGGGAGGATGCGAATGGGTGACAGTAATTAGACTACCTAGGTCGTTTGTACTCGATGTCGTCCATTACGTACTCATTTGAAATCGCACGGTCTAGTTCGCTTACTGACTAACCATGTTTGTTAGCCATGTCTGCTCACGCATGTATGGAACCTTGAACACCCTTCAACCACTGAAGCCTATTGATAACCGTTTGAAACCGATCCACTAACTCGAGAGCCAGGCATAGTGGAATGGGATACTATGTCCGAGCTGTCGGCCTACGCTGGGGTGACGAGCCTCACCGTAGTGACTGCAAGCGATCCCTCTTCTCAGCACTCCCCATGTGCTTGAAATCGGAGATGGGGAACCCGATGGGATTAAGGATCGCGGGTTCCTAGCCTCACACGTTGAGGGTCTTAGCCTCCTAACCAGTTGAGAAAAATTATGTGGGGTGTACCAGTTTTTCCAATCTATTGGATGAACAGAATTAACTAAATACTCAGCTAACATTATTCACGCATCGCATTAACTAGGATTTGGCGACTCGACAGTTGAGGTCGCAATGAGGGAGTATTGGTCATACACGATCGTTAGACAAAGTCGCTCGAGAGAGTGTTGTTACGAGGTCATGCATCATATCATACATGCATATACATTAACAAGATTATTTGGGGATCTGTGAATGTATGTCTTTCATTAAATTCATCATATAATTGCTGTTTATTGTAACTAAAGGCTAATAGTAACCACTGAGTTAGCTACTCACTCCCACTCTAGGATGGCGTTTTAAAACACCAACCAGACCCTTTACTAGATGCAGGTGAGGTGGAGCTTGACGAGCCGAGTGAGATGAGCATGGATGAAATTAAGGAGCTTTTCTGCTTCTAGACTTTTGGTGGATCCTTTTTAGTCTGAGTTCGAGCTACCACGGGGTATGGGTCAGGGCTCTACTCACTTTGGGATATGTATAGGTAAGACTAGTTCCCTACTTAGATGACTTGAAATTTGTGGTTTGGATCTTTTATATTTAGTGGCACTAGATACTGCTTTATGACTCACTTATGCTTCATGCTTTATTAAACTCTCCATTGTCTATAAGATTATCCAAATGTAATTAAAATTTGAAGCCTATTAGGGCACCTATGGCACCTAAGAATTTGGGAGCCAAGTTCCTATACGGTCCCTGAAAACTCGGGGTGTTAAAGTCTTTATGTCACTTATAACCATTGAACCTTGGGCATCCAAATTCTTCCACAAGTGGAAGAGTTCCTATAAGTTCAGGGAAATGACTACTTATGGAAAGGGATTCCACTAAGTGACTCATTTCTCGCGTTTGGATATATGGAGTGGTCTAATCTATTTCTACCGGGCATGTGTCTATTTTAGAATGCTTGTTCTATGTTTTTCACCTAAATGCTAGTACGCACTTTCCATGGATTATCTTTCTTCACAATGCTTGTTTGGTGCCTTGTATTAGGTGGGATTAGATGGTATGGAACTGCATTTAGTCCCATGAAAATTACATCTCGTGTTTGGAAACCATGAAAAGGATTGAATTAATCCCATATCATATCATTCAGAGCCAATAATAAATACTGCAAGATTCCTAATGGATTTTGAAATGTATTGTATTTGTGGGCCACATTGATGCATGCATGCATTTCATCCATGCCGTTCATCCTTATGTGCCCTTTATACGTGACATTCAAGTTACATATATGTGTAGGTGAACGACATCAATTGTGAAATATGGTTCCATAGTCCACCAAATACATGTTTCACTTAATTAATTCAATGTATTTTAAAGGGGAGATTTTGATCCCAAATGTAGGCTTGGATGTGCCATAATACAATGGTATTTCCAGACATGTAATTATTCTACAATAATGGTGTTAATTCCATCTAATGTAATTTCATACCATTTAATCCCACAGTCTAAACAAGCCTTTAGTTCTTTCGAAATTAGAAAGCTTCCAATCACCTAACATCGTCAAGCAAATTATTATTTTTAAGAACTAGAAGAAATTGTACCGACCATGAGACATGGTGTGGTCAGGTTCAATCGAAACAGGGTGTGAAATATTCGAGATAGGAGATGAAAAAAGAAATCATGATAGAGAGAAAAATAAAAATGCTATATCCAAAGTTGGTGGACATATGGCTTTAATCCCATGAAATAATCTGCATTAAAACTATGATTTTTATCATTTTAGGTATCCATATAAAATACAAGGTCTTCTTTATTACAATTCCATTACCCAAAATAATAAAAGGAATCCATTTTCAAAATTTTATTACGAAGAAAAGCTTTCTTTCCACCCTTTATTATTTCTTTAGTATAAATCACTCCTAGAAGCTCACCTCCACAGTTAGTCTTTCTTAACTATCTGGGACAACTTGAGAGAATCCCAATTCTATTGAGAATAAAATGGTAATTATGTAGACATTTTGAGAGTCATTTGAAACCACACGTATGAGCAAACCCAATCCATCCTACACACGTGACAATATTGCACACATGTATATACCCTTAGCCAACTCTCTTTCATACATTTTGCCCTACTTGATAAGTGGACCTGCCTGATTCTTGGACCAAGGCATATAAATGTTGGGCCCCACTGAATCTATTACTTGGAGCTCACACGCGCATGCCACGTCCGCATGTGTTCGGGCGTGTATGCGGCTGGCTTACTCACGTGTGTGGATTAGCAAAACCTCTATATATAAGATATGATCATAAATCATTTTCATACTAAGCTCATCTCCAAATTCCCCACTCGCTTCGATTCCATGGATTCCAGTATCAAAGCCTCCCATGCACCATCAGATTCTATGGATTTGCTTTCACGAGCATGGTGCGATACTGCAATACAAGTCCTGCAACCGGCAGTGCACGACACCTCGACGACGGTTCTTGAAGATAACCTTATCAAGATCTTTGAGAATGACATGAAAGCACCATTACCAGTAAGTAATGCACATCTATTATCATAATTCGATCTTTTTGATGTTTAAGTAGTCTTGTTGGTGGATTGAAATGGATAAATTCACAGACAATGAACGTCGTTGATGGAGATTTGAAGCCTTTACCAAGGTGGAAATCCGACGATCTCAAGGTAACTGATCATGAATACTGAAGTAAGTATAATAGAAAGATTTTAATGCTAATCTGATTTTGTTTCTTTCGTTAGTCGTGGATATGGCTGCAAAAGGTGATCCATCCAGAGCTAAACTACGATCGTTGCTTCCGAAAGAAATGGGTATGGAGCTGATTGCTAAGTTCTTGATTTAAGATAATATAGCAATTGATTACGGCATGTTTGGATGATTGATTTTAGTGAATTGCAATAACTCGAGCCGAGTAAGAGGAAATGAGCAACGTGGGTCTGGCTCAGTACTCTAAGATCTTAGACCAGTAGCCAAATCATGATCATTTCGGGCATGATCAATTCGGGCTGACTTGGAACTCTTGGAAACACAGTTGGGTTTTGGATGTGAGTATGAATCAAAATGGTGCTGCTTTCACTTGGGTCATTCCAATTTTATTGAATCTTCGATTCATTTTAATTGAGAATCCAAACGTGCCCTTAGTGTATGTATTTGTAGCCTGACCCCAGACACATGGATTCATGAATACACAAAAAGATGGTGTGTATGCATGAAGTTAATCTAGACAATAAAGAGGTATGGCCAATGTGGGTCTGGCCCACTCTATTTCATGATGTTGGACCATTACTCGTTTTGGGTCCACTTGAAATACTTGAGATTACAGTTTGGGTTTTGGATTTGAGCATGATCAATCCAAATGGTGACACACACACTTGGGTCACTTCCATTTTTATAGAATTCACGATTCATTTTAATTGTTCATCCAAACGCACCTTTAATGTCTAACGCGCCCTATACACTGATATGCATGCATACATATCAGTAACTGAGTAGCTGCATCATACAAGATTTCCACATTTTAGACACTGTTTGGCTAATGGAAGATATGAAAACAGTCTCTACCTTCACCATGGAAGTTGATTCCATTCAAGGAAATCTCTATAAAGAAATGGATTGTAGAGATGAAGAGGAAGCGGAAGGACGAAGAGCGATTGCAGAGAGCGGAAATGCATGCAGCCATATCCGTTGCAGGTGTCGCAGCCGCACTGGCAGCGGTGGCCGCAGAGAATGTGAAAGCCAATAAATCAAACTCTACAAAGGAAGCTGCGGTGGCTTCGGCGGCGGCTCTGGTCGCGTCTCAATGTGTGCAGGCTGCAGAAGACATGGGTGCGAACCGCAAGGAACTAAGCAAGGCCGTGAGCTCGGCCATGGCTGCTACGAATGCATGTGACATCTTAACACTTACAGCTGCAGCTGCAACATGTATACAATCCTTCTCTAGATAGGCTTTTTGCTATTCTTTTATATCTTAACTAGTAGTGACTCGTCCAAGGCAGACTGTGTGGGTCAGATTGGCCAAAACATGGGCCAGATTGTCAGTGGAGCGTAGTCTGAAAATCAACTGATTGAGCAATCCATCAATGGCACAAATGGCCTACATGGGTCCCACCAGTTGTCGATGGAACATAGCCAGAAAGGCACACTGATCATCAACAGATTCTAACCGTTCGATCCACGGCTACTAAATGGATGGTTAAAAGAGAAAACAAAGAACACTATGAATACAGTGGGTGAGATTAAATGGTGAAAATCATCTAATCAATGTGATTTTCAGGCTACGTAGCATCCACCGTAAGGCCTATAATTTGGGCGGTTGGATTAGCCTATATTTGCTCTATACGGTTGGATTTAACTCGTCCGAGTTGAATCAGACTCGGTCGAATCTGATCCAGTACAACACGATTGCAGCACAAATGGATCCAACTCAGCCCTACCCAGCTGAGTTACCCCTGACTCGAGTAAGTTGTGAAACGAGTCGGACTTAGTTGCCGAGTCAAAAATAAATAAACTTATGGTTGATGGTGACTTTCTCTGGGAGTCTGTGTTATAGCATTGAGAGGGGCAGCTACACTGAGAGCAAGGCCAGGGAGAAAAGAGAAAGATGGATGCGGGCCCATACTCCCACTTGAAGAGACCAGAGACTTTGACTTTGATTTTGGGAAGTATAGGACTTTGCTGGCCACTGGTGCTGAGCTTACCGTTCGATCATCAGATGGTAAGTGGGGTATTTTTGTGACATCCAGGCCGTTCATTATTCAGGCCCTACGTTTCTGTGCCGTGGCCCAACCACCAGGATGCATCTGATCATCAGATGGGGCCGCTCGTATAAGAAGAGAATGGACGGTTGCAAAAGGTTGACCAGCAGTCCACAGCCATCGTTCAAGTATACCCACTAAATAGGCTGATGGAGATGATTTTTGGGCCAGGGCACATATACCATGGACCCACCTGATGAACGGCCGGTACAAGGAGCATGTGCCATGCTGGCACGTGTAATCTATTATTGCGAGTAGCATTGACAACTATCTTCTTATTGTTGACTTTATTATACGTAGGGAAGAGCAGGTTACGGTTAGTGTCAGTTATCCTCAACGGAGAAGCCAAGGTCTGTTTATCTCTCAAAGAAAGAAACGTGTACGAGATCCGAACCGACTGTCAAGTAGGCCATGCCTTGGATGGACCACATCCCAAAAATCACATCAAGGGGATAATCATAAACCTCGGATTGGATTATTTTATTCATTAAAATGGACGGCCAAAAGAACTTTGATCGAACTTCTTTTTACAGCCATCGATTTTCTTTCCCTCAGATCCGTGTATTTTGGGTGTAAGGTGGGCCATCCAATGTTTAAATACCTGACGGTTGGATCATATCTCTCTAATTTATCCAATGACAATACACCGATGCTCAGTGTATAACCTACCCTACCCATAATCGGTGCTCGTGCCCAGGGATTCGGACAATCCAACCAGTGGCCCACCATCTTGGATGGGCCACAACCAATATCAATTCCTAACCGTGAGATTAACTGCCTGATTCTGATGCCAGCAGAATTGCTGCACGACATAAACGGTCCGCAGAGGGGACTGTTGATCAGACAGGAATATCAGATCAAGGCACTTATTAAGAGTAGGAGAAAACATGCACACGTGCCAACTCGGTGCAAGTGTGCAAAATCAAGCGTTCATCAGGTGGACCCACTTCAAACATTCCCTCATAAAAAAAAAATGAGGCCCATCCACTCATCGGGTGGGCCACGTGGGTACCAGAAAATGTGAAGTTACTAAAAATAACCAATGGCATATCTTCAACATACACATGTGGGCCACCAGATTAATGAATCGACCTGATTTTTGGCCCAGGCCACCAGATTAATGAACCGACCTGATTTTTGGCCCAGGTCTCATTAAAGGCTCCACCTGATGAATTTCCTGGATCTTGCGCGTGTGTCAAGTTGGCAAATATGCCAGACGGTTCCTATTCAATCTTCCCTTGCACGAATTGTGTGAGAGGAAGCTGATGCTTAGGTATTTCATGACAGGTGATTCTGAAATTCAGGAACATCAATGCACTGAAGGGCTTTGCAAGTACAAAAGAGAGTAAGTTGATGACTACTCTACTCATAAACTCACAATCTTACACACAAGTTACACATAGAGCTGTATGCTAACCGAGTTAGCTTGGTTAAATCTCTCAACTCAACTCAGAAAAGGTCAATTTGACTCGGATTGAAACTCAGTTCGGGCAGAGTTCAGCTGATGTTTTTAGCTCGAAAAAATTTCGAGCAGAATCCAAGGTAGACCAAGCTTGACTCGACTCAGAACTTAACTCGGTTCAAATCGATTCGACTTGGATCGGATTTACTTAATATAAATATTTTGTAAACATTTATATTTAAATAAATTATATTATATATTATTCCTTATGTATTATATATATATTAAAAGCCTTAAAATCTAAACTCAAACTTAATTCGTAAGCCCGAATTCGAATTGGGCTTGCTTGAAAGATCGAGCTCAAGCTCAACTGGAACTCGGCTTAAGTTGGCCAGTTCAGCTCAAGGATCGAACCAAGCCGAGTTTGAGCTGGGTAGGTTGCTGGCCGAACCGAGTCACATACCAGATATGTGCACGTGCACGTTACCTTCACCCTATGCGAGCCAATGTACCAAGATCGGTACCGTCCACAATGACAGATGGGCCATGGTTCACATTTTCGTCCACAAGCAATATTTTCCCATGAATTAAACCTAAGTGTGCATTCCATCTTTCATTGGTAGCAGGTATCGTGACCGACATCCGTGAAGATCAGACCGTCGATGCGGAGGCAGCCGGTTCCATAGTTCTAACGACGAGCCGGGGGACATCAATCAAGCTTGAAATAAATGATTATACACAATATAAGATATGGTTTGTGACCATAAATCACATGCTAATGCTCTCCACCACATTTAGTGGCTATGAACTTCATTTTTACAGAAATTGAATTGCTTGATTCTGCTCAACACTCCTTGATATGTGTTTTTTTATTTCTTTTTTAAATCTGTTTGTACCTGTGTAAACCAAGTTTGTATATGTGGGCCATGGTTGGTTTTTCCAAGCCATTTATCTGATGGCCCACGTCATGGATGGACCATCTCTAAATAATCAATTATTGCATGCAAATACAATGGTTGAGAAGAAACACACCAACAAACCAGATTTAATTGAATGGACAAAAAATCAACGGTTATGATCTTCCAATTTTGGAGACTTGATAGGCATCGTCCATCTATGACTGAGCCATCAGATCAGTGGCTTGGACGAACCAACCATGGGCCAACACAGAAACTGGGCGAACTCAGCCTCTTTTCTTCTCCATGTAAGCATTAAATGGTTCTAGTGCTGTTTTTGTTATGATTTTATTTTGAGAGATGATCGTTGATAATAAGAAGCATTGCATCATTTACAGATTTTTACCCTATGTTATATTTCCACTGTTGAATGAATTTTCACTACCTGTGGGGCCCAGTTTGGAAGATCCACCCCGTTCATCTTGTGCCCCATCATGAACAGTCCATGCCCAGAAAACTACTTCAGATTATTATAACTGGGCCCTACAAATGAACAGGTTTGCCAATGGTCCGCATTCAATATGAAGCAGATGAAGAGAAAAAAAAAAAAACCCAATTTTCTAACCAACTGATGGTAAAGAATTCTTAGATTTTAACACGTACATTATGGGATCCAGTGGATGAAGGGTTCCAAATCTTTGAAAGGTTGGTCCCACCATACACCTGCTGGCAAGCAGAAAGACAGGAATGCAAAAGCTGTTCACATAATATGATCTCTAGTGGCTACCATGTTCCCCTTGAAATGAGTTTATGCTATACCTTTACACTTCAACAATCAATAAAGGAGACAGACAGAGAGACAGAGAGAGGAGAAAAGAAACAGGAGAGAGAAAACTAAAATTTGAAAAAAATATAGTACTATAAATGAAGTCAAGCTTATACACATGCATAAGGAATAGAAGGGGTCGAACCTCATGCCCCCACAAGTTTCAGAGAAGGACGACAATGGCATGGGTCACAGGTTCATATCCCAGCTTACCTGCTATATTTTTAAAAAAAATGGTAAAAGAAAAAAAAAATCATGGAATAAAAGTTTGTTTTGTATTAGAAACTGGTGGTCATAGACAGATCGGCCCACAGGAGGAGACGTCTCGGCCGTCCTAAAAATCTGGCTTGCCAAGCAGGTTCTTCGTTTTCATAGATGAATCCACTCTTTGTATACAACTTCTTCGCAGGCTCGTTGTCGATGGCAACATGAGCATATAAATCTGTTACGCCTGAAATGGCACTGGAAAATTAGTATAAGATGGGATTTATCCATCCTTTAAGAAGAATATGATGGTGAGTTATTATTCAATGCTGGATCTGTGAATTGGTACAATATCCTGTGGGGCCCCCTAGTCATTCGACCAAACTGTTGATATTGTTGTCCCCACTGTGGTTGGCCAATGGAGATCTCCCAGGTGGAAAAAAAATCCTATCCATAGAATTTTTGGCCTTTGTTGGTTGCATGTGAACCTGAATTGTCAGCAGTTTTCCAAACTGACAGGGCCATCCATGGGGACTCTCATCATATCAATGGTTTTGATCGCTTAACCATGGGTCTGGAAACTTTTCCAAGGGGAAAAAGATTAAGAACCGTTGGGCTTGGTTCATTCATAATAGAAACACCAGCAGGATTTTTTCCTCATTAAGGGCCTGTTTGGCAGGGTGGATTAAGAGGGATTAGGAGGGATGGGATGGTAAAATCCTGGGATATGCCAAACGAGCCAAAGACCCGATTAACATGTCCCGGGATATAGCAAACCCATGGATCTTAAACCAATCCACTGACATCACCATCATTACCTTAAAATTGATCCCATCCCTCCTAATCCCGTTCAATCGTGCCTGGAGCGTGTTTGGTTGGACGGATTGGAAGGGATTGGAAGCTAAAATCCCGGGATATGCCAGGCGTACCAAACAGACTCGAGGAACTTGTCCCAGGATATAGCAATCCCATGGATCTTAAACCAATCCACTGAAACCACCATCATTACCTTAAAATTCATCCCATCCCTCCTAATCCTATGGGATCCGTCCAGCCAAACAGGCCCTAATGAATTTCTTTCTTATCAATGAACAACAGGAAAAAGTGGCGCACCAAACCTAAACTTAGGCCCACAATTTGGATGGTTCGGATTCTAGTAAGATTTTGTATGCTTTGTGGATTGACACACTACCGACATATCAATGCTTCTATCCTTCAAGTTGTGTAGGATATGACATGACGTGTATGGGATCAATGATGGATATGCCCAGCTCCAAATATAAAAGTACCAAATGCATTTAAAAAGAAAATTATAGCTTGGAGAAGACTGATGATATATGTACATTCACACATGAGTGAGCGTGCATGCATATGTGCGTGTTTGCCTCCATGTGTCATCTTCTCAAAATATAAAAAAGTGATTTAGCTAAAATGGGATACTACTACCCATTTCAGGTTCTAGTTTTAGAAAAATCGACAACTATAAACTTTTCCAAGGGCCTGTTTGAAATCATGGATTCATGGGAAAAGAACAAAAATTTCTCTTGATTTCATATTTTTTAGCAATTTGATTTGCAATCAAAAATGGATTCTAAAGACTCATCATTAGTCTTTTCCACCTGAGACAAGAAACGATGTTACAATTCTCTAATAAATATGAGATTTTACATGAGTTCTCATTTCAAATCAAACACTGCCTACCTTTTGAAATCCATCGTTTTCCTCTAATGCAAGAAATCAACATTAATTGTTCTTTTCCATTCTCCTAGAAACCATGATTTCAAGTAGGCCCTAAGTTCCAATATCGTTAATCACTTCCATGTATTTCTCATTATCAAGTAAAAAATAATGAAGTATGGTTTTTTTCCAAATTCACTTGTTTGAAAAGTTGGAAAAGAAAGGAAAGATACTGATTTCCTTTGACAAGACATTTTCTCATGTTTGATTTGCAAAGAAAACTATGGATGGAAGTAATCATTAGCCTTTTCCATTATTGCAATTCTCTGCCACGAGACTCAAGGCAACCATTTTCTAATGAATTGGGGAATTCCACTCAGGAACCGTACCCCTAAAAATGGAATCCATTTGTCATTAGTACCTATGGAAATAATCATTACAATTTCCTCTCTTTTTTCCTTTTTCTTTTTCTTTTTTTGGCTTCTTTGCCTTTCCCGCTTCTAAGACAAGTGCAAACATCCACGAAACCATCATTAGAGGTCCCACAATGATATTTTTGAAATAGACTATTGAAGTGCACCAACAATGAGCAAATAGTTTCTAATAAGTGCTGATTGTGTTGATGATGTGAAAGACCCTAGAATGAGTAAAGATGAAATTGTACCCCATTGTCGAGCAATTTTCTTGGACTTGGCAACTAGTGCATAGCCAATGCCATTCCGATGCAGCTCCGCAGCTACACACACATTGCTAAGGTACGCTCTTGCAAAATCAGCTCCAATCCCCTGTTAAAATCATCTTTCTGTGAGAGCTGCAATTCTACTTCTGCCAGAATGGGACTACTATAAATGACAAATTGTAGGACTACAGTGAGTTTTGGTAAGCCCGCATACATGTACAAGGCAGCCCATCAACACACTACCAAACATGCCAACGTCGCTCACAGTTGTGAGATCCATCTGCCTGTTGCTAACATTGTGCCTGCCTAATGAGTCGGCCACCCTGATGTTTGGGGAAAGGCATCGACATGGTTGGAACAACCTGATGGACATCCTGGATCTAATACGACCCAAATTCCATGCTGGCATATGTGGTGGCATACAGAAATGCTACTTAGACATGCATGTGGTCTCTCCAACAATAATTGCTAAAGTAAACATAATGGCTACAAGTTGCATGAGAGAAGAAAACATATGAAAAGGTGCACTTGGTTCATGCCCATTTACAACGCTAAGCACTGTAGTTTTAGAAAATGCAAGCAGCCTAACCAAATTCCATGAACAAGAAAGTGACCAAAATGGTCACAGTAAAATTAACGTTCCCAAACCCACAAAATCCACAAAAGGTTCCCTTTAGACGGTTTTATTAATTTGGTGGGATATATACTCCTGGCCATGTACCATAAGCTGTTACATTGCATCTCATTGGAGAAACCCTTGGTTGAAAGGAAAACCCAAAATTTAATAATAAATAAATAAAATAAAAACAAAATCCTAAATCCAGGATGTGTAGTGTGTAGGTGCATGCACATGAGGTTGTCCGGTGGGATTTGAAGAGGATGTGTTGTGAGGGAGTTTTTCCATAGTTGCAGGATGATCTGCTCAAGACTCACCATTTGGATGATGATAATGAAGAGGTTATGTTCACTGGGTGGACATTCTAAGGTTGTAGAAGATAAATCTACTTGGGTTTATCATCATTTCGGTAGTGGTGAATAATAAAGGAAAAGAGAGACTTGCAAAAGTGAATTGACTAGGTCCATCACCATTGGGATGATGAGGAAAAAGAAAGAAATATAATCGTGGGGATATCTCTAGCAACTGCACTAAAATAGTTTGGGATCGAGGGTTTAAGACTTGGACAAGTCATGTGCGACTCATCCGAGCCATCTCAGACCTTGACTGACCCAATCTGTTTGTTTTTTTTTATTATTTTTATTTTTAACCCAATCTGTTTTGACACCGCAAGTCAGAACTGAAAATAGGGCCTCAAATCGTCTGATTCATGATTTGACTAAGGATAAAATGAGTCAAATCACAATGTGCTGAGTTACTCAGTACACAATCTGCTTCCATCTATTTGACATTATAAACCTCTTAAGCATGCCGTACATATGATGTCATACTCATTGGATCTCAAATGTCCATCAGCTGGATTGTGCACTGGTGATGTTCAAACTGTCCATGCCTTACACTATGGACAACATACTGAATGGATTTAGGCTGTTCAATGGATGCCAAATTCTGAGATCTGAACCGAATAGCATTCTAAAGGGAAGAGTTGAGCTGTCCATTCATCGGATGGCATAGACGTCAGATCCGAACCATTGGTCTTCTAGGTTGATATGTTCAAGGTATTCCATATCGGTAACAGTGGCCGTAAGGGTCACCACCATTACCGATACGGGTATCAGCCATAACAGCCAATACGGGGGGCGTAACGACCGTTATGACCCCCATAACGGTTGAAAATTTTCTTTTGCATGAAATTTTTTCAAATATATCTAGAAAATTAAGAATGTAAATATTTCAAATATGTATTCATTTTTTGTTTTGAACATATTTATGGTAGTGTAACGGTCCACTCTTTGGTGAGAGTGTTGTATCGGGCTGTCTAGTGAATTGTTTAATATGATTATGTCTTTAATGTATATACGTCACAATCAAGCATTAGAACTAGATATATATAAAAATAATAATAATAAGGTATAAATATTGCTATTTCAAATTTTTGAAAAAAAAAAAAGGCCCTCAGAGATTCTATTAGCTCAAATCACTTCAATCCACAATTTTAATCTTAAAAGCTATAGTAAGAGTGGTCGAAATCTGTTGTAAAATGATGTACGAGAGTTTTTGGAATGAGAAAAGTGAAAAAGAGGAGGAAAGTGAATATATATATATATATAAAGTGATCATTTTTCAACTGTTACAGGAATAACGGTCATTATGCCATATAACGGCCTTTACGGCCACTGTAACGGCTAATACGGTCTCAAAAAACTAATTGCCCATTTTCACCCCTATATTGAGTAACAGTCATGGCCATTACCTATACATATCGGCTTTATGGACGTATCGTAACGGATACGGAACACCTTAGATATGTTAGTCGAATCTAAACCGCTTGCATGCTTAGGCCATTGGATGCAAATCACTGGACCTTGAGAGTCCATCTACGGACATCATGAGTAAAATCACGATCGCCCACTCTAGGATGCCAATCATCAGTCATCCACCAACTTGCTTGTCTTGGTGTCCAAAGCTGAGTGTTTTATGATGGGATCAAAATCAACACGTGTGCATCAATAAGGATTGCTTGAGAACCCTTAAGGGATGCAGGATTATGAATCTTGTTTTGACTATTGGATGAACAAGTCATTGGGGCCTACATGTTTACACAATTGGACTCTTGGAATTCCATATCACTCACATGATAATCTCCTAGCCATACAATTGTTTAAGGAGACAACCTTTTATTAAAGATGGTTGATTAGATGAATGCGGACCCCAGTGATAGTCTAAGTGTAAATGCTCATTGACCCTAAAAAGTGAAGACATCAATGGTAGTCAAGAACTAAGGTTTGGTATTGGCGTGTTAAACACCAAAGTGGCCTATCAAGAGTTTTGTGGATCACGTTAATATATTCCTAACACCATAACCGCGTGTTGGGTTGTGATGCTATCAAAGTACTTCCAGCCATGTACCATTGAAAGCAAGGATAAGCACTTTGGGCATGACCGTTGTGTTGTGGATAAGGTGACTAGCATAGGTTGTTTTAGCATGCACCTCGATCTAATCCAGCCTATAGGCCCAAGTTTCATAATCTACTAGCTATAGAGGTGTACTATCAAGACGGCCTTATGAGGTGAAATGGCTTGCCACAGAGTGGATAATTAGTTCGCACAACTTCAACCCATGAGAGGAATTATGATGACACAATAAGTTGCTCTCTAGAGGCATTAATGAAAACACTCTAGTTTATCACTCTAATTCTTAAAGCACTAAATCATATGAATTTCTTATTTCAGTTCCTGTACCTGCTTCACTACATGGGCATGCGCTAAATGTTTCAATCCTAAAGGATTGAATTTTCCCAATTGACTCGAGCAAGTCCAATTTATATTAAGAGTCCTTGACGTATATCACGATCTCAAGAATGACCTGCTTCCTTCACCATCTAACAAGACATCCGCAGAAGACAAGACATTAAACTTAATCTATTGTGATAGCTACATGGGTTAAAGAGAGGGATTCCTCTGGTTGACCTTGGAACACAACAGCCACAGGCTAAGGAAGAGTTGTGGGACATAGATCTCAATAGCCCCATTTAAACATGAACACCTAGCAAGTTGTAGGACGAACCCGTTGTTATTTATTCTTGATGTGGTCATCCTGTGTAAGGAGATCAATGACAAGTCGGGATGGAAGGTCTCCACCATTGGGCACGACAAGTCAATGTACCATTGCCCTACCCCACATAGGAGTGTGAGTGTGTCATGGGAATAGGCTCATGATGTTGGACCTGTTAGTCACTTGCATTGGTGGATCAATTCAAGTCTCTAGACTAAGAGACTCATCATGTTTGGACTAAATTGGCTTGTGATTATACTAGCTTCAACAAATCTAATCCTTAGACCTGAGGACATGTGAGGAGTTCAAGGTCCTGATCATATGTTCTTGGGCTCACTTTACAAGGTTACATGGGTGGCCAACATGTGGGTAGTGTTGGGTACATGTATTAGGGTCCAGTTGAGGCCCACACGATTTGACAAGGGATCCACCTCTTTGCCCAAGACATGTTTATGGACTGATATTGTGGTTTGGATATCAAACGTTTTTCTTAGCTGGCCAGTGCATCTAATGTTTCCTAATGGTTATGCAAGATTTTTTTTTTCAACCATTAAAATTCAGTTTTAAACATTTATTTGTTTTAAATCAATCTTGATGGACATCCAATGGTTAAGATTTGGTCATCCATCCCTTGGACTGGCATAGGAGATTGGGCTAGGGATAGTGACCATGAGAGTGGAGGGATTAGGTTGATTTGAGTACATGGATGGGCAGGATCATAGACTTTAATGTAGTAATGCATACCAAAGTTTGTACGGTGGTCTCCTTGTATATTGATCCTATCCGAGAGGGAGTGCGAAAGAGCTTAAGATGTCCCTGTCCCTTGGGCTTCGCCGCCTTAGAGAGAGAGAGAGAGAGAGAGAGAGAGAGAGAGAGAGAGAGAGAGAGAGGATGGCTCTCAATGTGCGCCCCTAGCCCTATCGTCAGAGTGTGTAGGAGGTTTTCTTCACATCTCATTTGGGGGACAGACTTCCTAATTGGAAGACCTGCATCAAGTGTTAATATCTGTTTCCCATCACAGGTATGTCTCTACATAGTTTATGTTTATACTTTTGGATTTGATTGCATTTAGATGGGGATCCATTAGTCTAAATAAAACCTAAGTTTGAAAAGTTTATGCTTCCGTTGTCTTTCTTAGAAACCTAACATGATGCATATGGATAATCCTAATCTACAAGAAAATCATCAGCAAATGAATGAAAATAATGCAGTGAGGCATTCAAAACATTTAACTAGTCTACAAGCATGGGAAAGCTTGTTTTAGATATTGACAACAGCAGACACCTACAAAAGATGGACAAAGTGAAAAATGCTCAATGCATCTATGATTCATCAGTATACAAGCAATATGAATTGAAAATAGTGCATCGCAGATTCCAGGATTACATCGTAAAATAGTGCACTGCAAATAGAGCAGTGCAAGAAGCATCTAGAAAGCTTCTTAAAAGTAATCTCCATTTGCTCTATCCAGCTAAAATCAAAATTCAAGCAAGCTAAGTTTCTTTATTGACACTATGTATCAGACAGTACATGTTACTAAATTCCAATTGATGCGATTAAATAAACTTTGAAAAAATGATAAAAGCACAAAAAAAAGGATGTGAACATGGACAAGTTATTCAAACATAAATGATGAAAAACATAAATGAAATCTAACCATGTGATCCAAAAAGCACGAACTAGAGCAATGTAAAAAAACCCTAATCTCCTACGATTTAAGAGAACTCATTATAGAAAGTAGTTATCTTTATCAATCAAGTTCATTTTGTTTTTTTATCTGGTAAATTTCGTATTTGAGTGATACAAACTGGCAGATAGTTTCTCGAATTTTAATAGTCATGTCTGAAATATACCTCTGGCCTCTTCCCTGTTATTTCATCTGCCAGCCTTAGACACTGGTTGAGATCTAGGGACCCAACTACTACTCGATCTTCTCCATTATCGGAAAACTACAAAAGCCACAAACATTATTGAGATTCTCCCGGAGTTGGATAAAAAAAAATTTCTGCTAAACAACAGAAAATAGTATTACTTCTTTGTCAGTCTAATTTAGTAGAATAAATGGTGATTCTTCAAACAAATTGGGACGAGGCCGAAACCAAATTAGATCTTTCGCTATGAAAAAATGAAAGTTTCATATAACCACAGTTTTAAAAGCATTTCAAAAGCCCATCTCGTCCATTCATGCTCCAAGGGGAGGCACAAGAAAAAAGACTTGTGGTTCAGGCTAAAATAACATAGCTATTGATGTTTAGGCAAATTGGGATGAGGCATGATCTTGGAAGGCAAATGCTTCCACCTAGCGTTCACTTTGACTCCAAGTCAGAAATCTATTATCATGGAAAAAGAGCTTTCCAGATTAATGCTTTTGCATGGAGGCACCCTCCCTCTCTCCTTCGCTGCTTTGGATAGTGAACTCCCTGCCCCATGGATTGACCAAATCTCATCCAACAGAAGCAAACCATATCCCAATACAATCTGATGAAGATCAGAAGTCATTTGATCATCAAGGCTCCATTTGATTAAATTTATATATCATGCAAAAAGCAAGCTTCAAATACAAGACAAGACCAGAAGTCAATCAGTCACAAGGCTGCCTTTGCTTATAAACTTAATATATCATGCAAAAAGCAAGCTTCATATACAAGGCAAACACCAATAAATAAATAAATAAATAGGCTATGGGGTCATGCTGCAAAACAGTACTGCAAGCATGGAGAACATCTACTAAAAATTTAAAAGCATGTCAGTGGAATACTTGAATTTTGAAACCAGTAAAAAAAAAAAAAAATTTACTTGAACTTTGAAACAGGACACTTGTAATGAGAACAAAAATTCTTTGAAAGATTTGCAAATTCTTTTTTCCCCCTCCGTAATGGAACACAATTACATTGAAGCTGAATCTGCAACCCTTCACAATTGACTCACTCAGAGACCCAGCCCTTTAACAGTCCATGCCTGTCATTTGGGGTCCACCATTCTTGAAATCTTTAAGAGCTAACTGAGCAAGAGTAAATTGGACAGGTTTTTTAAAATAAGCGCATTAACTAAAATAGTATGAAACATGTATTATGGATTAAAGGTATGCTCAGATGCACATTTGAATTGAATAACAAACCATTAGTATAATGAACTGGAAATAACCAAGTTGTAGTTTGCTTCACATTAGTATTCATACTGGGGGACTGGCCTCAAAATTGTGGTCAAGTTATTTTCAAGTTGACTAGAAAGAAACATACCTTCAACTCAAGGGCTGCTTCCTCATTATGAATACAGAAACATCAATATTTTTTGTCATTTCCTCTTGATTAAACTGAATGTTCCTGATTCAATTCACTTCAGCATCTAAAGTCTAAACACACCATAAACATGGGAAAATTTGCATTATGGATTTAATTTCATCCAAATGATTCTTAAGAACAAAGATGTGCCATTTGTTTCTAGTGGGATTTTTTGCAACAGAGACTGGTGCATCTTCATAGTCAGCCCCTTCGCTGAATGCCAAGTAACTCCTCGGTAAAAATTAAGGAACAAAACCTTGGGGAGTGCTACAAGTGCAAAGGTTTGATAAAAACCATGGTATTCAAAAACAGTTATGGTAACAGCTGTTACATGACGATAACAATGGGACCCCTTACATGATACAGGGCTGCAATGCCCGTTCTGACCAAAAAAAAAAAGCCTGTAATGGGCCTATATAGGGCTGACACATTTTTCATCCTGTAAAAAATTGGCCATTACAGCCCATATCATAATAGCCATAAGGGTGGCCGTTACAGACACTGTTACCATTATTGAATAACTTGATAAAAACAGGTCTCCAACTATTCCAAATTACATCACAAATGTGAATGCACATATTCTTTTTTTTCCCTTTTTTTTTCTTGGCCGGTTGCATGTTTAGTTAGGGGAGTTTTTGATACTCAGGCAGACTGCGATGGTTGATATGCAGGCATCAGAAATTGTAGATGTGGAATACTTAAATTATAACTGTCCAAATTATAATGGTTGATATGCAGGCATCAGAAATTGCACATGTGGAATACTTAAATTAAACCATCCAAATTATAGAAGTCACTGTGCTTAGGTCATCATCCAAAATCAGATTGACTAAACAATCCTAACATCTGATTAAAGGATTTGTTTGCTGAATTTGGTCCATTGATTGCTTTTTTCATTTCAACCATCCATTAAAAGTCAACTACTCGATCAGTTGAAAAATCTAATTGGTGTAAAGTTTGCTTTATTATCCATCCAAATTGGGGCCCATGAGTTCGATGGTTTAATTTGTGTTTTTTGGTATTCCATGTGTGCGATTTCTCAGTGCCCACACATCAAGTTTTACTTGTTTTCTTAACTAGACTTCAAGCAAGAGATAAGTAACAATGGTAGATTAAGAAAAGAAGAACTGTGTGGGGCTTCATTAGGATAGCCACTTTGATAAGCAGGTGATGCAATAAGGTTGATGTCATTTCACATATGAAATGCTTTCAGGAATCCAATTCAATTCCATACCTTTATAAACATCAAAAGCAAGTGAAAAATCTCATCAGAAGAGTAAAATCATTGTAGATAGTGAAAACTGTTGAAATCCGGCACAGACATACCTTGCAAGCAGTGCACAAATTATTTGTGGATCTTAATGTTTGTGATATTGGAATCGTTGCATTGATGCAAGAAACCCTGTTAAATCCTATCCTCTTCCCAGCAATACGGTCTTTTAGAGCTTCAAACTCGCGCTCTGACAAGTACCTCTTATGATCCTAATAGAACTTGACAAGGCATAAATACCATCAGTATTATAAAGAAGTAAATCATTGTAACAATATAAATGTGTGGTGATGGAGACCATAAATCCTCAATTGGAGGCCATACACAGCATATTCGAATTTCAATTTGCACCAGTGGGACATATGGTTTGTGATCCAACCATTTGTCCATTGGACTCCACTGTAAATGGTCCCTATCCCTGAGATCTCTTGATAGGATAATCCTATCATTTCAATTCGTGGCCAGCAAAGAAGAGAAATACAACAACAGCCCACATTCAACTGAAGAAGGTCGCAACAATGGTGGATAGGATCTTCTAATCTCGATGGCTTTTGGGGAATTGCTCCATCCACAATGGGTCACATTTGATGCCATCAGTCTGGATCTCTGAACCATGGGACCCACTTGTGAAAACTGAAAACCCTAGTAGATTGTGGATATTATTGCGTCTGGAAACCCATAATTCCTTGGCAGTCAATGCATTTCAAAATTCAGAGGAGAAAAAAAAAAAAAGGTAATATCCAATTTAATTCGGAAGGATATAAGCACACAACACAATTCAAATGCATGAATCATCCTAAATAACTTTACTACTCAATACTATACTGTTTAACATGAAGCCAACAATCGTATATTATGAAAAAATAAACTCAGAAAATGAAAATCACATGTTTAGGATACATGAAAAACTTCCTAAATAACAATACATTAAAGATATCAACTATACCAAGTAGTGTAACCAATAGTTACTTAAACTGAAAAATGGAAGGTGGGAAATGATGCAAGAAACAGATACGTAAAACATCCCGTTAATGACAATAATTGTAGAAGTTAGTTAGATGTGTGAAATGAATGTGCAAAATGGGTAATAAGAGATGTAGGTATTTGTCAATGTTTTAAATAACTTCGCTATATAGCGTGTATCTTATGCCGCATAGCGTAGCTTAGCCTTAATGCCACAGCTCATGAAAACAGCTTCAGTCACACGCTGCCTATGCTACGTACTAATTTTGCATACACTACACTCTACATAGCCCATGGTACACGCTACTTAGTTTGCACTACAAGTTATTTTCACTAAAATATTAAAATCAATTAATGTTTACAATGATTTGTTACATTTTCATTTTGTAATAAAAATTAATTAATATTTTCGGTGATTTTAGTAAAATAATATGAGTAATAGTATTTAAATCAGTTTAAGTTTTTTTTTTCCCGGTTAGCTTGTTAGTACACACCCACTGTCAATACACACTCTAGTGTTAGCCACCCCCACTAGTATTTAAATCGGTAAAGTTGCTCTTTCTTTACCTTTATACTTTATCTTTGCCTATTTTTCCTACCATTTTAGGTTGTATTTGGTTGCACCAAATGCCATCAAATTTCATTATTAATCGGACTTATTGATGCAAAATATCATGAAATTTCATTTTATTTGGTGCAAACAAGCACAACCTTCACTAAAAAATCTAAAAATAGCATGTTGCTTACATTGCACACTTTATAGCTTAAGCTTCACACTTCAAGGGAATGAACGACGTTGCACGCCATCCGCTATTTAAGACATTGGTGAAATGGGTTTCCCTATAACTATGGTATAAACCTCTCCAACATTCAGCATGGTGTGCAATAATAGCTGTTGCGGGGCCGTAAAGGCTGTTATGTAAAGATAATGGTGGCAACCGTTACACATTACGGGGTCGTAATGACCATTGTGGAAAAAATGATCCCTAACAGCCCATTAACGGTCCATTATAGGGTAAATACAGGTTTTTCGGGTTTTCTTTTTCAATAGGATAGAGAGAGAGAGAGAGAGAGAGAGACCGTTACAGCCTATATCATAAAGGTAATGATGGTGGCCATTACGGCCATCATTATCGTTACGGAATACCTTGACATTCAGCCTTTCAAAAAAAAAAAAAAAAAAATCATATCCAACATTCCACACACTACTTGATCTCTGGGGCTCATCTTGATTGCATGCTCTAGACATCAACTATTCAAAAATCCCCCTTTTCGATAGTGCAATAGATGTAGGTGCATGATCTGAGGCTAGACTATTAGCATGCCCTTTCATGCGTGTGGGTGCTTCATGCTTAGCAGTTTGCTAGAAGTCACCCCTGCATAACCCCACATTGTTTGCTGTTAATGTGAGTGTCTGCCATAGGTGGTCCCAAGAGCCCAGGTAAATGAGGAAAGTTGATGCTTTGTTAGCAGCCGAAGGTAAGAACTCTAGCCAGTCTAACATAACCCAACCCCAAATTGTTGGGAAGAAGGCTAAAATGATGATGATGATGATGAGATGGGTGAAGCAAATGGTGTGGTTTAGGTACAAAAAGGGTACATTTGGGTGTTCCTGTTGTAAGTACTGTAAAAGTAAACTTAAAATATTCAATAGAAAGGAATTTGTGCTTAGGAACCTCACACATGTTATGTAGATCTCTGTAGGTAGCACGATCAGATGAACGTTGGGTCGAGGCGCGCACATGTCGCTATCTTTGAGATAGTTTACACCCCCGGTGCAGAGTACTGGTGTAAACAGTCGCCAACGCTGCAATCTCCCAGGATACAAATCCTCAACAATGTTTCCACACACTGTGCACTCGCTAGTAGAATATCAACACTAGTAGGACACCACACAACACCATAAAGAGTTTTTTCCTTTGCCCACAAAGAAGTTAGTTTTATTTTAAGATGAAAACGGAGAAAAAGATCTTAGAGAGGAATGAGGGTTTTTCCCTCGTTGACGGTGCAGATACCCTAACCCTAATCCCTCTTTAAAACCTCGAAGCCACGTTTCGAAAAAGACCCATTAAAGAAAAATGGCCGCAACGTTTTACATGCCCGAATAACAGAGGCACGCTTCACACTATGGAAACGGCCTTATCAAGTGAGCCACATCCAACAGTCACAATCAAAGTAGCGGATAAAAAATATTTTACAAAATTGGGTAAAACCTAGCCCATCAAGACTTTAATCAAGGAAGCCACCCAGGCCATCCGGGATCCAATTGCACCTCCCCTGCACGCGAGCATCTACAAGTGTGCATGTGCGCACACACCCAGTTAAAGGTTTCCAGGCCAGATTTCCCACCGATTGCACCTCCCTTGCTCGCACATACGGGATTAGACATATTTCAACACACTTGACAAAAGTTTATATTAAGCAAAGATATATAAGCCCTTTTTCTTCTCTCATTATATCCAATATGGGACTAAAGAAAAGCACAAAATAACGAAAAACCAAACCAACACTTTAGCTCTTTAAAAAACTCATAGGTTTGTTGAAATACATATAATAATCCCCCTCTTATTTCAACCAAAACCAATGTGGGGGAAAAAAAAAAGGAACTTCTATGCATAAATGACGGTGAAAAAAAGTCTTGAACCTCACTTAGTGAATCATGCTTGGACTACAAAAAAATAGTGAACGAGATCTTGAACAAAATTTCTTTCAAAGTAAACCATACACGAAACAATTACAGTGGGTCCTTACTCTTACTCGAGTGGTAGACTCTCAGGAGTTTCAACTCCCGGTCAAGGGTTCGAGTACCCATAGGTGGTGAAATTCCCCTAGCGTGAGTGTGTGGGGTGTGTGCGTGTAAAAAAAAAAAATTTTAAAAAAAAATAAAAACACGAAACAATCACAGAAGTTTAAGCGTTATTCTAAGGTGTTTTAAGAGTTGTACTTTACAGCCATGTACATTATCCCAGTTTTCATGAGCGCACTAGAGAATTGCCCAATTCTCATAGGAAGCGGCCCACTTCCACACTCATATAAGTGAGTTTATTAAGGGTGTCTCTGCGACAACTATCAACTCACCTTAACAAGGCTATAAACTCATTAAGGGAGTTACTCAACCTCAATTTGTTACAGAAATTCGCATTACTAACATTATAGAGAGGGACAGAAATAATTTCTCTTAAAATGTAATGCAATTCATCCAAGGAATCACATGAAAACTTATTTGTCCCATTGAACCTAATTCCTGGGATCTCTAGTCCTTAGATCGGGTTTCTATTTTCTGTAATTCAGTATTTTATAGGCTTAAGTCCCATGGCCCTCGATGTTTTCCATACTTTTTCTCTAGCTAGAGTTTTTGTTAAAGGATCCGCAATATTTACATTGAATCTTATAAAGTCCGGAGTGAGTACACCATTTTTTAACAATTGTCTCACGCAACCATGTTTCAAATGGACTCGTCTAGATTTTCCATTATAACACTTGTTATTAGCTCCTCTTATAGCAATCAGGCTATCACAATGAATAGAGATATGTGGTACCGGTTTCACCCAAAAAGGTATATCTATTAATAGAGTTTTTATCTATTCAGCTTCTTCATCAATTGTTGCTAAAGCAACTAGTTCAAATTCCATCGTGGAATGAGTTATACAAGTTTCTTTTTTAGATTTCAATGAAACAGCTCCACCTAACATTGTGAAAATATAACCGTTGGTAGATTTACAATCATCTAATCATGAATTCCAATCAGCGTCACTGTATCCTTCCACTACAGCTAGAAATCTTTGGTAATGAAGCCCATGATCCTAGGCCTTTTTAAGATACCTCAAGACCCTATATATAGCATTCCAATGCATCTCACTCAGGTTACTAAAATATCTACTCAGTTTGCTGACTGCAAAGGCAATGTCGGGCCTAGTGCAATTCATAGCATAGGACAGACTATCAATTACACTTGCATAATCAATTTGAGATATTCCTTCACCAGAATTGTGTTCTAGTTTCACGCTATGATCAAAAGGAGTACATGCAAATTTACTATCGAAATGGTTATATTTCCTTAAAATCTTCTCTACATAATGAGATTGTGTAAGAATTATACCATTATCGCCCCTAATTATTTTAATCCCTAAAATGACATCTACCTCTTCAAGGTCTTTCATGTCAAAGTGAGAAGATAGAAATGATTTTGTTTCATTAATCATTTCAATATTTGTACCAAATATCGAAAGATCATCTACATACAGACATATCATAATTCCAAATTTATCAAACTTATTACAATAAAGGCATCTCTCACCTTCATTGAACATAAATCCATTAGACATCATCACATGTTCAAATTTTTCATGTCACTGCCTAGGAGCTTGTTTTAGTCCATATAAAGACTTTAAAAAGTTTGCACACTTTATGTTCTTGACCAGATTTAACAAATCCTTCAGGTTGCTCCATATATATTTCCTCTTCCAATTCACCATTTAGGAATGCAGTTTTAACGTCCATTTTGTGAATTAAAATATTATTCACTCATGCAGTGGTAATTAAAATTCGAATTGATGTCATTTTTTAAACAGAAAAATAAGTATCAAAATGGTCAACATCTTCCTTTTGTTTAAACGCCTTGGCCACTAATCTAACCTTGTATTTATCAATTGATCCATCAGCCATTCTTTTTTTTCTTTTTTTCTTTTCAATGTCCATTTACATCATAAGTTTTTTGCCCCATGAGGCAAGTCAACTAATTTCCAAGTGGTATTAGATCTGATCTAATCTATTTCATCTTCGATTGCTTCCTCCCAAAAGGTAGCATCATGGGACGACATCGCCTCTATGAATGTTACTGGATCAACTTCTAGTTGAGTTAAAAACACTTGGAAATCAAGACCAAAGTCATTAGCAATCCATGACCACTTACTTCTTATCTCAGATTCGGACTCAAGATCTTCTAAGTCTTTAAGGTGAGAGCAAGAAGGTTCATCCATGTTTACAGAGGTGGAACACCCACTAGTTTGACCCCCACTATTCTTTAGTTTATATGGAAAAACACTTTCATGAAATTCCGCATGCTCTAGATTTGATAATGATATTTTCATTGATATCTATGAATTTATAAGCTTTATTATGAAATGCATACCCAACAAGTACACACTTAGAAGTTTTGGTTCCTAATTTAGGTCTTTTGGGATTAATAAGCCTAACATACACAAGGCAGCCCCAAACTCTAAGATAGTTTAGATTTGATTTTCTACTCTTCCATATCTCATATGGTATTATTTTAGATTAGATTTGATTTTCTACTCTTCCATATCTCATATGGTATTATTTTAGATTTCTTTGTAAGCATTCTGTTTAGCATATAACAGGCTGAACTTAAGACTTCTTCCCAAAGAGTTAAGAAAGACCTGAACTCAACAGTATAGCATTCACCATGTTAATAAGAGTCCTATTTTTACGTTCTACTATCACATTTTGTTGTAGAGAATAGAGTGCAGTAATCTAATGAATTATACCATTAGATTCACAGAAATAATTAAAATCCCTTGAGGTGTATTCGTTGACTCTATCACTTTTAAGGGTTTTGACTTTTCCTATTTAATTGATTTTATACTTCATTTTTTAAAATAATAAATTTGAAAAATGCTTCATTATTTGATCTTAACAGATATACATAAGTGTATCTGAAATGATCATCTATAAAAGTAACAAAGTATTTCTCATATCCTCTAGTAAGATAATTATTACCCATGGCAGGGATTGTTCCCCGTTGCCATGGGATAAGACTTGCTTCGTTGGTAAAATGGTGGTATATTGAATAGATATACCCACCATCATTTGAAATTACTAAGAATAACATACATGTGTTATATCTAAACCGTTCATTTATTTTGTAACCTCATTTTATGGCATGGGCCTAAAAATGAGGTAGATCCAAAACTTATGTGGCCTTAAAGAAGTTTTCAAGTGTAAGTATTCAATCCCCATTGCTTTCTATGGTGAGGTCCACGTGAGCTTTAGATTTACCGTATTTTTTGGCCCATGCTCTAAAATAATCTCGATAAATGGGTGGACGGTGTGGATATAGCCCACACATCATGGTGGGACCTACAAAACTTGCTAACATTGAGTGAAATTGGCACAAGACCCCATGCAATTCCATTTAATGTAATTCCAAGCTTTTCCTTTCTTCCCAAACATGAAGTGAAATTGGCACAGAACCAGATGAATCCCATCCCACCTAATCCCTTCTAATCCCACCGCCCAAACAGGCCCTTAGCATTTGTTATATTTTGTTTTAAAATAATAATAAATTTTGAATTTTCAAATTTTCGGTGTTTTTCCTCCACATTTGAAAAGTTGAGGTACTTTTGAGTTGTAGGTTTTGTCCCACATCGGATTTAACAAAGTAAACTATCTTGTATATAAGATAGTATTTTTGCCTAGGGCTTGAGTCCCTTTCAGGGGGCATGTGAATTTGGTCCTATGGAGGGGCTATGCCAATAGCTCTAATCTATGTCAATGACCACACACGCACGGGCTCGCATCGAGCCGAGCCATGCAGAGCCGAGCAGAGTCCGTGTCCGTGTCCGTGTCCGCGTGCGGGTGCGCGACGCGACGCGACGGGACGGGCTGGGCGTGGGTGCGGTGTGAGTGTACTCGCGTAGGTGTGTGTATCAGTACTCGCAGGACTTTATATGCAAGTGTACTCACACTTGCGCCTTTTCATTTTAAACTAGAGAGATGCATCCCTTCTGGTTGGTCGCCACTATTGGGTTTAAACCCAACAGACCTAACTTTTTGTAAATGGTGCTTATGCACCACTTCGGAGTCTATATAAAGACTTCCGATTCTAGTTTCAATATACGAAAAATACTCTCTTATAAAAACTTCTGATACAGTTTTAAGCATTTTATTGAGTTTATTGCTGAGTCAACTCAGAACTTTCGAATTAAACTGCAAGTGGTTCGAGCCCGT
The DNA here is from genome assembly GCA_037074715.1 of Magnolia kwangsiensis. Classification (NCBI taxonomy): domain Eukaryota; kingdom Viridiplantae; phylum Streptophyta; class Magnoliopsida; order Magnoliales; family Magnoliaceae; genus Magnolia; species Magnolia kwangsiensis. The sequence goes on along the minus strand of CM073582.1, from coordinate 11,881,016 downwards.
GTACAGTGAGTGCACTGCTGGGACCGGGTCATAGTCGTTATATCCTGGAGGTCGATTGCTCTGGAAACCTGTTGCACTTGGGACGCTATCCAAGGGGAGCAAATTCGATTTCAAGCCGAGTAACTCAGTCACACCTCAACTCAATTCAATAAGTTTTTCTATCTCAAAATTTTATTTTCTTTTTTTGGTTCTCGATTTTAATAGTCTATTTAATTCAACCAGTTTTCCAACAATCTTGAAATCAAATTGTTGAATTACATAGATTATGGCTATAGTAACAGTAAATGCTTCTACTGAGTTAGCCAAAATCAAACCGTTCGCTGGACAATCCTTTAAACGATGGAAACAGAAATTGATGTTCGCTCTGACCACCCTGAAAGTTTCATACATTTTATCTGAATCATTTACTATAGATCCAGCAAATCAAAATGAAGTAATAAATGAAAATAATTATAAAAATTATATTCTAAACTCTTTATCCAACGAACTATATAATGTGTATGTTTCTTACGTGTCTACTAAAGACATATGGACTGCTTTAGAAAAGAAATACATATTAGAAGATGCAGGCGCTAAGAAACATGCAATTGCTAATTTCTTTCATTATAAAATGACAGACGATAAGCCTGTCACAAATCAGATTCACGATTTTCAAAGTCTAGTTCACGAACTATCGATAGAAGGAATTACGTTGGATGAAGTGTTTCTGTCAGGAGCACTAATAGAAAAGTTACCACCCTCCTAAAAAGAATATAAGAATAAAATGAAACATAAAAAGAATGGTGTTTCTTTGGAAACCACTATCGTACACATACGAATAGAGGAGGCCAATAGAATTAGGGACCAAAAAGAAAATAAAAATGAGATAGATTCAAAAGCGAATCTTGTGGAATCAAGTCGGGCAAATAATAAGAAAAAAGGCAACTGTTATAACTGTGGCAAACCCAGACATTACGTAAATGAATGAAAGCTCAAAAAGAAGAATGCAAACAATCAATTCAAGAAAAAGAGAAACTGCTACAACTGTGGAAAACCTGGGCATCATGTTAAAACTTGTAGGCTTAAGAAAAATAAAGATAAGCCGCAGGCTAATCTTACAAAAACAGAAAATGAGTCTGACATGGTAGTAGCTGTGGTGTCAGAAGTCTTCCTTATAAACAACTTGGAGTGGGTGCTAGACACTGGTGCAACTAGGCACGTGTGCAAGGATCGTAGTATGTTTACCTCCTACCAAGTATCAGGAGATGATGAACAAGTGTTCATGGGTAATGCTAGAACGTCTCCAGTTATAGAGAAAGAGAAAGTACTTCTGAAACTCACTTCTGGAAAGACTCTAATGTTGAATGATGTCCTACATATGCCTGACATTAGAAGAAACTTGGTCTCTGGTTCGCTCCTCAATAAGGCTGGTGTCAAGTTAGTATTTGACTCAGATAAGCTTGTTATGACTAAAAATGGAACCTTTGTTGGTAAGGGGTACTGTAATGATGGTTTATTCATTGTAAATGTATCCAATGATAATAAGAAGACATCTAGTTCGGTTTATATCGTTGAACCTTTTTATCTATGGCATAATAGATTAGGTCATGTGAATGTGGCATCTTTAAAGAAAATGAAAAAATTAGGTTTATTACTTAATATATCTAATGAATAATTTGAAAAATGTGAAACATGTGTAGAATCAAAATTCATTAGAAAACCCTTTAAACAAATAGAAAGATCATCTGTTCTATTAGAGTTGATACACAGTGACTTAGATGATTTTAGAAATCACATGTCTAGAGGTGGAAAAATATATTATATAACTTTTGTAAATGATTACTCTAGGTTCAATAGAGTATATTTGTTAAGGAACAAAGATGAAGCTTTATATTCTTTTTCTAAATACAAAATTGAAGTTGAAAATCAGTTAAATATAAAAATTAAAAGACTTAGAACGGATAGAGGAGGTGAATATGAATCTTTTCAATTTAGAGAATTATGTGAAAAGAATGGAATAGTTCACGAAACTACAGCTCCTTATACACCAGAACAGAATGGAATAGCAGAACGTAAGAATAGAACTCTAAAAGAGACGATGAATGTCATGTTAAATAGTTCAGGCTTACCCTCAAATATGTGGGGAGAAGCAATTTTGTCTGCTTGTTATATTCTAAATAGAATTCCTTCTAAATTTTCTAAACAAACACTATATGAACTTTGGAAGAATCATGTTCCTAGTTATAAATATATTAAAGTGTGGAGGTGTCTTGCTAAAGTAGGATTACCTAAAACTAAGAAAAGAAAGTTAGGTCCTAAAACGACCGACTGTGTATTTATAGGGTACACACAAAACAGTGCGGCATATAGGTTTCTAGTTTTAAAAACTAAGGATAATATTCTAGATCCTAATACAATTATAGAAGCTAGGGATGCAGAGTTCTTTGAGAACGTATTCCCTATGAAATCTAAATCTATATGAATAGAAGAAGTCAATGAATCAGATATTGCGTCTACTAGTAAAAATGTTTATGAGAAAGTAGTAGAAGATATACAACCAAGAAAAAGTACAAGGGTTAGAAAAGAAACTAACCTAAGAGATGATTTTTTCACCTTCCTAGTAGAAGATGATCCTACATCTTATATAGAAGCAATTAATTCTCCAGATGCAACCTTTTAGAAAGAAGCAATAAATAATGAGTTAGAATTTATTATATCTAATAATACTAGGGAACTTGTAGACCTACCACCTGAAAACAAATCAATAGGCTGTAAATGGGTGTTTAGAAAGAAACTAAAACCAGATGGAACTATTGATAAGTTTAAGGCTACATTGATAGCGAAAGGCTTTAAACAAAAGGAAGAAATATATTACTTTGATACATATTCCCCTGTAACTAGAATTACAACTATTAGAGTCTTAATAGCGATAACCTCCATATATAAACTAGTGGTAGACCAGATGGATGTTAAGACGGCTTTCCTAAATGGAGATTTAGAAGAAGAAATATATATGGAGCAACCTGAGGGTTATAAAATATCAGATAAAGAAAATAAAGTATGTAGACTAATTAAATCACTATATGGTTTAAAACAGGCTCCTAAACAATGGCATGAAAAATTTGATGGTGTTTTAAAATCAAATGGTTATCATATAAATGATGTAGATAGATGTGTATATAATAAAATTTCTGAAAATGATTATGTTATTATATGCCTTTATATTGATGACATGGTTATTTTTGGAACTAATATTAAATTAGTTAATGTAACTAAGAAATTCTTGTCATCTAAGTTTGACATGAAAGACTTAGGAGAGGCTAGTGTGATCTTGGGTATTGAAGTAACCAGGAAAAATTGTGTTATTATATTATCATAATCTCATTACATTGAGAAGATATTAAGAAAGTTTAACCATTTTGACTGTTTACCTGTCAGTACTCCTTATGATTATAGTGTGACTCTTATGAAGAATACAAAAAATAGTGTCTCAATTGGAATATTCCAGAATAATTGGCAGCCTCATGTATCTAACAAACTGCACTAGACCTGACATAGCTTTTGCAATAAGCAGGCTAAGTAGATATACACATAACCCTGGAAAAGAGCATTAGAATGCCTTGTCTAGGATTTTAAGATACCTAAAAGGCAATATGGCATATGGTTTACATTATACCAGTTATCCTACTGTATTAAAAGGATATAGTGATGCTAACTGGATCAGTGATTCAGATAAGACAAAATCTACTAGTAGATATGTCTTCACTTTGGGTGGAGGAGCAGTCTCATGGAAGTCTACTAAGCAGACATGTATCGCTCGGTCAACTATAGAATCCGAATTTATAACCTTAGAAAATACTGGATCAGAAGCCGAGTGGCTTAGAAATCTTTTAGCCGATATACCATTGTGGCCAAAGCCTGTATCGGCCGTGTCTATTCATTGTGCCTGTCAAGCAGCTATAGCAAAAGCAAAGAGTAAAATATATAATGAAAAATGTAGACATATTAGACTCAGACACAACATTGTGAAACACATGTTACGTGATGGAGTCATATCTATTGACTTTGTGATGTCAGAAAAGAATTTAACAGATCCTCTGACCAAAGGACTATCTAAAAGGTTAATCAATGATACATCGAAGGGAATGGGACTGAGCCTAATATATGAGCTGTCAGTGTCGGCAACCCAACCTATACAAGTGGAGATCCCATGAGATAGGTTCAATGGGTAAACAACAAGACACGAGCTAGACGATTGCACTGAGTTGTTTGAGCCCCTTCTATGGTGTACAGTGCGAGCAGCATCGCAGAAGGATGAGTTTTTAGAACTCTTAATGGATCCATAGCCATATATTTGGTGGTGTATACAGTTGCTACATACACTTGATGGAATTCACCTATATGGGTGTAGAGGTGGAAGCCGTTTCCTATGAGAATCTATGCGAATTCTCTAGAACACTCATGAAATTCAGGTAATGGTGTATGGCCGAAACGCACCGAACCGCAGAATCACTTGCAGATGAAGAGTTGTGTGAGTGGCATGTACTTGCGATCTACATTAAAAGGATTCAGGTTCAAGACTATGGTGTCACCTGATTCCTGTAAACCTGTCATGCTTACTCTAATGTCGGTTCAAGTCTATGGTGACACCGACACTATTGCACTTGCACTTTTTCGTTTTAAACCAAAGATATGCATCCCTTCCGGTTGGTCGCTCCTTGTTAGGTTTAAAACCAACGGACCTAATCTTTTGTAAATGGTGCTTATGCACAACTTCGGAGTTTATATAAAGACTTTCGATTCTAGTTTCAATATACGAAAAATACTCTCTTATAAAAACTTATGATACAGTTTTAAGCATTTTATTGAGTTTATTGCTGAGTCAACTCAGAACTTTCAGATTAAACTGCAAGTGGTTCGAGCCCGTGTACAGTGAGTGCACTGCTGGGACCGGGTCATAGTCGTTGTATCCTGGAGGTCGATTGCTCTGAAAACCTGTTGCACTTGGGACGCTATCCAAGGGGAGCAAATTCGATTTCAAGCCGAGTAACTCAGTCACACCTCAACTCAATTCAATAAGTTTTTCTATCTCAAAATTTTATTTTCTTTTTTTGGTTCTCGATTTTAATAGTCTATTTAATTCAACCAATTTTCCAACAGCATTCACATGACCTAATGTACCATGCCATAATAGAAAAAGTGCACAACATGTAAGCAGTAGTACATTTATTGGATTCAACATTCACTTTAAACATACAATGACCGTGATTAGCATGACCTTAACTAACAAAGGAATCATTTTTTGTTATTATAATTTGGTCAGACTCAATAAACTAACTCAGACTAGCTTTATTCAAAAGATAACCTGAAACAAGGTTTTTGCGTATACCTGGCACATGAAGAACATTAGCCAGAGTAATGGTCTTCCCAGAGGTGAAGACCAGTTCAACCTTTCCTTGTCCAATAAGGTTTGTTGTGACAGCATTTCCCATTTGCAAATGGAATTTCCATTCCCAAAAGCCGATAATTTGGTCGGAAATAATGACCAAACTACCCTTGTGAGGGTGTAACTATCAATTCTTCCTGGGTGGAAATATCCAAATTGAAAAAACCAAAACTCCTTCCCCAGGGAAAAAATAAATAAATCCACCACTCACCTCGACGCCGTACGTCTGATCGTTGAATTCGTAGAAGGACCGGACACGGAGGTGTACCGCGGCCCACAGCTCAGCTTCGGAAGCAGCTTCGGCGATCGAAAGCGCTGGCCTTTCTAGGGTTATTGGGTTTTGGTCCGTGCAGAGGTGGGATGCAATGGGAGAGAATTGGGGATGGTTTTTCCGAGCAGGGGCAATGGGGAGGAAGGTAGGTGAAGGGATTATCAGGGGTATATGAGGTAAAAACCTGCAATTCCGAGGGGTATTTGTGGAATCGGGAATCGGAAGGGGAGAAGGGAAGAGCGAGGAAGAGAGAAGAGCCATTTTTTTGAGTTCTTGGCGCTATTGGATCTCGTCCTTTGCATTCTCATCTCTGCTCTTTTGTATACGTTACAGGAATAGCTATTTTTACGAAAATACCCTTGGGTTATATTCTGACAAAGTGTGGTGGATGATACGCAGGCGCTTCGAAATTACTAAAAATTACACATGACATATAAATAATTCAAATTAAACCGTCCAAATTATTTTTGAATTTTATATGTACAATGACACAAAAATTGCGGTTATTAAATTTTCTGACTACTGAACTGGTGGTTATTTATTGGACGGTACTCCAATGGTCTTATTTTAATAACAAAGTGTATACTAATCAGAGGCCAGGATTCTTGAACGAACGTAAGTTTTGACCTGTAACTTATTAACAATGGTTTTAAGAATTTAGCTCGTTTAATTTTGATTTTATATCTGAAAAGTTTATTATTTCTAAGTGCCTGTGTATCAAGCATCACAGACAGCTAGAGTATTAAACAAGATTGTACGGGAATTCAGAAGCATTTCATATTCCATTGGAAGATGTGAGCGCACACAATCTCCGTGCGCGCTAAGTGCACTCAATCTCTTCCCTCATCCATTATTTTTATTTCTACGTATTTGATTTGTTGCTAAAAATCGGATTGCGTACCGAGGAATTCAGTACGCCTTTGTCGTACTAAGAAAACTATGTTGAGCACGTGATTTTATGTAGTTTATCTACACCGTCCATCCGTTTTTCCATATAGTTTTAGGGGTTGATCCCAAAATTAAAGTATTTTCAAAGCTAGAGTGGACCCCACCACGGGAAACAGTAGGAATAATGATTTCCACCGTTGGAACCTTCTTAGAGCACACACAGTGATGTTTATTTGTCATCCGAACTGTTCATAATATAAAAAAGACTTGGATAAAGGGAATACACAAATATCATCTAGATCTAAAACTTCTGTGGCCCCCAAGAATTTTCAACCATGGACGTTCAAATCACACTCTTTTTTATGGTGTGGTTCACTTAAGAATTTTATTTACTTAGTTTTTGGACTTAGGCTCTAAAATTATCTGAAAAATGGTTGGACGGAGCAGATAAAATACATAAATTATGGAGGGCCCCACAGAGTTTACTCAGAATACTAAACTGTGGGAGTTATTCAGTGCGCAATCCGCTTCCTGTTGCCAGTGGGGTACTGGCGGACGCGGATTGCGTCCTACCCCCGTCGGGGCTCTGTGGGGCCTACTGTATTGTAAGTATTTTATCTACATCGTTAATCGTTTTTATATGATCATTTTAAGATATCATTCAAAAAATGAAGTAAATAAACAGATCCAGTGGACCACATCAAAGGAAGCTGCAGTAATAATGACACCCACCATTGAAATTTTTCTAAGGACCACCGTGATGTTTTTTTACCACCCAACCTATTAATAAGGTCATACAGACTTGGATGAAGTGAAAACACAAATTTCATCTTGATCCGACACTTCTCTATCTCCTAGGAAATTCTTAATGGTAAAAATTTAATCCACAATTTGTGGTCCAATTAAGCCCTGAACCTAACTCAATATAAATTTCATAGCTTAAAATGATCATATAAAAAAGATTAACGGTATGGATAAAATAATTACATCACGGTGGGCACCACATAGCCCTGCCCGGACGGATTACTATTCAGACGGGGCAGGACGCAGTCCGCATCTGGGTACTGACCACCGGTAAGTACTTGGATTTGGTCCTGTGGCAAGTCTAATCAAGAGGCGAGGCTCGTGAGATCCTAACTGTGGGCTCATAGTGATGTATGTTCCTTAAATCCACACCGTCCAACCATTTTAAAAGCTCGCAAAAGTTAAGCTGACCCAAATCCCAGTTGGACCATACCACGTGAAATAGTTTTGATTGAATCCCCACCATTAAAAGCTTCAAGGAGTCACCGAAATATTTATTAGCCATCTAACATGTTGATAGGGTCACAGGACGTAGACGAAGAGACCAACATATATCATCTTGATCCAAAAGCTTTTGTGGCTCAGATGTTTTTTGTGGTCAATTACTATTGTTTTCCATACTATGGTAAATATGAGATTTGAATCTGCTTCTTTTTTTATCGAGCCTTAAAATGAGATTTCAATAAGGATGGATGGCCTGGATGTAGTCATATACATCACGGCAGCTCCCATGGTCACATACATCATGGTGGGCCTCAACTCGGATTTCAATTTCCAACCATAGTATCCAAGAGTTTGGGAGGACGCCTAAGAACGTTTGGTTTCCACTTGGGAGGATCCTATCCACCCACTTTTCCGTCTTGAGTTGACCTGAAGGAAGTGTGGGTATTGAGTAACACCGCAGGCTTTATCTTACCAGGGGTGAACATTGAGTCGGACGGAGTAAAGTTGGCCGGCTAGGCCACTAGCTAACCTCACTCAAACTCGGCTCAGCTCGGTCCTTGAGCCTAACTAGCTAGCCCAGCTTGGTTCAATCAGTAGCTCGGGTTAGCTTGGGTTAAGTTTGAGTCAAGATCGAATCGAATTTGCCATTGAGGCATTTTCATAAACACTTGGAGTGCACCTTCAAAATCCCTTTGTATGTAAAACAAAAACAATGATTTTATAAGTACTTTATTAAACACCTTCTAAGCAACATAAAAATCAAGAAAAAAAAATAGTATTTATTTCATGTACATATTTTCCTTACCACCAGTCACACTTCATCGAGTCATTTTATCAAACACTTGGTGAGCAACATCAATAGTAAAGAAATCAAGTCAATGAGTTCGATTTGAGCTAGATTCAATTCGAGTTGAGTCGAGCTAGGGCCTGCTTGAGCTCGACTCAAACTCATTTTCAAGCTCAGAAAATCAACTCAACTCAGCTCGAACACAACTTCAAACCAAGTTGATTCGAACTTCTTTTTTAAGTCGAGTCGAGTTGAGTAAGCTAATTGAGCTAGCTTGGTTCGTATGCAACCTTATATCTTACTTAATAAACTTTGTAAGGTCTACCATGCATGTATGTGTCTCATCTAGGTGGCCCCTTTTTTTTTTTTTTTTTTCCTTCTTATTAAAACATATCTAAAGCCCAAACAAAACAAGTGAGAATAATAATATCCGCTGTTTTGAAACCTTTTAAGGCTTGCAGTGATTTTTATTTATCATCAAAACTGTTCACAAGATCAAACCCAAGTGAATGGAGGGAAAACACAAATAACAGCTTGATACAAAACTCCTTTGGCCCCGAGAAACTTTCAATGGTAGGCATTCTCTTAACATTGTTTTCTGCAGGGTCGGCCAGTTGAGATTTGGATATACTTCAATATTGGCGTATTTCTCTAGAATGATGGGGTAAAACTGATGGATAAAGTGGATAAAAAAACGTAAATAATGGCAGGCCCCACTATGTTTACTTAGTACGCAAATACCTTTCCTGTTTTTAATGGATGTACGACCGTAGCTGTTCCGAAAAACTGATCACATTCAGATACAGTTGGAGTTTACCATACAACCTTACCTTTCCACCATCTTCTTGCTTGTGTATAACATCCTATCCCTCCAAGTAAAAATAATGGAAGAATCGTAGGATCTCCTGCAATGAAAATCAGATGATCTATGTGGGCCACACTCAAGATTAAATGAAAAACGAAGTTCCAATTCAACTTAGATATTTGATCGATGTATAAGGCTATCAGTCTGATTTTCACGTACGGTAATGGCAGAGGTTGGACCCACAATCTGCACGACTCGGATCTCCTGCACGCATGAGCTTCGGTAGAGAAAGATGGGGCTGTTTGTGAAATTTAACGTACAGTGCCTGTATGTAATCATTTCAACCAGAGGATAAGCACAGTACACTCGAGTTTTCAATTTGAACCAGTGGGGCTTTTATTTTAGCCAAGTCTCCTGGAATCCCAGGAGGACCATGTCTGAAGACCACTCCGTGGTAAAATCTTAACCGTTCAATTGGTGGATCGAATTAAAGGGGGAGAGACAACAACACATCATCTTTCCACATTCAACTGCAAAGAAAAAAAAAAAAAAAACAAAAGTGATTGCTAAGACCTTTAAATCAAATTTTTTTTAATCTATGGGCCATGCATGATGAAGCTCTTCATACCAACCGTTTAGATCACTGGACCATGAACACCACTTGACAAAATGAAACCCGAGTATATTGTTCGTATCCTAGGGTCATGTTCCGCACAAGTTTGACATGCCCTGAGGCGGAGGACGATGTTCTTCGCTTACGCACGGAGGATCGTACAAGACAAAAAATGATCCATTGCTTCGTCCGTCGAAAACGCACCAAATTAATATAAAATTTACCAGAGAAAATGACCACTGTAGACAAAACCTTTCATCCAGCGGTTTTTATGAAGGAATGCAAACTTAAGTTACCAACTTAGACTAGCACGTGCGGACAGCGACTGTGAGGACGGAACTACCCCTCCTTTTCATTGCGAAGACGAGCGCTGACGCTCCTCCAACTAAGAGTTGTACGAACGGCTTAAAAGAGATCAAAGTTATATGGCCCCACAACTATGTATTTATTATATCCACAACGTTCATCCATATTTCGAGATCATTTCGGAGCATTATCTCAAAATAAAAATCATATCCAAATATCAACTGGACCACACCACAAAGAGCAGTGGGAAAATTGATTTTCACCATTAAAAATTTTGTAGGGCTCACCATAATATTTATTTTCCATCCAATCTATTCATAAGGCCACAAAGGCCTGGATGAAGAGGAAAAATAAATTTCATAATGATTCAAAACTTCTGGGATCCCTAAAAGGGTTTTAATGGTAGACGTTCAATTCCTCATTGCCTTTTACAGTGTGGTCTACTTGATAGTTAGTTCTATCTTATTTTTCATCTCAAGCTTTAATACGAGTTCTTCAAATAGATAGACGGTTTGGATATAACACATATCTTATAATGAGACTCACAAAAATCGATGGGGATTACATTAGGAAAAAAAAAAAAAACTAAAAAGAAACAGCGTGTTGGGGTCGATCAGGTTGTGACTCAGTTGATCGGGTCATACCTGAGCCTATGGCTACGTATTATAACCATAGCATATTTTTCTCTTTTTATTTTTATTTTTTACAAAGAGAACTTATATATATATATATATATATATATATATATATATATATATATATATATATATTTCTTTCTTTCTTTCTTTATTCATTTAACAAAAACATCTTTTAAACTAAAATTAGTTACTTGATGTACCAAATATGATTTTGGGGTAGAAGAAGCTACTTTAGCCAACCAACCTAATTATTTTTCAAGATTCCATCAGGTCAATGGTCGAAAATACATTCCATTCACTACGCGGTCAATTTCAATTACTTCTCGGTCAAACTAGAAATTAAGCGAAGCAAATATAAAATTGAGTGAGAAAATTGAAAATTGAGTGGGGGCAAGGTAGGAATTGAGCGAGGGAAACTAGAAATTGAGCGAGGCAAGGTAGGAGTTCAAAGAGAGAATCTAGAAATTGAGCGAGAGAAGCTAGAAATTGAACGAAGCAACGTAAAAAATGAGCGAGGGAACCTACAATTTGAGCTAGACAACCTAGGAATTGAGCGGGGGAAGTTAGAATTTGAGCGAGAGAAACTAGAATTTGAGTGAGGGAAACTAAAAATTCAGCGAGGCAACCCATGATTTGAGCAAGGAAAGCTACAAATTGTGCGAGGGAACTTAGAAATTGAGCGAGACAACCTACGATTTGAGTGAGGCAACATAGGAATTGATCGAGGGAACCTAGGAAATGAGCGAGGCAACGTAAAAATTCATTGAGGAATCCTAGAAATCGAGCGAGGGAAGCTAGAAATTAAGCGAGGGAACCCAGATATTCAGCGAGATAACGTAGGATATGAGCGAGGGAAGCTAGAAATTGAGCGAGGGAAGCTAGAAATTAAGCGAGAAAACCTAGAAATTGAGCGAAGGAGCTTAAGAATTGAGCGAGGGAAGTTAGAAATTTAGCGAGGGAAGCTAGAATTTGAGCGAGGGAACCTAGGATTTGAGAGAGGGAAACTACAAATTGTGCGAGGGAAACTAGAAATTGAGCGAGGCAACCTATGATTTGAGCAAGGCAGCATACGAATTGAGCGAGGGAACCTAGGAAATGAGTGAGGCAACGCAGAAATTCAGCGAGGAATCTTAGGAATTGAGTGAGGGAAGCTAGAAATTAAGCGTGGAACCTAGAAATTGAGCGAGGTAAGGTAGGAATTTGGTTAGAGAATCTAGAAATTGTGCGAGGGAACCTATAAATTCAGCGAGGCAACCTAGGATTTGATCGAGGGAAGCTACAAATTGTGCAAGGAAACCTAGAAATTGAGCGAGGCAACCTATGATTTGACCAAGGCAACATATGAATTAAGCAAGATAACTTAGGAAATGAGCGAGGCAACGTAGAAATTCAACGAGAAATCCTTGGAATTGAGCGAGGGAAGTTAGAAATTAAGCGAGGGAACCTAAAAATTCAGCGAGGCAACCTAGGATTTGAGCGAGGGAAGCTAGAAATTAAGCGAGTGAACCTAGAAATTGAGCGAGGAAAGGTAGAAATTCAGTGAGGAAACTTAGGAATTGAGCGAGGCAACCTAGGAATTGAGCGATGAAAGTTAGAAATTCAACGAGGGAAGCTAGAATTTGAGCGAGGGAACCTAGAAATTCAACGAGGCAACCTAGAATTTGAGCGAGGGAAGCTACAAATTGTGTAAGGGAAGCTAGAAATTCAGTGACGCAATATATAAATTGAGCAAAGGAACCTACGAATTGAGCGAGGCAACCTAGCAATTGAGCGATGCAACGTAGAAATTCAGTCAAGCAACCTATGAATTGAGAGAGGGAAGCTAAAAATTGAGCTAGGGAAGCTAGAAATTCAGCAAGAGAACCTATGAATTGAGCGAGACAGCCTAGGAATTGAGCGAGGGAAGCTAGAAATTCAGCGAGGCAACCTAAAAATTGAACGAGGAAAGCTAAAAATTGAGCGAGACAACCTATGAATTGAGCGAGGGAACATATAATTTGAGCGAGGGAAGCTAGAAATTCAGCGAGACAACCTAAAAATTGAGCGAGGCAACCTAGGAATTGAGCAAGGGAAGCTAGGAAATGAGCGAGGGAACATAGGATTTGAATTCATTTTACGCTCGCTGTCCCATTTCTCATTATTTTATTAAGGTGGGATATAAACGGTCATTTTTGGGAGAGAAAATGACCACTGTAGACAAAACATTTTGCCCAGCGATTTTTATGAAGGAATGCAAACTTAAGTTACTAACTTAAACTAGCACGTGCGGACAGTGAATTTGAGGACGAAAATACCCCTCCCCTCCTTTCGATGACGAGCACGGACGCTCCTCCAACCGAGAGTTGTACGAATGGCTCAAAAGAGGTCAAAGTTACATGTTCCCATAGCTATGTATTTATTATATCCACAACGTTCATCCATATTTTCAGATCATTTTGGAGCATTATCAAAAAAAAAAAAAAAAAAAATCATATCCAAAGATCAACTAGGCCACACCACACAGAGGAGCAAAAAATTGATTTTCACCGTCGAAACTTTTGTAGGGCCCACCATAACATTTATTTTCCATCCAATCTATTCATAAGGTCAGAAAGACCTAGATAAAGAGAAAAAATAAATTTCATAATAATCCAAAACTTGTTTGGCCCCTAAAAGGGTTTGAACGGTAGATGTTCAAGCAAATGGTAATGCCGTATGTACAGGGATACGGATATAGCTATGGTTATAATTCATAGCCATAACCATAGCTCGGCGATCAATCGCGAATCTCGCGATTCTACCACAAGTCGCTGTCCCGATCGGCGATCAATCATGGATTCCGCGATTCCACCCCCGATCTATGGCTATGGATTATAACCATAGCTATAACCGTATCCCTATGCATTTTTTTAAAAAAATTTTTAAATGGAGAATTTTATTCTACCTACATTTTTCTCTAACACATATTTATATAAATATGTAAATATAAGCGTGCACACACACACACACACACACACACACACACACACACACACACATATATATATATATATATATATATATATATATATATATATATATATAATTCTCTTTTTTTCATTTCTTTCTTTATTCATATAACAAGAATATCTTCTAAACCAAAATTAGTTACTTGACGTACCATATATAATTTTAAGGCTAAAAGTTGGGCAGGCTCAACCCGACCAACCTATGATCGACCCGACATTATATATATATATATATATATATATATATAATTCTCTTTTTTTCATTTCTTTCTTTATTCATATAACAAGAATATCTTCTAAACCAAAATTAGTTACTTGACATACCATATATAATTTTAAGGCTAAAAGTTGGGCAGGCTCAACCCGACCAACCTGTGACCGACCCGACATTAGGTTGGGCTTGGTCAGGATGTATCGGGTTTGGTCTTGGGGTTGGGCCATACAAATAACAACTCGATAAAACTTGGGTTAGGCTCGATTTGAGGTCTCGAGAATTGCCGAGAAATGCATGGAAATGACCGTGAAATGAAGGGAAATGACTGTGAAATGTATGGAAATGATCGTGCAATGAAAGAAAATAATTGTGAAATGCTTGGAAATGACCGTGAAGTGAAGGGAAATGACCGTGAAATGCATGGAAATGACCGTGAAATGAAACGAAATCGCTAGGATTGACAGTGAAATGCATGGAAATGACCGTGAAATGAAACGAAATCGCCAGGATTGCCTGCGAAATGCATGAAAATGACTGTGAAGTGAAGTGAATTGATCGTGAAATGCATGGAAATGATCGTGAAGTGAAGGGAATTGACCGTGAAATGCATGGAAATGACCGTGAATCAAAACGGAATCGCCGGGATTGACCGTGAAATGCATGGAAATGACCGTGAAGTGAAGCGAATTGACCGTGAGCAAGGGAAGCTAGAAATTCAGCGAGGCAACCTAAAAATTGAGCCAGGCAACCTACAAATTGAGAAAGGAATGCTAGAAATCGAGCGAGGCAACCTATGAATTGAGCGAGGGAACATAGGATTTAAGCGAGGGAAGGTAGAAATTCAGCGAGATAACCTAAAAATTGAGCGAGACAGCCATGGAATTGAGCGAAGGAAGCTAGGAAATGAGCAAGGGAACATAGAATTTGAGCGAGGGAAGCTAGAAATTCAGCGAGGCAACCTAAAAATTGAGTAAAGAAAGCTAGAAATTGAGCACGAGGCAACCTATGAATTGAGCAAGGGAACATATGATTTGAGCGAGGGAAGCTAAAAATTCAGCGAGACAACCTAAAATTTGAGCGAGGCAACCTAGGAATTGAGCGAGGGAAGCTAGGAATTGAGCGAGAAAACATAGGATTTGAGCGAGGGAAGCTAGAAATTTAGAGAGGGAACCTACGGATTGAGCGAGACAACCTATGAATTGAGTGAGGGAAGTTAGGAATTGAGCGAGGGAAGTTACAATGAGCGAGGCAAGCTAGAAATTCAGCAAGAGAACCTATAGATTGAGCGAGGCAACCTAAGAATTGAGCAAGGGAAGCTAGGAATTGAGCAAGGGAACCTACAGATTGAGCGAGGGAACCTAGGAATTGTGTGAGGCAACCTAGAAATTGAGCAAGAGAACATAGGAATTGAGTGAGGGAACCTAGGAGTTGTGTGAGGCAACCTAGAAATTGAGCAAGAGAACATAGGAATTGAGCGAGGGAACTTAAGAATTGAGCAAGGGAAGCTAGAAATTGAGCAAGACAACCTAGAAAATGAGCGAGGGAACATAAGATTTGAGCGAGGGAACTACAAATTCAGCAAAGCAACTTAAAAATTGAACAAGGCAACCTACGAATTGAGCAAGGGAAGCTAGGAATTGAGTGAGGGAACCTAGAAATTGAGCGAGAGAACCTAGGAATTGAGCGAGGAAACCCAGGAATTGAGCGAGGGAAGCTAGAAATTGAGTGAGGCAACATACAAATTGAGCAAGGGAAGCTAGGAATTAAGCGAGGCAGCCTACGAATTGAGCAAGACATCCTCGTGCTTATTGGTGTCAACTAATTTATTAAACACATCTAATAAATGCTTCTTAAAAATTGGATATTCTCTGAAATATTTGTCCATTAATGTACAACTCATGGGATGCTTTTTTGGTATTGTAAGCTCCTTAGTCTTAAGCCCTGTTATGAGGGCGAAGTCCATCTCCATGAATTGTAACCGTATCCCCCGCATCTCAAATATAAGATCACCTTTATATCTTACAAGAAGAAGGTGAAACAGAGCCCCTATAAATCGAAAGGATGAGAGGTGTAATAAGAAGAAAAATGGGAATTGCTTGAATAGACATAGCCGAGTATCATGCTTCTCTAATCCACCCTTCACCATGTCGAACCACCATCTCAATGAACATTTAGAGGATGGGTTTGGGAATTGAGAACAAGAATCATCACCTACAAACATGTAATGAAAAATATATTAAAATCAAATTTCACTAAGAGAATCATAACAAAAAAAAAATAAACATAATTGAAATCGAGCGAAGCAGACTAAAAATTAAGCAAGACAAATTAAAAAATGAGTGAGAGAAACATGAAATTCAGTAAGGCAAACATTAAATTCAACGAGTCAAGATGAAACTGAGCGAGGCATCCTAAAAAATTGAGCGAGGCAAGGTGAAATTGAGCGAAAAACCTAGCAATTAAGCAAGGCAACCAAGAAATTTGGCGATGGAACTGAGACAATGAGTGAGGGAACCTAAAAATTCAGCAAGGCAACCTAGGAATTGAGCGAGGAAAGCTAGAAATTTAGTAAGGAAACCTAGAAATTCAGCAAAGAAACCTACGATTTGAGCGAGGCAAGCTAGAAATTGAGCGAGGGAACCTAAAAATTGAGTGAGACAACGTAAGAATTCAACGGAGTAACCTAGGAATTCAACGAGGGAAGGTAGAAATTGAGTGAGGTAAGCTAGGAA
This sequence comes from Magnolia kwangsiensis, assembly GCA_037074715.1. Taxonomy (NCBI): domain Eukaryota; kingdom Viridiplantae; phylum Streptophyta; class Magnoliopsida; order Magnoliales; family Magnoliaceae; genus Magnolia; species Magnolia kwangsiensis. Next base: position 11,864,102 of record CM073582.1, on the reverse strand, counting down.
TTGAGCGAGGAAAGCTAGAAATTAAACGAGGGAAGGTAGAAATTGAGTAAGGGAAGTTAGGAATTAAGCGAGGCGACCTAAGATTTGAGCGAGGCAACCTTGGATTTGAGCGAGGGAAGGTAAAAACTGAGTGAGGGAAGCTAGGAATTGAGCGAGGGAAGCTAGGAAATGAGCGAGGCAACGTAGGAATTTAGCGACGTAACCTAGGAATTCAGCGAGGGAAGGTAGAAATTGAGTGAGGCAACCTAGGAATTGAGCGAGGAAAGCTAGAAATTAAGTTAGGGAAGTGTTCACACCCCAAGTGCAGGGTTGTGATGTAGTAATAAAACTCGGTAAGACCTAGGTCGAATCCCAAGGGACTGAAACCTGTACGTTATCTAAAACTAAGTAGAACTAGAACTAGGCTAAGATGAATTATAAATCAAATAGCAATTGTGGAATAATTAATCTAAAACTTAAGAAAATTCAGAGATGAGAAACTAGAGATTCAGAGGATCCACTTGTAGAGATCAGGGAGATCTTACGCCTGCTTCAAGAATCATAGAAATTTATTAAACTTACTTTGATCTAGTTTTAAAGAGATGAAATGTGTATGAATTAGAGTGAATTCCATCACCAAACCATGTTCAGGAGACTATGACAAACAACAGAATTAAACTAATTACCAACCAATCGCATGTATGAAGGTTAGGAAGGGTACCATCATCCGACCATGCCTAGGAGACTATGGTGAACAACAGGGCTTCCTGATGTTATAAACATAAAAGGAAAGGAAGATGTTCAAAGCTATCGCAGACCCATTGTAATTTTAGTCACAACGGACCATTGAAAACTAAAAGCATTACCATTAATTAAACTAAAATCAAAGTAGTTCAAAAACATCAATCAAAAGGCATAAAAATCCCTCGTCACTCTACAAGCTTCACCTCTTAGCCCTAGCTAAGAGGTTCAGCCTGACATGATTAAGCTAAATCTCACCAATTAATAAGAAAGAAAAAAATAATAATTAAAAACTATAAAAATTCTCCCTGTCTCTCTCTCTAAGCCGTCCCATGTCCAAGCCCAAGCCAACCGTGGATGCTTCACGCCTCCAGCCTCTCCTCCTCTATAGCCCTCTCTCTCTCTGTCTCTTTATAGGCCAACAAGGTTGGTGGGAGAAACTGCCCCTGGAGTTGGTGAGAGGTTACGCAGTTCTTTGCACCAGGCCGTGCGCAAGTAGTAAAAAAACTTGAGAATGATGCTCCCGCTGGCTCTCCTAGCGTCCACCCAAAATAAAAAGAACAATGCCCCTTTAGACGGTTTTTGATGGTCAATAAGATGGTCGGTCCGGATTTTCCATATGATTAACGATGGTAGGCCACCGCTTTCCTCAAATTTCAATTTTCCCGGACGTAAGTTGCGCATGCGAATTTGCTGACGTGTTCGGTGGGTCCCATGGTGATGTTTTTGATGAAATTCACCCCATCCATCAGATTCCTCTCGAGATTTCGGTAGGAATGGACTAATTTTTGTTGAGTTTTGATGCTGTCCACTCCTATTTTTCTTCCGCCGTTCGTTCCGTGTTTGAACGGTTAAAAACCGATCGAGCTACCCTCTTTTAATTCCTTCTTCTAGGTATGGGGTATATGGTCCTTGGACGTCGAATGGATGGTTTAGATTACTCTAACAGGCACTCATGGTGGCCCACATCAGCACCCGACATGGTAGCGTGCAGACGCTGGAATGAAAATGGAAATTCCATTTTCAAACAGGAGAGTTCGGTCAAACCGACTTTTACAAGCTTGGTTGGTCCGGTGCAGCTTGCGTGTGGACGTGCTGTGTACACGTACGTCGCACGTGGGGTCCACTGTGATGTGTGTGTGTGAAATCCTCTCCGTCCATCCACTTTGTAATATCATTTTAGGTGTTGAGACCAAAAGTGAAGTAGATCCAGATATTAAGTGGGCCAAAAATCGATGGTTTATAGGCTGATATGTCCGTTGGGCCACTTCTACTGAGATCCAATGACTGAAATTCGACGTGTACGGTTAATTTATGGTCCCCAGGCCATGTATGAAGTCTTGAACCGAACGGATGGTGAAAACCCTGTGATCTTGCATTCTGGGCGTCTTTCGGGTCACTTAAGCTTTAGTTTCTTAATTTTCTCGGATCTCTGGCATGTAAATCCATCGATCTTGGTCCCCTAGGGTCCTGTACAATGCCTTGGTGATCATCAAAGCGTTAAATTCAGGCTTTTAGCATCCTATTTCGGTCCAGGCTTGAAAATACACCCTGTATCACAAACACGATGAAATCGGGTCGTTAAACAGTGTCATGTGCGTAAATTCATGTAAAAACTGGAGTCTAATATGCAATATTTGACCCTCAACACAACCCCCAACCAGCATCTTGCTTGTCCCGAGCAAGGTATGCGAAAATTAAGTTGGGACGGATAAGAAACTTTCTGTAAACCCGAGTGATTTTTGAAAGACAATCCAGATACGAGAAATCTAAGATTCATAAATGTTAGGAATTATTTTCTCCTGGACTCAAGCACTCAGTAAGCTTCATAATCAAGTTTAAAATGTTAATCTATCAATTAGAAAATTTCTAAACATTGAGATCCATGGTTGTATAGTGTAATCTCGGCTTATCATCATTAAGAGATCCAATCGTCAATTTCACGATATCCTTGGTAACTGACCAAACAATTCATGATAACCAAGACACAAACCAAAACTTGCCTCACAGGTTATCTTTTCATTTTCTTTCAGCCTTTGATTTTAAAAGTAACGTTAAGAAGAGGTATCAAATCCTCACGTACAGGGAGCAAACCTATGGTGAAGACTGTACACCCAACTCTTTTTCACATATCATTCAAGGAGTATCAAATCCTTACCTATAGGGAGCAAACCTACGGTGAAGATTATTCACCCAAATCTTTTCAAAGGTATCTTTTTTTTTTCTCTTTAATTGATCATGATGGGCAAATTTCAAACGGATTCCTTATATGCTTAGTGATTACCAAATTAACCCTTCAATATTAAACTAAAAACTTAATGTGGAAGTGAGATGTGACATGTGAAATTATGACTCAATCAATGTTTATAACTTTCAATCATGGATTAATGATTCAAACTTAACCGTGAAGTCTAACAGATACTGAATCTAAGAGTCACAAATTATCAACATCACGAATCTTGAAATTCTAAGTCAAGGATATCCATCAAAATCACTTCGAAATCATAAGAAATTTCAGAAAATTTTTTAAATTTTTTTTCAATTTTTGCTCAGGACCAAGAAAACACTGATTAGGTAACCTAATCTCCCACCCCCAACTTAAAATCTACATTGTCCTCAATGTAAAAGATATAAACATGCAATGCACATGGGACAACGAAAGTAAATGAGAAGTGATGGGAAGATAGTACCTGGATAACAAATCGAGAGAGATTTTTCAAGAGATCGCTGGGAGAGAGCAGGTTAGCATAAGAGAGAAAGTAAAACAAAAGTAAAATCATAAAAAGAAGATCCTACCTATACCACTTTCGCAGGTGTTTTCGATTGCATTTAACGTATGCAACAAGCCTTTAAACCCCTAGGTTACCCCTAGTGGACGAGTTGTAGTCTCGTGAGGGTTTGCAGTAATGTTACCCACAAATATTGAATCGATCATGCCGAAAGGTTCCCCTTCCGATTAATATCTTGATAAGTTTCTCAGTAAGTTCCTTAACAGGATCATCCAAAAGCCCTTTTTGCAATAGGCTTGGGCGCCCTGTAGCATGACTTTCCAAAGAGATTTATGTACCTCATAAGAAATCTTCCATTGAATTGCTTGAGGTATCTGTAATATATACGATTCACCTATGACAGAAGAAGTTTCAACGTTAGTATCATATGGTGAATTAGAGACTACAAGTAAATAAAGTTTAGAAAACTTCCTGAGAAGTGATGTAGTCTCAAAATATTTCGAAGATCCAAACTTTAGTTCAATTTTCAACTCTTCCTTTACTGGTAGACATTTAGAATCAGGGGAAGAGAGAATTTCAGAGTAAGGGTTCTCTCGGTCAGTGATGACTACCGAGATGTTGTCTTGCAAGGCATCCACTTTATCTTTTAACATGGGATCATTTGAAACCTCAAAGTGTGCCAAGCAATCCCACGAGTTGGGAAATTCATATGAGCGTGACTCGTTTTCGTCATTGAAGTCCGTGATGATCTGCCCAAGGGATCCATTATCCTAGAAAATGGATGGATGTATGCTCTCTTGCTCCAGTCCTGCGTAGACAGATTGAAAATCAATCGGTGAAGCATCGATGTGATCACTCTGTTCATTGAAATTACTCAATTGAGGCATTGAATTCTCAATTATTTGCAGCTCAGATGGTGGCCTCAACTGAGTGGTTTCAACTTCCAGAGTTGTAGCAGACAACTCCTCCTTCTCCTGAATCATATCATCATTTAATTCAGGAGAGTGGTCCAAACATGTTTCACAAGAGTTAGAAGGGTCGGTTATAAGGGGCTCATCCTCCACCTTTAAATCAGACATATCAGGTGATGGGAGTGACTCATTATGACCGACCACTTCATGTACGTCTTGATCATTGATTTGGACCAAACTTGAGAGGGATTCCAGGGGGACTGTGGCTGCACATTCAGGATCGCAATCATGTTCTAGTGCAGTGCAGTGCACATTTAGGATGGGATCACTTTCCTCACATTCTACACCTAGCATGGGTTGAGGTTCGCATAAACTAACCTCTTCCTCATCATTGAAATCTTGTATGTCATGTAAGGAAGGTGTGTCATCATCAATGTATTTAAAAGACACCCATGTATCTTCACCATTCTTTGGAACAATCATCGAGATCGACTCCTCGGAAAATTGAACCACATACTCATTAACGGAATCCAAATCCTCATTCCAAATTCTAAATTCTTTCAAAAGTGAATGCGGATCACTTTCCTTGTATTGTATTTCTGGATTGGGTTGGGGATGAGACGACCTAACCTCCATTAGCCTATAAAGGCGTGATTCAAGCGCTTCTAGTAATTTCCTCATGCCAGCAATATAGTTTGTATAACTCGGAGATAACTCCTCTTGGATCGTTTCTGGTAGATATTCGCAAGTGGCAGATCTACAAGGGTTATTACCGTGATATTTTACTGACTCAACTTTGAAATATTTCTGTTTCCACTTATCAAAATCATACGGGTCATCTGTTGGGAGTTGATATGCGTCATCATTCCAATAATCACGTACTGTTTTCTTAACTCATGGAATGCAATTATTCTCCCGCAGATAATCACCGAAAGACTTCTTAATCGGTGGAGCATCATATTTCGATTGGTTCTCGAAGATATTTTCAGAAAATTTTTGAGGCATAGGCTGTTTTCCATAAGCTATCTCAACATACGGACGTGCCCACTCATTCAGATACATGGTGAAACCTAAATTCTGAATCTAAAATAAAAGAAAATTTTCAACAGCAATAAAGAAAGTAAGAGGAGAAGTTAGAAAGAAGTTACTCGATTAGAGATTCCTAACTTAAAACCTGAAAAACAAAATAAAATAGGTCAGTTTCTAAAAATAGAAAGTTTAGGATTAGAAAATCTCTAAAAATAAAACCCTAATAGAAAAAAAAATAAAGAAATTAGGAAGATATCACCAAATTAGAAGTTTCTATCTCAGAATCCTACAAAACAGGAAAGACAAGTTAGTTCTAAAAAAAATCAGAAAAATCTAAACATAAAACTGAAGTTAGTAAAAATCCTAATCTTAAACTAATCCTAAAACTAATTAATTTCAGAAAAACGTAACTGTTAGTCCCCGGCAACGGCGCCAAAAACTTATTCACACCCCAAGTGCAGGGTTGAGATGTAGTAATAAAACTCGGTAAGACCGAGGTCGAATCCCAAGGGACTAAAACCTGTACGTTATCTAAAACTAAGTAGAACTAGAACTAGGCTAAGATGAATTCTAAATCAAATAACAATTGTGGAATAATTGTGGAATAATTAATCTAAAACTTCAGAAAATTCAGAGATGAGAAACTAGGGATTCAGAGGATCCACTTGTAGAGATCAGGGAGATTTTACGCCTGCTTCAAGAATCATAGAAATTTATTGAACATACTTTGATCTAGTTTTAAAGAGATGAAAGGTGTATGAATTAGAGAGGGTTCCATCACCATACCATGCCCAGGAGACTATGGAAAACAACAGAATTAAACTAATTACCAACCAATCGCATGTATGAAGGTTAGGAAGGGTACCATCATCCAACCATGCCCAGGAGACTATGGTGAACAACAGGGCTTCCTGACGTCATAAACATAAAAGGAAAGGAAGATGTTCAAAGTTATCGTAGGCCCATTGTAATTTCAGTCACAACGGACCATTGAAAACTAAAAGCATTACCATTAATTAAACTAAAATCAAAGTAGTTCAAAAACATCAATCAAAAGGCATAAAAATCCCTCGTCACTCTACAAGCTTCACCTCTTAGCCCTAGCTAAGAGGTTTAGCCTGACATGATTAAGCTAAATCTCACCAATTAATAAGAAAGAAAAAAAATAATAATTAAAAACTATAAAAATTCTCCTTGTTTCTCTCTCTAAGCCGTCCCATGTCCAAGCCCAAGCCAACCGTGGATGCTTCACGTCTCCAGCCTCTCCTCCTCTATGGCCCTCTCTCTCTCTGTCTCTTTATAGGCCAACAAGGTCGGTGGGTGAAACTGCCCCTGGAGTTGGTGAGAGGTTATGCAGTTCTTTGCACCAGGTCGTGCGCAAGTAGTAAAAATACTTGAGAATGATGCTCCCGCTGACTCTCCTAGCGTCCACCCAAAACAAAAAGAACAATGCCCCTTTGGACGGTTTTTAATGGTCTACAAGATGGTCGGTCCGAATTTTCCATATGATTAACGATGGTAGGCCACCGCTTTCCTCAAATTTCAATTTTTCCGGACGTAAGTTGCGCATGCAAATTCGCTGACGTATTCGGTGGGTCCCATGGTGATGTTTTTGATGAAATCTACCCCGTCCATCAGATTTCTCTCGAGATTTCGATAGGAATGGACTGGTTTTTGTTGAGTTTTGATGCTGTCCACTCCTATTTTTCTTCTGCCATTCGTTCCGTGTTTGAACGGTTAAAAACCGATCAAGCTACCCTCTTTTAATTCCCTCTTCTAGGTATGGGGTATATGGTCCTTGGACGTCGAATGGATGGTTTAGATTACTCTAACAGGCACTCATGGTGGCCCACATCAGCACCCAACATGGCAGCGTGTAGATGCTGGAACGAAAATGGAAATTCCATTTTCAAGCAGGAGAGTTCGGTCAAACCGACTTTTACAAGCTTGGGTGGTTCAGTGCAGCTCGCGTGTGGACGTGCTGTGTACATGCACGTCGCACGTGGGGTCCACTGTGATGTGTGTGTGTGAAATCCTCTCAGTCCATCCACTTTGTAATATCATTTTAGGCGTTGAGACCAAAAGTGAAGTAGATCCAGATATCAGGTGGGCCAAAAATCGATGGTTTATAGGCTGATATGTCCGTTGGGCCACTTCTACTGGGATCCAATGACTGAAATTCGGCGTGTACGGTTAATTTATAGTCCCCAGGATATGTATGAAGTCTTGAACCAAACGGATGATGAAAACCCTGTGATCTTGCATTATGGGCGTCTTCCGGGTCACTTAAGCTTTAGTTTCTTGATTTTCTCGGATCTCTGGCATGTAAATCCATCGATCTTGGTCCCCTAGGGTCCTGTACAATGCCTTGGTGATCATCAGAGCGTTAAATCCAGGCTTTTAGCATCCTATTTCGGTCCAGGCTTGAAAATACACCCTGTATCACAAACACGATGAAATCGGGTCATTAAACAGTGTCATGTGCGTAAATTCATGTAAAAATTGGGGTCTAATATGCAATATTTGACCCTCAACAGGAAGGTAGAAATTGAGCGAGGGAAGCTAGGAATTGAGCAAGGGAACCTACGATTTGAGTGAGGCGACCTAGAAATTGAGCGAGACAACGTAGGGACTGAGTTAGGGAAGCTAGGAATTGAGCGAGACAACCTACGAATTAAACGAAGAAAGTTAGAAATTCAGCTAGGGAACCTATGAATTGAGTAACGGAAGGAAAAAATTGAGCGGGGCAACATAAGATTTGAGCGAGGAAAGCTAGAAATTGAGTGAGGGGACCTAGAAATTGAGCGAGACAACATAGGAATTGAGCGAGTCAACATAGAAATTTAACGAGGTAACCTATGAATCGAGCGAGGGAAGGTAGAAACTGAGCGAGGGAAGCTAGGAATTGAGTGAGGCAACCTAGGATTTGAGCGTGGAAAGCTAGAAATTGAGCGAGGGAACTTAAAAATTGAGCGAGACAACGTAAGAATTGAGCGAGGTAACCTAGGATTTAAGTGAGGCAACGTAGGAATTTAGCGAGATAACCTAGGAATTAAGTGAGGGAAGCTAGAAATTGAGTGAGGCAACCTAAGATTTGAGCGAGGCAACCTAAGATTTGAGGGAGGGAACTTAGAAATTGATCGAGGAAACCTAGTAATTGAGCGAGACAACGTAAGAATTTAGCAAGGTAACCTAGGAATTGAGTGAGAGAAGCTAGAAATTAAGCGGGACAACCTAGGATTTGAGCGAGAGCTAGGGAACCTAGAAATTGAGCGGGGTAACGTAGGAATTAAGTGAGGTAACCTAGGAATTGAGCGAGGTAACGTAGGAATTTATTTACTCCCCAAGTGCAGGGTTGTGATATAGTAATAAACTCGGTAAGACCGAGGTCGAATCCACAGGGATTGAAACCTGTACGTAATCTGAAACTAACTAGAACTAGAACTAAAATAAGATGAAATCTAAATCAAGTGAATGTAAGGGAATAATGGTGAAATATCAATTTAAAACTTAGAGAATTTAAAGGTAGAAAACTAGGGTGCCAAGGATCCACTTGTAGAGATCAGGGAGATTTACGGTCGATTCATGAACTCAACTGGACTTCGAGTCCCATCTTCATCCAGTTGGAAGATATAACCTGAAAATCAATTCTGAACTTCATTTAATCTAGTTTTCAAGAGATTAGACGGGTGTAAATTAGAATGGATTCCATCACAAAACCATGCCCATGAGACAAAGTAAACAATAGAATTAAACCAATTCAAAGCCAATCTGAGTGATGTATGAATGTCAAGAAGAGTTCCATCATCCAACCATGTCCAAGGGGTGATGGCGAACAACAGGGCATCCTGGCTTCATAATCACAAGAAAAGAAAAGGAAATACTCTAGCCATCGCAGATCTACTATAATGTAAGTCATAATAAACCATTAAAAACTACCTATTATTCAAAACTAGAATCAACATAGTTCATGGCATGAATCAAAGTCATAGGATCAACCCCATCACGCTACAAGCTTCGCCGTTTAACCCGCCATGCTGTGGCTAACTCTTAAACAAGAAGCAAAATGAAAAGAAAAAGAAAAAGAAAAAAAAAGAAAAACTACTATCTTTCTCTCTCTCTCTCTCTCTCTCTCACGTTCCACATTCAAGCCAAGCTCAGATCATCCCCTCTCTCCCGTTCTTCTGCTCTCTATATAGGAAGCCTTGTCAGTGAGATGCTACCGGTTGCGTCCTTACACAGCAACGTATTTAGAAACCCTTTACGTCGCTCCCCTGTTTTATGTAGCAAAGAACACAATCAGCTTCTTGCATTTGAATTGAATCCATGACGTAGTTCTTCCATTCCTTGAGATCTGACGTCATAGGCACGGTCGAAATTTTCTTCTCCTCAAGTTGGACGATATAGATCATAGATCCGACTGTGATCTTGCTCGCACAATCGCCCACAACGTGTCGGGCAACGTCCGTGCATAAGTTCGCACTCACCTGCGCACTTTCTTACGCTGAGACATTCGGTGGGCCCATGATCAGCTTCAACAGAGAGATCCACTCCGTCTATTACACTTGTGGCGAGAATTCAATGCGGGATGGTTGGTTTTAATTATCCTTTGATGCAACCCCCAGAATCTGTAAAGCCACCGTTCGTCTTCCGTGTGGACATTCGAAAACCAATCTTTGATGTTTTTTGACATTTCGCCACCTATGCCTGAGTGATAGGGGCCATGTACATCTCATGGACGGTCTAGATCGGACCGTTGATGTACGGTAGTGGCCCACAAGACCCATATAAGTGATCTGTTCGCAGCAGCATGGAACGACAGTTGCCATTTTTGAATTGGAATCGGTCAAGAGACCGGTTGGCCGCCCTTTTGTTGAAGTGCACGGCTAGTGCACTTGTGCATTATGCACACCCAACTCAAGGTGGAATCCACTGCGCTTCTTGTGAGAGATCTGATCTGTCCGTCCTTTTTATCAACTCATTTAAACTGTCGAGACCAATTTTGAAGCATATCGAGATAGCGGGTGGGCCCAAAATCAATGATTTATGGGATGATCTGTCTATTGGACCACTTTCACAAGGATCCAATGGTTAAAATTTGATATGTAAGGTTCATTTATGGTCCTCAAGCCAGATATAAAGTTTCGAGCTAAACGGATTGTGGGAACCCTGTGATTTTGCATTCTGGATGTCTTTCAAGCCACTTGAGCTTCAGTTTCTCAATTTTTCTGGATCTCTGGCGTACACGTTCATCGATCTTAGTCCCCTGGGGTCTGTCCCTTACCTTGGCATCAACGAAGCGTTAATTCCATGCTTTTAGTACCATTTTTCAGTCCAGGCTCCTAAAGTCACCTTGCAGCACAAATACGATTAAAATAGGGCATTAAATGGTATCACGTTCATAAAATCAGGTAATAACTGGGGTCTAATATGCAATATTTGACCCTCAACACAAACCCCAACCAACATTTTGCTAGTCCCGACCAAAGTATGCGAAAAATAAGTTGAGAAGTACAATATAATTTCTATGTACTCGAGTGATTTTTGAAAAATAAACCAGATATTAGAATTTTAAGATTCATGAATGTTGGATATTACTTTCTCCTAGACTCAAGCGCATGGTAAATTTCATAATCATGATCAAAGTATAAATCCATCAATTAGAAAAAATTCTAAACATCAAGATCCATAAGTGTATAGTCTAATCTCGACGTATCATCATTAAAATTCACTTTTCTATTTCAGGATATCATTGGTAACCAAAACGTAAGCCAAAATTTACCTCACAGATCATCTTTTCATTCTTCTAGCTTTTTATTTTTTCATTAAAAATAACATCAAGAAGGGGAATCAAATTCTCACCTATAGGGAGCAAACCTATGGTGAAGAACGTACACCCAACTTTTTTCACATATCATCCATGAAAAATTAAATCTACAACTATAGGGAGCAAACTTATGGTGAAGATTATTTGCCCAACCCTTTTCAAAGGTATCTATTTTTTTCTAGGTATTTTCTTTTTCTTTAATTGATCATGATGGACAAATTGTCCAGGATGGTTCCTTACATGCTTAGTGATTATCAAGTTAACCATTCAATATCAAACTGAAACCTTAATGCGAAAGCGAGATGTGACATGTGAAAATATGATTCAATCAATGTTTACAACTTCTAATTATGGATTAACAATTCGAACTAACTGTGAAATCTAATAAATACTGAATCCAAGAGTCATAAATTATCAACATCACGTATCTTGAAATTCTAAGTGCCCTAGATGGCAGTCAAAATCACTTTGAATTCACAAGAAATTTCAAAAAAATTAAAAATTTTCACAAGTTTTGCTCAAGACCAAGAAAACACTAATTAGGAAACCTAATCTCTCACCCCCAACCTAAAATCTACATTGTCCTCAATGTAAAAGATATGAGCATGTAATACACATGGGACAACAAAAGTAAAGAAAAAGTGATGAAGAAATAGTACCTGGATGACGAATCGGGAGAGAGACTTTTTAAAGATATCAGTGCAGCTTAACACAAGAGTGAAACACAAAAATTAACTATCCTAAAACAACGTATCAAGCAAACTAACCTAACGGCATAAAACCATCTATCTTAGAACAACATAAAGCAAATTACCCTAGTCATATAAAAGTAGGAAAAAACTACTCGATCATGTTGTAAGGTTCCTCTTCTGACCAATATCTTGATAAGTTTCTCAGTAGGTTTCTCAATAATATCATCCAAAATCCTTTTTTACAATAGACTTGGATGCCTTGGAGCATGAATGTCCAAAGAAACTTATGTACCTCACTAAAAATTTGTCGTTGATTCGCCTGAGGTATCCAAAGTATATATGATTCACCTATGTCAAAAAAAGTTTTAGAATTAGTACCCCATGGTGAATCAGAGACTGCAAGTAAATATAATTTAGAAATAATCTCATTAGATGATGTAATCTCAACACATTCTGAAGTTTCAGACTCCGGTTCAATTTTCATGTCCTCCTCCCTTAATGGTAAATAATAAGAATCTGTGGAAGAAAGGGTTTCAGAGTAAGGGTTCTCTCGGTTCGTGACAACTACCGAGGTATTGTCTTGTGAGGCATCCACTATATTATGTATCATGGGGTCGTCAGAATCCACAAAGTGTGCCACGCATGTAGTCAAAGGGTTGAGACAATTAGTTGAGAGTGACTCGTCTCCTGCATCGAAGTCTGTGATGATTTGTCCAAGGATTTCATCGTCTTTTGAAGTGGATGGACACATGCTTGCTTTCTCTTGCCCTTCATAGACAGATGGACAATCAATAGGCAAAAAATTGATGTGAAGACTCTGATCATTAAAGCTTTGCAGTAGAGGCATTAAATCGTCTAAAGTGTGTAGCTCGGATTGTGGCCTCAATTGGGTAGTTTCAAATTCCAGAGTCATATTAAGCAAATCATCCATCACTCGAATTATATCATCATTTAATTCAAGGTGTGGTCCAAACAGGCATCACAAGGGTTGGAAGGGTTAGTTGAAATTAGTTCACTTTTCACATTCAAATCAGTCATGTCAGACAGGTGGAGTAGATCATTATGGTTGACAACTTCCTGAACCTCTTGATCATTGGCAAGGGCCACACTTGAGATTGAATCCGAATACTCATCATCATCAAGTTCCGTGTAGTGTGCACTTGGGATGGGATCACATTCCTCACATTCTATTCTTAGATTGGGTTGAGGTTCGAATAAACTAATTTCTACCTCATCAGTGTAATCATGTATGTCATGTGAGTGAAGTGTGTCACTATCATTATATTTGAAAGACACCCACGTCTCTTGATCATTCCTTTGGACAATCATCGAGATCGACTCATTGGGAAATTGAACCATTTGCTCATTAATGGAATCCAACTCTTCATTCGTAATTTCAGTTTCTTCCATAAGCGAGCTATGATCACTTTCTTCACATTGTGCTTCTAGATTTGGATGAGGCTGGGATAACCTAGCCTCTTCCTTCTTCATAAGGTGTGACTGAATTATTGGAATTGAGGATTTGAGCAATTCACATGATTGTATGACAAGTTGATTAAACTGCTCTCGTGCTTTCATGAGTTTCTGAAGTGAATCCTCTTGGATTATTTTTGATTGGGTTTCAAAGATAGAGGACCCAAAAGAATTATCACTATGTATATAGCTAGTTCAACTTCCCGACATTGATGTTTCCACTGGTTATAGTCATATAGATCATAGGTGGGAGAATCTGATGGTTGGTAATACTTATTATCACTCATAATATAATCACGCATTATTTTCTTTTTATCGGATGAGTGATAATAATTCTCACTCCCATAGTTATGATAACCCCAACACTCCCGTACTGTTGTGTTAATCCATGGGGTGTAATTGTTCTCCTTCATATAGTCATGTAAGGACTTCTTAACCGGTGGATCATTATATTCCGGTTGGTTCCCGATGATTATTTTAGGAAAATTCTGAGACATAGGTGAATGTCTATCATAATCATCATACATCCCTTCGCATTGTTTAGCATGCTTAAAAGCTATCTCAGCATATTGACGTTCCCACTCATGCATATACATGGTGAAACCCTCAATCTGAATCTAATCCTAAGAAAAATAGAAGAAAATATCCTACAATAATATGGAACGTAGGTAGAGGAGAAGTTAGAAGGAAGTTACCAAGTTAGAAATTCCTATGTTAAGATCCTGCAAAAGAAAACAAAAGAAATTAGTTCACAAAAAAAAAATATCTAAAGTTAGAAAATTCTAAGATGGAAATACAAAGTTAGTTTCTAAAAAAGGAAGGTTTCCTAAACCTAGAATTAGAAAGTTTCTAAAAATAAAGGAAAAATGAGTTAGTTTCTGTAACGCCTGGAAAAATCCGTACTTGGACTCGAGTACCAACTCGATCAGAAATCGCGTAGGATTAATTCCTTTGGAAAATATGTGTAAGTTAGCTAGCGCAACGCTAGAGTAGCTGGAAAATAGTCTCTGATCACTTTAAATACGTTCTACAAGACCCAAAGCGAGTAGAACCAATGACGCTATAATACTCTAAAACCTCGGATCAAACTCTAAACCGGTTTGTTCTCAGGACCTCTTTGAAACTTTGTATTGGATCTAGACCGCGTGTCGAAAGTCCGATACCTACAATCTTAGACTGTTATAATCGCCTAGCTGGACTTGACAATCATTTCAAAAATCAAGTCCAACTGACATTCAGAGGCTATTTCATTGAGCCTGGAGTGAAGAGGGTGAGAATATGGTTAGATTTGGAATTTGAAATTCAAATCTGGCACACGACTTGACGCATTATTATTAAGCATTCTGACCGTCAGAATTCAGCCAAATTACACCCTTGGATCAGAAATTTTTTTTATTTCATATCATGAGACTTGTAGGCCTGATCTACATACGGTGACCGCTGAACTGAAACTGGACCGCCACTTGCGATCTACGAACACTGCTGGTTTGAAAATGGGACTTGAGTGACATCTGACGTGTATGAGCCTAAGTCTGATCGCGTTCGGTCAGGGGACCTCCAGAAATGTCTTTTTGGACCGAAACAGTCCCGATTTGGTTAGGCATCAAGTGAACATTGTTCCCAAGCCTGTTTTAGGCAAGTTTTAGGTTATAAAAGGGGCTTAAACCCTCACTTCTCTCACCCATCCAAATTTTCTAGAAACCCTAGCTGGTGTGAGAGAAAAAGTGAGAGATTGTGAGAGAGAGTGGGAGAGAATTTCCAGTTGCTTGCACTGTGTTGCACGTGCTTAAGCAACGCGCCTCAATCACTTTCCCGGCGATTTCGCCGCGATTCTAGGTAAACAAATACCCCAAATACTTACTGATTTAAGGTTCCTTTGGTTCCTTAGCATAGTAACTGATACACCTTGTAAAATAGATTCCCGGTTCGCCGTAGACGAAGCGTACACGCTCCGTTCGAATCAATACACTTATAGGAGAAAAGGTGCGGATTTTAGACACTTTGATTGACTGTTTTCAACACTTTCAATGTCGTTTAATAGTAGATTATCGACGGCAACGCCGTTTGACATGTACAACATGCTGTCCATTTCCTGTTTCGTAAGCAGACGAAAAATATGAGATTTAGGGCATTTTAGTCATTTGTAGGAAATACTGTTTTCATCCATATTTTGTTGATGTGATTGACATGGCTTCTTGTCGCATTACGATACTAGGAATGCGTGCATAATTAGTTTGGCAAAGAGATTCGCCTAAATGCGCACTTTGATTCGACATACTATATATAGACTTAAGTATGTAGTATAAGTGTTTGTATAAATGTTTGTATTATTATATATTGAATTAAATGGTGTTATGAATTAGTTTGAGATTGAATTCTCAAATGGTATGCTGATGTAAATGATTTCCTACATGTTGGCTATATGCATGATTTCATTATGTATATGGAATGCATGTGCTAGATGATTTACTTAAGTTGTATGTTATAACATGTGTTAACATGCTCACATTGTTGTATTTCATTTTCATTACTCTTACATGATTGCTGATGTGAATTCATAAATGTTTGGGACTATACTTAGTCCAGGCAGTCGGTAACTGAGTAAATTCGTGGTTGGCTTCTCTTTGCCACGAACGATGCGTCGATGAACGCGAGTCGTGTTTTGGAGTTGGCGGCAGTGTTTAGGCCACACGAGGTATTTTATGCACTTCATGTCGTTCGACTTGAGATGCGCTCGTGCTAGTCGAGCCCGTCAAGTAACCCGACTGGCCTTTGTATGTTCACCTTGTATGAGTCATAACTGCTTGAACCTAGGGTACTGAACTTACCATTATAAATTCTGTCAACCATGGTACCTTGATCCATAAAGACTCATGAGCCGGGCATGGTGGTATGGGACACCGTGGTCGAGCTGTCGACCTATGCTGGGGCCACAAACCTTCCCGTAGTGACCAGTGAGCACCTATGACTCGTGAGCAGATTATGGTGATATGGGACACTATATTCTTGCTGTCGGCCTACACTGATCAGGCGAAGAGTCCTTTGTAGTGACCGCGAGCGTATTCTGAGTCTACGGGAGGCGACGACCCTTCCGTAGCAGTTAGAGTACAGTAGGCCTGTATTGATAAGGTGATGGGGGAGGGTGCAACGAGTGCGAGCAACAGCCCTGACAGCCCTTGCAGTGACTTACAAAATATACATCGTATAAGATTACTAAGAGTGACGACCCTAGATAGGATCTGTGTTGGGATTGATATAAGGGTAGTACCTTAGTTTTCTAATATTGCTGTATAAAAAGGACTAATAATAACTCGGTAATCATATCAACATCACATTACATGTGCCTGGAAGATGTACAGCACTGAGCGGTACGCAAGCATGCCCCGGACGCAGATGGTGTTGTATGAGGGAGAATGTCGGTGAGGGCATCCATCATGTCATGTCATATTGCATTAACAACAGTATTAGAATTGTTTGATTTACTGCTTTAGTATTATCGCATGATTGATTTGAGAACATGCTAATCTTTGCTCTATTATTTCACTGAGTTAACTACTCACTCCCACGTTATGGGATGGTGTTTGCAACACCCACCAGACCCTGTCTTAGATGCAGGTGAGGCAGCGATTCAGGAGGCAGAGCCGGACTATGATGAGGACCAGGATGAGTTCTCATATATGCAGTACCACGACGGCTTTGCTTAGGTGGCCTGGATTGACGGGACTTCTCAATGGGACTATTTTTGACATTTAATTTCTGTTTATTTACATGTATATGAGACTCAGAGATGTATTCATACTTTGGAGACAATTAAGATCTATTTTGTTTTCCATACAGTGCTATGTATATTCTTTAGTCTTCCGCTTGCTTTTATCACTGGATCTGGAGTATGAATTGCAGTTTCGATATACTTTTACTCATGTGAATGCTTTAACTCAGACAACATTGAATCATAACCATTTTTGTTGCATAAGTGACGGTCTGGAACTCGGGAGTTGAGTTTATACACGACCTCCGATTTTCAGGTTGTTACAGTTTCTAAAATTAGGAAGAATTTCTAAAATAGAAAGTAATGTTAGTTTCTAAAAAGGAAAAAAAAAATTTTAAATAAATAAAAGCCTAGAAATAGAAAATTTTTAAAAATAGAAAGTTAGTTTCTAAAAAGGAAACCTAGAATAAGAAAGTTTCTAAAACTAAAATCCTACTTCTAAAAATAGAAAAAGTAGAGAAATTAAAAAGGGATTTTCAAATTAGAAGCTTATGTCAAGATCCTATAAAATAGGAAAACAGATTAGTTTCTAAAAACAGAAAAAGAATTCTAACCTAAAATTAGAAAATCCTAATCTTAAACTAATCCTAAAACTAGTTAATCTCAGAAAAACGTAACGGTCAATCCCCGGCAATGGCGCCAAAAACTTGTTCACTCCTCAAGTGCAGGGTTGTGATGTAGTAATAAACTTGGTAAGACCGAGGTCGAATCCATAGGGACTGAAACCTGTACATAATCTGAAACTAACTAGAACTATAACTAAAATAAGATAAAATCTAAATCAAGTGAATGTGAGGGAATAATGGTGAAATATCAATTTAAAACTTAGAGAATTTAAAGGTAGCAAACTAGGGTGTTAAGGATCCACTTGTAGAGATCAGGGAGATCTACGGTCGATTCATGAACTCAACTGGACTTCGAGTCCCATCTTCATTCAGTTGGAAGATATAACCTAAAAATCAATTCTGAACTTCATTTAATCTACTTTTCAAGAGATCAGACGGGTGTAAATTAAAATGAATTCCATCACAAAACCATGCCCATAAGACAAAACAAACAATAGAATCAAACCAATTCAAAGCCAATCTGAGTGATGTATGAATGTTAGGAAGAGTTCCATCATCCAACCATGTCCAAGGGGCGATGGTGAACAACAGGCCTTCCTGGCTTCATAATCACAAGAAAGGAAAAGGAAATACTCAAGCCATCGCAGATCTACTATAATGTAAGTTACAATAAACCATTAAAAACTACCTATTATTCAAAACTAGAATCAACATAGTTCATGGCATGAATCAAAGTCGTAAGATCAACCCCATCACGCCACAAGCTTCGCCTCTTAGCCCTAGCTAAGAGGTTCAGCCTGCCATGCTGCGGCTAACTCTTAAACAAGAAGCAAAATAAAAAGGACAAAAAAGAAAAACTACTCTCTCTCTCTCTCTCTCTCTCTCTCTCTCTCTCTCACGTTCCACATTCAAGCTAAGCTTAGATCATCCCCTCTCTCCGGTTCTTCTACTCTCTTTATAGGAAACCTTGTTAAGGTTTGAATATTGCATATTGGACCCCAGTTATTACCTGCTTTTATGGACGTGATATTGTTTAATGGCTCGCTTTAATCGTGTTTGTGATGTAATGTATTTATGAGCATAGACTGAAAAAGGGAGCTTAAAGCATGGATTTAATGCTTTGATGACACTAAAGGCAAAAGACAAACTCCAGGGGACCAAGATTGACGGAATTACACGTCAAAGATCTGAAAAAATTGAGAAACTGAAGCTCAAGTGACCCAAAAATCGTCCAAAATGCAAGATCACAGGGTTCCCACCATCCGTTTAGCTTAAAACTATATACATGGCCTGAAGACCATAAATTAACCGTACACGTCAAAATTCAGCCCTTTGATCAATATGTACGTGACCCAATGGATAAAATTATACAATAACTATTAAGAAAGCATCTTGAACATCTTTTGGAGATCGGGACCCAAACTAGATCGATGGAAAGAGCACGAAAAACGGTGAACATTCGCCAAATTTCACTTCTTTTAGACGGTGCAGCAAGGAGAAATGAACGATAGATGTTTCTAGGATGGAGAGTGGCAAATTTGTAAATAACCAAAACTCTATATGCATGCACGTAAGTAAGATGAGGTTTGCTTCAACGTTCGGTATTGACTCATCACAGGTGGATGGTGTGGCCCACTTAGAGTTCAAATCTACTTCATACTTTAACCCATGAGCTTACACACTACTAAGAAGATGATGAACAGAATAGATCTCTGAGAATGTTTCAAGAAGTGGGCCCACTTACTTTTTTGAACAAAGCTTTCAAAAAGGTTCAGGGATGGATGAGCTTTGATTGGGTTTTGAAAGTGGGCCACACTCATCATCTATTTCGATGATCGGGACCGTCCATTGTGTCCAGAGGGGGGGCGTGACCGTTACCAAGGTGTCCGTTTTGTCCCATGAAAGCATTGCAGGTACATGAAGTTTCAAATGTAAGATTGAACGACAGAGTCTTTGCTGCGAAATCAATCATTAGACCGCACAAAAACTCAACAAAAACTAGTCTTTTTCGACTGACATTTCGCCAGGAATCCAATGAACGGGTCAGATTTCTCTGAAAATACCAATGTGGAGCTCATCGAACTCATCAGCCAACTTGCGTATTGCTTACGCGCGTCCGTGAAAACCAGCCATCCGTGGGCGGTTATGCAACCTTGATCACGGTCGTTTTGATGATCGTCCAGGAGTTCAACAAGGTGCCCATGACCCCAACCATGGACCCAAACCCAAGCGTTGATACCATCAAGTCTCAGAAAAATAATCCAAACGCATCTCAGCTTGCATTTTCCGCTGCCGTTACACACGCAGCTGCGTAAGGATTTTCGGTTCCGCTGCAATTGGACTGTTGGACCTGCGTAAGGAGCTCCGCGCCGACTCTTGACTAGACCTTCTGGTGCTATAAAAGGAGAAGAATAGGGAGAGAGGGGGATTCGTACGGCTGGGATGTTAAGAGCAGATAGAGAGAAAGTATTACAGTTTTACAATTTATTTTTACTGTTTTTTTTTTTCTTTCTATAATTTTTCTAGAGATTATATCCTTATCATGTTCATGAGTAGCTAAACCTCTTAGCTAGGGCTAAGAGGTGAAGCTTATAGTGTGATGGGAGAAATTTTATGGCTTTGATTTATATTATTTGAACTGATTTTGATTTTAGTTAATTAAGAGAATGTTTTTAGTTTTTAATGGTCTGTTGCGACTGAAATTACAATGGGTCTGCGATAGCTTTGAGCATCTTCCTATCTTTTATGTTTATGATGTTAGGAAGACCTGTTGTTCACCATAGTCTCCTGGGCATGCTCGGATGACGGTACCCTTCCTAACCTTCATACATTGTTGATTGGTTGGTAATTAGTTTAATTCTATTGTTTACTTTGTCTCATGGGCATGGTTTGGTGATGAAGTCCATTCTAATTCATATACCTTTCATCTCTTGAAAAATATATTAAGTAAGTTCAGGTTAATTTTCATGGTTACATTCTTCAACTAGATGAAGAAGGGACTCTAAATCCAGTTTTTGATGCAGGCATAAACTCTCTCTGATCTCTACAAGTGGATCCTCTGAATCCCTAGTTTTCTATCTCTGATTTCTCTTAAGTTTTAGATTAATCTCTCACCAATTTTTATTCAATTTAGATTTCATCTTAGGCTAGTTCTATTCCTACTTAGTTTCATATAACATACAGATATCAGTCCCTTGGGATTCGACCTCGGTCTTATCGAGTTTATTACTACATCACAACCTTGCACTTGGGGAGTGAACAAGTTTTTAGCGCTGTTGCCGGGGATTGAACCCGGGTCACCCGCATGACAGGCGAGAATACTCACCACTTTAAGATTCACTTCTCTATTCCAGGGTATCATTGGTAACCAACAAAAGAATTCATGATAACCAAGACTTAAACCAAAACTTACCTTAAAGATCATCTTTTTATTCCTTCAGCTTTTGATTTTTTTTTTCAGTAAAGGTAATGCCAAGAAGGGGAATCAAATCCTCATCTTACTTATGTGCATGCATATAGAGTTTTAATTATTTACAAATTTGTCACTCTCCATCTTAGAAACATTTGTCGTTCATTTCTCCCTATTGCACCGTCTAAAAGAAGTGAAATTTGGTGAATGTTCATCATTTTTCGCGCTCTTTCCATCAGTCCAGTTTGGGTCCCGATCTCCAAAGGATGTCCAAAATCCTTTCTTAATGGTTATTGTATAATTTTTTCCATCGGGTCACATACATATTAATCCAATGACTGAATTTTGACGTGTACGGTTAATTTATGGTCTTCAAGCCATTTATATAGTTTTAAGCCGAACAGATGGTGGGAACCCTGTGATCTTGCATTCTGGATGATTTTTGGGTCACTTGAGCTTCAGTTTCCCAATTTTCTCGGATCTTTGGCGTGTAATTCCCTCAATCTTCGTCCCCTGGAGTTTGTCTCTTGCCTTTAGTGTCATCAGAGCATTAAATCCATGCTTGAAGCTCCCTTTTTCAGTCTATGCTCATAAATACACTGCATCACAAACATGATTAAAGCGGACCATTAAACATTATCATGTCCGTAAAAGCAGATAATAACTGGGGTCTAATATGCAATATTCAACCCTCAACAAGCCTTGTCGGTGAGATGCTACTGGTTGCGTCCTTACACAGCAACGTATTTAGAAACCCTTTGCGTCGCTCCCCTGTTTTACGCAATAAAGAACATAATCAGCTTCTTGCGTTTGAATTGAATCCATGACGTAGTTCTTCCATTCCCTAAGATCTGACGTCATAGGTATGGTCGAAATTGTCTTCTCCTCAAGTTGGATGGTCTAGATCATAGATCTGACTGTGATCTTGCTCGCACAATCGCCCACAACGGGTTGGGCAGTGTCTGTGCATAAGTTCGCACTCACCTGTGCACTTTCTTGCGCTGAGACATTCGGTGGGCCCATGATCAGCTTTAACAGAGAGATCCACTCCGTCCATTACACTTGTGGTGAGAATTCGGAGCGGGATGGTTGGTTTTAGTTATCCTTTAATGCGGCCCCCAGAATTTATAAAGCCACCATCCGTCTTCCGTGTGGACGATGAAAACCAATCTTCGATGTCTTTTGACATTTCCCCACCTAGGCCTGAGTGATAGGGGTGTTCACTCCCCAAGTGCAGGGTTGTGATGTAGTAATAAACTCGGTAAGACCGAGGTCGAATCCCAAGGGACTGAAACTGTACGTTATCTAAAACTAACTAGAACTAGAACTAGAATAAGATGAAATTTAAATCAAATAAAATTTAATGAAGAATTGTGAGATTATTATCTAAAACTTAAGAAAAATCAGGAATAAGAAACTAGGGATTCAAAGGATCCACTTGTAGAGATCAGGGAGAACTTATGCTTGCATAAAAAATCATGAAAATTACTGAACTGCCGTTGATCTAGTTTTCAAAGAGATGAAAGGTGTATGAATTAGAATGG
Source organism: Magnolia kwangsiensis (assembly GCA_037074715.1). Classification (NCBI taxonomy): domain Eukaryota; kingdom Viridiplantae; phylum Streptophyta; class Magnoliopsida; order Magnoliales; family Magnoliaceae; genus Magnolia; species Magnolia kwangsiensis. Next base: position 11,841,433 of record CM073582.1, on the reverse strand, counting down.
ATTCCATCACCAAACCATGCCCAGGGGACTATGGCAAACAACAGAATTAAACTAATTACCAACCCATCACATGTATGAAGGTTAGGAAGGGTACCGTCATCCGACCATGCCCAGGAGATTATGGTGAACAACAGGGCTCTCTAACGTCATAAACATAAAAGAGAAGAGACATGCTCAAAGCCATTGCAGACCCATTATAATTTCAGTCACAACAGACTATTAAAGACTAAAAACATTCTTATAATAATCAACTAAAATCAAGTCAATTCATGAATTAAAATTAAATTGAAAACATACATTAAAATCTCCCATCTCACTACAAGCTTCACCCCTTAGCCATAGCTAAAGGGTTTTAGCCTGACATGATGTGGCCAAAATCCAAAATAAACTAAAGAAAAAGAAGAAGAAAAGAAAGAAAAAGAAAAGAAAAAGAAAAAAAATCTCTCTCTCCTCCTCTCCCATGTCCAAGCTCGAGCCCTCTGTTGAATGAATGCTCCCCACGTCCAAAACCTCCTTATATAGCTGCTGGAGTGGTGAAAATCGGATTTGAATCGGATTTGTAAAGCTATGCATGCCCAATGAAAGTTTTTTCGCAGCCAAGTTCGGTGCCTCAAAAATTGCCACTTTCCTCACTTAATTTTCAAAGAAATACCGTCTCTTAGGAAGTTTTTGGGTCCTCTACATGATAGACGGTTCAGATCTGCCATATGATCAAAGATGGTGGGTCACAACCGCCTGAAAAAGTCAGTTTTCACAGATTTGCAAAACCTTTCGTACACTTTCGCTGTCGTGATCCGTGAGCCCCACAGAAGCATTTTCTGAAAAATTCACCCCGTCCATTGGATTCAGAGCGAAATTTCAGTCAAAAATGGGTGGTTTTGAATGTCCATTGACGTGGCCCAGAGAAGAAATCATAAAAAGATCACGTTTGAACGTTGCAGGGCAGTCCTATTGTGGTCCTTGTATCGCACACATGTGTATGCATGGCTGAAAAATATCACCTAGGTTTTGTAGTATTCACAGCCGTCTACAAGATGGACGGTTTAGATCGTCCGTACGAGACATGAGTGGGGCCCACTATCGACCGCAAAAACGGATAGCGTTAACGCTGTTGAAAACGCATTTTCTGTTGCTGAAGTCAGTCGGTCAAACCGACTTTAAAATATTCATCCGGTCCGGTACACGGCTAGTATACATGTGCTTTATGCACATGTTATACAGGGTCCAGTGTGATGTTTTTACGAAATCTGATCCGACCATCTAACTGGCCTCCTCATTTAAGTCGTTGATACCAAATTCGAGGTAATTCCAGATATCAGGTGGGCCCAGAATCGGCGGTTTATAGACTGATCTGTCAGTTGGAGCACTTCTATAGTGATCCGAGAGCTAAAATTTGAAATGTACGGTTAATTTATGGCCCTTATCTAATGTATAAAGTTTCGAATCGATCAGATGATGGGAACCCTATGATCTTACATTCTGGCTAATTTTCGGGCTCATTTAATGCAAACAGCTTGATTTCCTCGGATCCCTGGCGTGTAATTTCTTCAATATTAGTCCTTTGGAGTCCGTTCCCTACTCTGGTATCCTCGGAGCATTAAATCCATGCTTTTAATATGCTTTTTCAATCAACGCTCTTTATTTCATCCTGCAACAAAACACAATTAAAACTGGGCGTTAAACGGCATTGTGTTCATAAATCCAGGTAATAAATGGGGTCTGATATGCAATATTTGACCCTTAACAAGGGGCCATGTACATCTCATGGACGGTCCAGATCGGACCGTTGATGTACAGTAGTGGCCCACAAGACCCACATAGGTGCTCTATTCACAACAACATGGATCGACAGTTGCCATTTTTGAATTAGAATCGGTCAAGAGACCGGTTGACCACCTTTTCGTTGCCGTGCACGGCTAGTGCACTTGTGCACTATGCACACCCAACTCAAGGTGGAATCCACTGGGCTTCTTGTGAGAGAGATGATTCATCCATCCTTTTTATCATCTCATTTAAACTGTCGAGACCAATTTTGAAGCATATCGAGATAGCGGGTGGGCCCAAAATCAATGGTTTATGGGATGATCTGTCTATTGGACCACTTTCATAAGGATCCAATGGCTAAAATTTGACATGTACGGTTCATTTATGGTCCTCAAGCTAGATAACAAGTTTCGAGCTGAACGGATTGTGGGAACCCTGTGATCTTGCATTCTGGATGTTTTTCAGGCCACTTGAGCTTCAGTTTCTCAGTTTTTCCGAATCTCTGGCGTACACGTTCATCGATCTTAGTCCCTTGGGGTCTATCCATTCCCTTGGCATTAACTATGCATTAATTTCATGCCTTTAGTACCATTTTTCAGTCTAAGCTCCTAAAGTCACCTTACAGCACAAACACAATTAAAATAGGGCATTAAACGGTATCACGTTCATAAAATCAGGTAATAACTAGGGTCTAATATGTAATATTTAATGCAAACAGAATTCAATGAGGTAACCTAAGAATTGAGTGAGGGAAGCTAGAAATTGAGCAAGACAACTTAGGATTTGAGCGAGGAATGCTAGAAATTGAGCGAGGCGACCTAGGAATTGAGCGAGGAACTTAGGAATTGAGCGAAGGAAGCAAGAAATTGAGCAAGGGAACCTAAAATTTGAGCGATGCGACTTAGAAATTGAGAGAGGCAACGTAGGGATTGAGTGAAAGAAGCTAGGAATTGAGTGAGGCAACGTAGAAATTCAGCAAGGAATTCTATGAATTGAGCATGAGAACTAAGAAATTCAGCGAGGCAACCTATGATTTGAACGAGGCGAGGGAAGCTACAAATTGTGCGAGAGAACCTAGAAATTGAGCGAGGCAACCTACGAATTGGACGAAGAAGTTAGAAATTGAGCGAGGCAACCTAGGATTTAAGCGAGGGAACATAGAAACTGGAGCGATGCAACCTAGGAATTGAGTGAGGGAACCTAAAAATTAAGCGAGGCAACGTAGGATTTGAGCGAAGGAAGCTAGAAATTGAGCAAGGGAACCTAAAAATTGAGCGAGACAAGTGAGGCAACGTAAAAATTGGAGCGAGGGAACCTAGGAGTTGAGCAAGGCAACATAAAAATTCAACGAGGCAACCGATAAATTGAGCAAGGGAAACATGAATTTGAGCGAGGCAAGCTTGAAATTGGGTAAGGCTAACATGGATTGGAATGAACTTTAAATGTAATTGACCTAGCCTAACAATTTGCTCTTTGTTGAATTTGACCAATCAGTTAATGAAATTGACTGAGATTTATATGAAATTCTCTTCGATGAATTTGACCGAGCAATTAATGAATTTGACCGAGCGGTTCATAAAATTTTTAGTACGCACTTATAGTGTTGAATTGACTAAGTTGGGCATACCCAGATCCATAGCTCAATTGGCAGACTGAGTAGAGATACCTCTTGTCAACACTTGAGGTCCTGGTATCGATTCCTAGTAGGGGTGGCTAACATGGAGTGTGTGTATTGACATGGGTAAAAAAAAATAAAAATAGTAAAATATATAAAAATATATAAAAAATAAAATATATTGAGTTGGGCCCGCCTTGAATGTATGCGGACTATCCATGATGTTCATCCATTTTTCCATCTAAAGCAAGGGTTTCAGCCCAAAATGGTGGCATATTGAAATATCAAGTGGATCACACCACAGGAAACAGTGGTTCCACCGTAGAAATCTTGTTATGCCCCCACAATGATGTTTTACTTGTAATTCATCATGTTCATAGGATGATTTTTGCATGGACGAACCAAAAACCAAGATGCGAGCTTCATTCGGCATTTCAATGGCCCATGAAAAAGTTTACGCCGTTTAGGTAAATGTATATCATACCTGTTGTGGGTACTTTCTTTCGTGAAGGGACTATTTTCAAAAAAAAAATAAGAGAATGTTGATGAATAGAGAAGATGGGATTCAGCTAGAGCGTAGTCCGATCCAAGCAACAGATGTAGTGGCGGAGTTTTCGTCTTTTTTTTTTTTTTCGAAAATGGAACGAGGGATAGAAGGGAGAGGAAAAGCAACGGCAGTGAAAAAGATGGATAGTTTCGTCCTCAAATCCGCTGTCCGCACGTGCTAGTCTAAGTTGGTAACTAAAGTTTGTATTCCTGCATAAAAACCGCCGGGTAAAAGGTTTTGTATACAGTGGTCATTTTCTCCTCCAATTACCCTATTGGTCAAAATCGACCAATCACAAACACCTTTTTTGCAAGAGACACCGTTGATTCCACGAACGGGCAGCCGTGAAAGACAGGAGACGGATGGAATTGCATGTCATCTCAAAATCATTAATCGCAGTAGTCAGTCAAGTCAACACGACCCACTTTGCGTGGCCATTCATCAGGTGGGGCCCAATGTAATCATGACCTGAACCGCAATTCAGGACCGTCCATTCACCAGCGGTTCGTGTCCAATGTCCATTGTACACGTATGGCTCTTACCTGATGAAGAGCCAGGATCGGACACACATGTGCCACGTTGGTGTGCATGCCGCGAAACCGTCAGGAGGTGAGGGGCGCGATTTGCCTACAGCGCTTGTTCTTTGGATCCCCGTGCCGCGAAAAGCTCTGTGGGGGCCACCATGACGTCTGTGTGATATCCACTCCGTCTATCAGTTGCATCAAATGATTTTAGGACATGATCCGAAAGATCAGGAAGATCTAAGGTTCAAGTTGTCCACACTACAGGAAATAGTGGGGATGAGGATGCCCACCATTCAAAGCCTCCTGGGTCCACCGTGGTGTTTTGACACAGGGATGAACGTGATGAGGTCGATCACCGTCTTCCTCAAAGATAACTACTCTGAACCCACGGAGCTTCTTTGGACTCTTCACAGAGACTTCTCGAATCCACGAGAAAAGAAAGCAGGAAAATATAAATAAATTTTAATAAATTCAAAATTAATTGATGAATGCATAAAAACAAGTTTAGACCCCTTTAAATAAGGAAACCAAGCAACAGGAAAGAAATCAGACTCAAACTATAACAAAAACTCTTAAAATTCGTGACTTACTATAAATAGTAAACTTACTATTTATAGATGGTCGTGATGTCTACTAGTGCGCAAGGTTTTCGGCCAAAAATAGTAAGTGTCCTATTTGGCTTCACCAAACCGTTCTTCTAATTATTCTAAGTACTTTTCATGTTGGACACAACTCGTAAAGCCCAACGGAAGAAGAGGTATAAGCAAACTAAAACTTACTATTTATAGTAAAAATGAAATTAAAACGGGGAAACGACCGTCGACCGGGGGGTTTTTCACAAATCCGGGCTGCGCAACCTGACATAGCGGGGTTGGTTGGCTAAAGTAGCTCTTTCTACCTCAAAATCATATATTTTACGTCAGATAACTCATTTCAGATTGTGAGATACGCCCGATCTAAGGTCTGATGGTCCGGATCACTTATGTTATCGACCGTGCCTTTGCTGATTCATATTGGCCATGAAATTGTCCGCGACCCGCTCTACATTATGTTTTCATGCCATCTAAGCCGTTCACAAGTTTACTCCCACCAGGATAAAGGGAAAACATAAATAAAATCCTGATTTGAAAACTTTGTTGATCCTCACGGAGGTTTCAATGGTGAGCTTCCCCATCCCCACACTTTCCTGTGGTGAGGCCCACTTGCATTTTAGATCTGACTGGATTTTGGGTTCACGTATCACCATGATCTAGCTCAATGAATGGAAGGAGTGGATGTCACGCATACATCATAGTGGTTCCCACACACAGCTTTTAGTTGCACGGCCTCCCTGCAACAAGCGCCGTCGCCTTGTAGGAAATTGGCCGCGGATTAGCTACTGACGGCGTCATCTCCCCACCGAAGTGACGTCACCAAGTTCTGTGAGCCCCACCATGATGTATATGTTGCATCCACACCGTCCATCCATTTGGATAGATCGTTTTAGCAGGGAAAGTTTGATTTAAAAGTGAACTCTTATATGCTGAAGTGAGTTTTTAAATTCATTAAATAACAGTTACCTTATTCATTTTACTAAAATGCCTTTTACCTCCATTACTCTAATCTGAACATCCAAACGGCCCTTTAGAATTTTGACCGTTTATAAAAAGTAATGTATCCAAAGAGTGATATCCACTTCGTAGAAGCCATGTATCTAAAATGTTTAATCGTCTTGTCTACCAGGATGGCAATAGCTTAAGTAGCCTGCTCGATCCAATTTTGTGATGGGCTTGGGCCAATAGGTTGGGCATGGACCTAGCATGCAAGGTCCGGTCAACCGTTTTCCAAACTGACTCGGTCCAACCCAATATGTATATGTGTTATATCCCATGACTATGTCATTCTAATCCTTGGTTGGGCAATTCAACCATCTTGAATGCAGACCGTTGATTAATGGATGAAGTAAAAGCATTCAAGTGAAAGTTATGAATTTCATTAATTTCGTGTCCGGGCAAGTTGGGCTGGGCCTAACCAAGTTTTTGGGCTTGGGCTCGGGATTGCTATGCTAAGCTCTGCTGGGCTTGGGTTGGGCCGAGCCTTGGGTCGTAAGTGTATGAACTTGGCCCGTTGCCACCCTTATTTGTCTTTGGAATTTGATTTCCATTTGCATATGGATTTTGTATATCCAAACATGTCCTGAATTATAGCCTTGGGTGGTTGAGATAAAAATCGTCTCCTGTATTGGCCGCAAGCAATGCTAGCCAGTCTCTAATGTTTGAAAATATTTTTAGGGCAGGATTTGTTGGAATATATAAGGAGTTCTTTGATCGATGTGATCACTAATTTTATATTTCATGGTGTCTTTTAACATTTTAAGGGATGTGCTTTCACATTTATAAAGAATGTATTTTATTTTTTTTTAACATTTTATAGAGGTGATTTTTTTAAAATTATTATTATAAGGTGATAATAATCTAGCATAAAATCTTTTGAAATACTATTGTTTAATTAATTAATTGGAGGAGACAAAGAGTCACACAATTAATTAGTTCTTTTAATAAGTTTGGAACCATATCATCTTTAATTTTAAGATTATTGGTTCATTTCTTCGGCTCAACATCGCAATTAAATACACTCATATCTAGAGTTGTACACGAACCAAGTTAGCTCGGATAGATTGCTCGACTCGACTCGAAAAAGCTTGATTCGACTAGTTCAAAATTGAGTTCGAGCCTAGTCAAGTTGATTTTTTGAGCTCAAAAAAATTTTGAGCCGAGTTCGAGCTTGCTCAGGCTTGAGTCGACTTGGATCGAACCTCGACTCAAATCGAACTTAGATCGAATCAACTCGATGACTTGTTATTTTGATATTGATGTTGCTCACCAAGTGTTTGATGAAATAACTCAATGAAGTGATGGTTGGTGGTTAAGAATGTATGGATATGAAATAAATACCTTCGTATCTTGATTTTGATGTTGCTCACCAAGTGTTTGATGAAATACCTCAATGAAGTGACGGTTGGTGGCTAGGAATATATGGATATGAAACAAATACTCTCGTATCTTGATTTTGATGTTTCTTACTGAGTGTTTGATGAAATACATGTAAGTTGTTGCTACTGTTTTACATACCGTGATAAATTGAAGGTGCACTTCATGTGTTTGAGAAAATGCTGCACAGGCTCGATCTTAGCTCGAACTCAACTCAAACTAACCTGTTGAACGAATCGAGCTAAGCTAGCTAGTCAAGCTCGAGGACCAATCCGAGCCGAGTTCGAGTTGGGGTTAGCTAGTGGTCAAGTTGAGTCGAGCTATATTAAGCTTGACTTGGTTCGACTCGTGTACAGCTCTACTCATAACCATTCATGCATAATAACGAATTAAGGAGAAAGCAGATCAAACCTAATTGATCTAAATTGTTAAACAAGTAAGAGGTGTTGCGTAGTATAGATCTAAACATTTGAAATTATTCAAGCAATCGCTCATCACCATTAAGCTTCATCATTCGGTTCGATAGTGCAAAGCATCTCGTGTTCTATTCAAGCACAGTTGCTAGTCTTATAGATGTATATTATGGTTTGTATGAGATCAAATATTTCATATACAGTTAGTGTTGTGAGCAAATATATGTCAAACCCCAACAAACAATATTGGGAAGCGGTAAAATGGTTACTTCGATATATATGAGTTGGTATGATGGAATACATCTCATGTTTCTGAGATTTAAAAGAGAGACTTGTAAGCTATATTCATTCAGATTATACAAGGTCTGCTTCTGATTATTCATTTATGTTAGTGGGTGGATTATTAGTTAGATGTCTAAGCTTTAGTTTGTGGTTGTATTTTTTATTATCGAAACTTAATACATAACAGTGACGAAGGCGTTTAAGGAAGCTATTTAGTTGAAAGGGATAATGAATGAGTTGGGACTTCAATAAGAAGTCGTGCCTGTGCATTGTGATAGTAAGAATGCGATTAATTTGGCGAAGAACTCGATATATCCTTCTCCATGATGTTCATTATTACTTTATTTGGCATATGCTAGAAAAAGAAGATATTATTCTTGAGAAGATTCACATTAGTAAGAATTTGTTATACATGCTTATAAAGGTCGTTCCTATAGAGAAGTTCAAGTTTTGCTCCACTTCTACTTAGTAAGAAAAAAGTAAGAGACAAAGTGTGCACAAAAGTGATGGTGGTGATACTTAGAAGAAAATTGGTAAGGGAGGGAAGTGATTTTACCATCAAGGTAGAGATTGTTAAAATTGTAACACCAAAATCACTATGGGCATGTTTAGGAGTGTGGATTTGGAACCCCCTGGATTTGGATCCTCCAGGATTTAAAACCCCCTGGATTTAAAATCCTCTAAGTGTGTTAGGTACCCTGGATTGTGAATAAACTTCAATACAAAAGTAGTTATGCATGGTATATTTACAAGGGTTTGAATTTAATTACTAAATCAACTTTAATATATCTAATTAGTGAGATACGTATTTTTTTGACACAATGGTTGTGATAAGCCTGCTGAAATATATGCTTTGCCCGAAAATGATGAAATTCCAAATCTCGGATGAGCCACAAGCATAAGATCATGTTTGAGTGACTAGTCAATGATTTTTAATCATTGATTTACATGGACAATGTTTGGACAGTGCTGATCATCATTAGTGGGCCATGTGCCTAATAGAATGATATTATAGTGGAACACATGTTACACCTGCAACTATTGAAATAATTTTACGTGTAATCCAAGCTCTCACCATGGATTTCAAACCCCCTCAAAGAGGGGATTTGAAACCCCTAGTTACTTTACACTGCCAACCAACTAGGGGATTTGAAACCCCCTGAAATCCCCTCGAATCCAAGGTGCCAAATGACCCCTATGGGTCTATTCACTTTTATGAGCCCACATGATTCATTTTTCATATGCTAACCAGGCCCAAGTGTTAGTGAACCATTTGAAGGGTATTTTTGACATTTTCCTCTTAAAATAGTGGCTTTTATGATAAGTTATGTTAGGGTTAAGAGATAGCTATGATTTTTGGATTATTTTTTTTAGTGGTTTGAGAGTATCCATCCTTGTAATCTTCTTTAAATAAATCGTCACTTTGTGCGGTGATTTTTATTTTTTTTGCAAGAATTTTTCAAGTAAAAGTTGTATGTTCTCTATGTGTGGTTACTTAAATATTTCATTTTCTCTCATTTGTTTTAATCTAAATTAAGGTGCTTCCGCAAGGCCAATTCTCTAAAAGGAGAAATGTTAAAATCCCTTAATATACATTGATACATCATCCTCCAACTACTTAAGCTTTTAGAGCAAGTGGTTATCTAATTTAGAACTTATCTAACAATTTGAAATTAAAATCCCACCATGTTTGTGAAACTGTATGATCATTAATAGGTTTGTTACATTTGTTGAGGGTCAAATATTGCATATCAGACTCCAGTTATTTTCTGGATTTACGAGCATGATACCATTTAATGGCCTGATTTAATTGTGTTTGTGATGCAGGGTGTATTTATGAGCTTAGATTGAAATAGATGATAAAAGCTGAGATTTAACACTCAGAATTCACCAGAGCATGGGATGGACCTCAGGGGGCCAAGATTGACTGATTTACAAGCCAGAGATACGAGAAAATCGAGAAATTAAAGCTCAAGTGGCCCGAAATTGGTTCAAAATGTAAGATCATAGGGTTCCCACCATCTACTCGGTTCGAAACTTCATACAGGACCTGAAGACCATATATTAACCGTACACATTGAAATTTAACCATTGGATCCTTGTGGAAGGGGCCTGACGGACAAATCAGCCCATAAATCGTCAATTTGGTACCCACATGATCTCTGGATATGCCTCCGTTTCGATCTCAATCGCTTAAACAAGCTGACAAAATGGTTAGAGGGAGCAGATTTCTCACATGCATCAAGGTGGGACCCACTTTGAGTGAGTGGGAACACACACTAGTTGTGCACTTGCAGTGCACCGAACTGGTGGAATCGGTCAACAGACTGTTGACTAAAATTTTCAAAAGGAATTTAAATCCTCATCTTCTCGTCTATCGAAGCTCGAACAGAGCCTGCGGTTCTTTCCAGTGGGCCCTCATCATGATCTCGACAATCAATCCGAACCGTCCATCAGGAAAATGGAGAGAAACCATCCGAATTCATGCTGATTTTTGGCGTCCATGCACATGCACGTGATCTCTACAGCTTTCGTAAAAAGACTGTTCAACTGTCGTGCATACTGATTGTCTCAGTGGGCCACATCAAAGGATGACGAGAACCGTCCATCCCCGGTCGAAACTTCGAGGAGAAGATGATGGATGAAGTGGATTTCTCAGAAACCGACGAGTGTGGACCCCACCAACAGCATATCGCAAGACGTGCAGGCCCTATTTACGCATGTGACTTGCGATTTTCTGCTGTGGCCCACCACGGTCCATTTCTGGATGATCGGGACCGTTAATCAGGCTTGAAAGGATCACATGATCATGACCTAGGTGTCTGAACTTTAACAAGACAACAAGAAGGGGTTTCCTACCGTTCAAACATGAGATGGACGACTAAGTGGAAGAACTTGTGAGCCACACCGAAAACAATCCAATTTTGTCATTTCCGAATGACTTTTCATTGTGAAACTACTGAACGGAGTGGATTTTCTTGAAATCGTCGATCCTGGGTCCCACCAACGTTGCCGCGTAAGCTCTGTTATGCAGGACGTGTTATGCGTCCGAAACCGACGCAGCCCGGCTTCTGCGGGCTGTTCTGTGATCACGACCATTATTAGATGACAAATATGATCCGTTTATCATGTAGGTCATCCCAAAAAGTCCTAAGAGACGGTGTTCTTTTGGACAGGAGCAAGGAAAAATGACATTTTTTGGGATTGTCTTCTTAACTGCGTAACAAAACTTACGTAGGGGAGGTCTTCTGCTACGAACTGGACTGTGTAAAGAGAGTCGGTTCTTCACCGGCAGCTCTCCAACGACCTTCCTTTCTATAAAAAGGACAGCGAGAAGAGAGAGGAGGGGAGCTTAGCTCGGCTGGGAACGTCAATAGCATAGAGAGAGACAGGGAGTAGTTGGTTTAATTATTTTATTTATAGTGTTTTTTTCTTCTTTTTCTTTTTATTGTCTTCTTGAGATCTGGTCCAATCATGTTAGGCTAGACCTCTTAGCTAGGGCTAAGAGGTGAAGATTGTAGTGACATGGGAGACTCTATTTCATGTCTTTAATTTAATTTTAATTTATAAACTGAAATTGATATTAGTTTGATTAATGAGAATTTTTTTAGTTTTTAATGGTCTGTTGTGACTGAAATTATAATGGGTCTGCGATGGCTCTGAGCATGTTCTTTTTCCTTTTATGTTTATTACGTCAGGAAGCCTTGTCGTTCACCATCGTCTCCTGGGCATGGTTGGATGTCGGTACCCTTCCTAACTTTCATACATGTGATTGGTTGGTAATTAGTTTAATTTTGTTGTTTACTTTATCTCTTAGGCATGGTTTGGTGATAAAATCCATTCTAATTCATATACCTTTCATCTCTTGAAAACTATATCAAAGAAAGTTCAGTTTAATTTCCATGGTTACACCTTCAACTGGATGAAGATGGACTTTAAGTCCAATTGAATTCTTGAAGCAAGCATAAGATCTCTCTGATCTCTACAAGTGGATCTTCTGAATTCCTAGTTTCATATCTCTGATTTCTTTTAAGTTTTACATTAATCTCTCACCATTATTCATCAATTTATATTCGATTTAGATTTCATCTTAGGCTAGTTCTAGTTCTACTTAGTTTCACACTACGTATAAGTTTTAGTTTCTTGAGATTCGATCTCGGTCTCACCGAATTTATTACTACATCACAACCCTGCACTTGGGGAGTGAACAACATCAAAGAAAAAAAAAACACTAATTCTTATATATATATATATAAATGTTCTCCTAGCAATGCTATATATAACATAGTTACCAACCTTTTTCACCATTGTAATTCTCTAGATGATTTTCAATTATCAAAATAAATAAATATTATATGTATCCCTTAATTTAGCAGTTGTAGTTGTTGTTAACTTTGGCTTATTGATATGGCTCTACTTTTACCATTTATAATTTATAGGCTATTATCAAAATCATGGCTACGGATTTAATTCGTAGCTACTTTTATGTAGTTAGGGAATAATGCTATGATTTTGCTATAGACTCATCCCCAATGTCTCATACCGGCTGTTACGACTCCAGTTGACATGAAGATCAACATATTTTTTCCTCGTCCAAAAACTGCACCATTTCATCGCGGGGCTAGGAAAGAAAGAAATCATGTACTCTCCTACAAATAGGGTGGGTTAAATATCAGTACAGTTGTGATGTGGGGCCACCACATGAGAAGAAGTCTTCAAACGGTATTGTGACGTGGAGCCCACCACATTGACAAGCCAGCGATGGACTACTGTCAGGGATGATGTGATTGGTGGGCTAACACTTGGTCCCACGTCTCGTCCTTGCATAGACCATGACTCTTATAGATTAACAAAGCCATTGTTCAACTAGGCCGTGTTGCTCATACACGTCGCACTTCACTTTTAACGACCATGGAAAGACACATTCAGAAGACTATGGCTGTATTCTCTCGCATGGAATTTAGTGGTTTTCTTCATTGTACTCGTGGAAATATGGTACACTTGGGGAAGATCCAGACCATTAAAATGTGGGGCCCAGTGCTTTCATGTCCTATACCAATGATCAGAAGGTCAGATCATCATCATCGTGGTTCTTTTTCTCTATCCATCCATTTTTCATGCATATGGAGCCAACATGGTGAATGGATAGCATGATTTTACGTTCAGGGCATGTCCAAGGTGGGGAACACATGATGCATGGCTCTGATCTTTCACGTGCTTAACTACATTCCATGTGTGGGGATTGGCGAACTACACTGGCTACTTTTGCAAGTAGCCGTAGCAATGTAAGAGCACATGGGCTGAGGGTTATAAAAAATGGACGCAGCACGCCACCTATACAAGGCGAGAATATCTTTGAAATTCTTGCAGAGTACGATGGGTAATAAGCAGGCACTAGGATAAAATACACACATTGGTTATCTCATTAACGGATTTGACCACATTTAATGGACGGCTAAAATTGAAAAAAAAATCCAAGTCCCATTCTAAGTGAACTATGGCTTAAAAATCTCTAAGATCAGATGATAATAGCCATGAGTTTTGGGAACTGGTCTGAACCCTCCATTTGCTGGACACAAACTGAAAAATTAAAACTGGCCCAGGAAGGGAATTTTTATGGCAAGGTCCATCTACAACGCACTTCAACAAACCAATGGTCAGGATCATAGAAGCATATGGCCTCTGGTTCCAGTTGAGAACCCTAGTAGGCAGTGCATGCTCATGATCATAGAGTGATCTTTATTTGCTACGGACAAACAAACTAAATGGAAGCGAGAAAGGACAAAAGATACCTATTTCAAAGGGATTTTTTTTTTTTTTTTTTTTGATACTCTGGCAGAGTGTGATGGTTAATACGCAGGCACAGAGAAATTATAAACCTGGTGTATAACTCGAATGAATGGTCCCAATTCAGATGTATTATCGATAACTACACTGAATAAGTATTTCCTAACTGGCTAACGGCGGTTAGTCAATGGACGGTTCAAATGAAACATTGTGGAGGGTCCGAACTCAACCAACAGATGTCCACTAATCAAAGTTTAAGATGATTCAATCAATGAGACTTTGGGTTTATGAAACACCGTGGGTCGTGCAAACTTGACGGTGTAAATTGAGTTAATGTATCCACGTGTACAATTTCTGAGTGCTGCGTATCAATCATCGCAGTTGCCAGAGTATTAAATAATTCCACTTTTATTTTTTGCAATTGAGGTGTCATAAATTTGAATAGGGCCGGCCCGACGGCCCGAGGCGAAACAGTTTAAAATGCGGGCTGAGACCTACCCGGGCCTGGCCCATTGACAGCCGTAGGTGTCGGTCGCGACGGGTTGTTGAGTCATCCACGCAGTCAGTCGTCCTGCCTCCTTTATTTTTGTCAGTCCAAGGGACATCCATATGCTTGGAACGAAGGATTACCTATTAGAATACAGGTTTGCTGGAGCACTACTCTCCACACGTACTTTTACCTGCATCACACGTGCCACTTTGGAAAACGTGTGGGACATCTGATCGGTGCATAAGATGGTCTCACTCTGAAGATGGCTAAAAAATCTGGCCCATCTACTCATCACGCAGGCCACATGTTTACGTTGAATGTGGAACGTTGTCAGTTTAGTTAAAACCGTTCATTATTTTTTAGTTAGGTGGTCCATCTGATGAGTCGATTGGTCTCATTTTTTTCATATTCTCCTCTTCAAAGTGGGGACCACCTCTCGGGCCAGCTGTAGTCATCTTGACCGTAGACAGTCTGATGCTTACTTGAAAGTGACTACCCAAGGCTGGGGCGGCCCAGATGATTTAGTGTGCTTGACTTGACTTGTCTGACTGACCCAAACTCATGATTGGGTGAGTCCGTGTGAACTAAGTAGGCTTTGCAACGTTCGAGATCAAATTGAGTCGTGCTCGAGTTACCTAGCGGCTTTATTGACTTGAACATAAACTGGGTTCGATCATACCTAACTTGGTCCATGACCAAATCAACTTAGATACAAATATGTAAAATAAAAAAAACATCATATATATATATATATATATATATATATATATATATATATTGGAAAGGAAAAATGACAAGTCTGAAAATTAGGTACAGGATGAGCCGACATTGTTTATATTGTCCAAAACAATAAACAAAATTGAAAATAATTAATACTTAAAAGAGAGACTTAACTTAAATTTGTGTAATTTGAATCCTGATTAAAGTTGAAAAGTCATGAGCTATAAGCATAATATGAAAGACAAACGAAATTGACTCGGTCAAAGAATTAGCAATGTCTGAAGAGACCGATTGAGGTCCTAAAACCTAAAAACTACCTGACCGACCATAAAACTGACCTACGAAAGGGCAGTTAGTGTCGGCTATCGGACTAAGAAGGGACGTCAGTATTTACCCGACTCTTTTTCGTCCGATAGTAGGCAAAGCTCCCCCTTTGTAAGCCAGCCGAAACAACGATATGCGCTGAGATTGAGCCAAGCAAAGAAGATGCAGTGTAATATTAAATACCGTACTTGTGTAGGATCCAACTCCGAAAAGCTCAGGATCGGAAAATATCAATAAACAATCGGAAACTAAATCAAATCTCCCAAAAATACAGAAGAAAATCCCCGTATGCCGGGACTCCTCATACCTATATAAAGAAGGTTCTCCAAGAAGCAAATGTACACAAGAAAAATCCTAAAAACTTCTAGTCCTAAACTCTTACTGATTTAGGCATCGGAAGTTCCCTGGCTCTAGCTAGGGTTCCTTATTCTTTGTGTTTTAGGAAAAAAGTTCGGGAAGATATTGATCTAGTTTTTTGCATCAACAATATATATATATATATATATATATATATATATATATATATATATATATATATATATATATATATATATATATATATATAGGGAAAAGGTACTATACGCTCGACTGTATTGTACCTTTCATAAAGTCGAGTGTTGGCATCATGTTATTCGTCGACTAGTGAGGAAATTTTATAGGGAACTAAATAAACAAAATGGCAAGAAATTTATGTGCGAGCCTTTTATGTCGGAAGATCATGTGTTAGAATTCTGTGTGAGGCCCACTATGATGTTTGTGATAAATCCAACCCGTCCATCCATTTTTCAAAATCAGCTTACGACATGCGACCAAAAATGAGCATGATCCAGAAATAAAATGAGACACATGAAAGGAAATAACGAGGGTTTAGTTACCACTGTTAAAACATTCATATGGCTACAAAAGTTTTGTATTGATTTATGTTCATGGTATTTTCATTTCATATAAGTGAAAATAACCTTATAAACGATTTGGATGGAATATAAACACCAAAGTGAAGCCTAGGAAGGTTTCAATGGCAAGCATTCTTTTTTGCCGTGTTTCATCTTGTATGGCCTACTTGAATTTTGGATCCTCCTCATTTTCAGTATAATGTCCTAAAATGAAATCTAAAAACGAATGGACTGGTTGGATTTCACACAAAGATTACAGTGAGCCCCACGCAGAATCCCTTTGTCAAAGGCTTTAGTAGGAAATCCGCTCCCCTGGGTTGGCGGGTTGGCGTATTGGCTATTCCTTCGCCACCGGAGAATGGCGGGTGGTCGGTGCTATATGGGCCCCGCCATGCTGTATGTATTTCATCTATGCTGTTTATATATTTTTCTAGATCATTTTGTGGTAATGAGATAAAAAATGGGATATATCCCAATCTCAGGTAAACCACATTACAGGAAACAGTGTTGAATAGGTGTCGACCATTAAAATTTTTTGGAGGGCCATAAAAGTTTTGGATCAAGTTGATCTTTATTTTTTTCCTTCACATGGGTTCGCATGACCTAATCAACAATACAGTGGGCCTTAGGATGATTTTAAGCATGAGCATTACTCTCCACACTTCTTTCTGTGGTGGGGCCCACTAGAGCTTTTGATCTACCTCATTCTTTGGATAATGCCATAATACGATCTCTCAAAGTGGATGAACGATGTGGATATAGTGCATACATCATGCTGCGACTCACAGAACTTGGTGACGTGACTTCAGCTATATTACAGCGGGTTTGGCTCATGGACGCGAATTAGCTGGTGACAGGTCGAGTAGCCAAACTCGCTGCAGCAATCACGTCACCGAATTTTGTTGGCTCACCACAATATGCGTTGTATCCACACCATGCATCCATTTGGAGAGATTAGTTTGGGGCATGATCCAAAGAATGACGAAGATCAAAAGCTCGAGTGGACCCACCATAGAAAACAGTGGGGATAGTGACGATCACTGTTGAAACCTTCCTAAGGTCCATCATGATGTTTATTTGAGATCCAACCTGTTCATGTGTTAACGCAGACATGGAATACAGAAAGTTCAAAAATTAGCTTGATCTAAAACTTTTGAAACGCTTAGAAGTTTTTAACGGTGGGCATCACTCTCTCCACTATTATCTTTGGTGGTCTACTTAAGCTTTTGATCTTACTCATTCTCTGGATCATGTCATAATATGATCTCTCAAAATGGATGGACAGAGTGGATATACAATATACATCATGATGAGGCCCACAAAACTTAGTTACGTAACTTTAGTAGTAAGTCCCGCTACCTGACTTGTCAGTAGCTAATCCGCGTCTATCTCCTACAAAATTTCTTGCGGTTTTGTTTACTTAGTTTCCTTATAAATTTCCTCACCCGCCAACGAAAAGCATGGCGCCACCACCTGACCTCATGAAAGGTATAATAAAATCAAGCGTATAGTACCTTTTTCCATATATATATATATATATATATATATATATATATATATATATATATATATATATATATATATATATATATATTTATTTGAATCGGTGCCAACTCAAACCGGCCCGGTACTTTCGGAGTCAAGTTCGGATAAGGCTTATTCCAAAACCAGTTCGAGACGAGTCCGCCTAACTTGGTCCTACTCGGCTCCATACCCAGCCCAATTAAGGCTGGGATATTTAATTCAGGCTTGTAAGTTTTCTTTTTCTATGTGAGTTAAGCACAAGTGAACCATGCATGTTTGCTGACACCAGGGTATAAGGTCACACCAAATATGTGTCAGCGTGGCATACGGGCATGAGATCCAACCCGTTCACTGTGTGAGTGGGGCAATGTAGATCTCGTGGACGATCAGGTGCCTCGTAGTGAAATTATTTCGCATGAGCCGCAGAAGGGTTCTGTATGCTGTCTTCACGGTCGGATGATCCAAAGCGTCCATCTGGTATTTCTGCTCACAGGATAGACAAATTGAGCATTCAAGTCTACAATGTGGGGTTGATGAGAACTGCTCCAGTGACCTGCGTTCCATAAGGTGGTTAAAAACATATCTACAGTCTCTTTCGGGATTCGGCTCAAACACGTGTGGCCCATGCGGCTGACTTAAATGCAAAACGAAAAAGAAAAAAAAGAACCGCTGTTTAATTTAAACGTCTCTCTTTCCTGGGCCACCGGTCTGATCTGATGGCCTACAATTTTAGGATTCGACTCATACACGTACGGCCCCACTAATCAGCGATCCCGATCTTCGTGCACAATTTCCAAGTAGACCTTGTTTTGGGCTTTGTGAACGGACTTACGTTAAGAGTCCACAGAGAAAAAAGGAAAATGGACGTAGTTTTTCCCTAGCCGTTCATTTCTTTTGTGTAGAATTAAGAACCTAACAGTTTCACGTTGGAGGAGACCCAAGTGGGCGGGCCCACCCTCTTTACCTATTTCTGTATGCTACGGTTGATGCCTTCAAGTGTCTAGTAACAATCTCTTGACTACGTAAGAAGTGGGGATCACCAACATGTGGGTCCCAGGCCCGTTGGAACCACACATGTAGAGATGGTTGGAGAATCGGAGCCGTACATTCTCTATGCAACATCTTGAAAGTTATACGGTACAGTAATAATGAGAAGGGATGATCGTGGCCGTTGATTTTTTAACTAAAATACGACCCATTGAGCACTTTCTTTCAGTGATCCACGCTCAGCTACACGCATCGATATGGACATGATAATCCAATCCGTTCAAGTTTCTAACTTTGGAATGTACAGTAGAGATCATGAAGTACTGTTCGGAGATTCCAGTAATCTCTTATGTGGGCCCCAGTGGGGCGACGAATATGCATTTAGATGGCTAATCATTTCCGAGATTCCAGTCTTCTTGTACCATTGCATTTGGAAGTATACACATAGATGCAGTCAATGTTCAAAGAAGACGGCTAATCAATTCGTTGCTGACCTCATTTTTCTTTTAATCATAGAATTTGAACGTGGAAAGTTCCTCGTAGGCTCCCAAGGAATGTAAGCCTAACTCTCTATAAAAGACATCTTTCCTCCCACTATCCAAACTCACTCAAGACTGCAGTATTGAGTCTCTACCCTTCTCTAATTCTCACTATTTCCAACTGAAAGAGAGAGAAAAAAAGGAAAGAGTGATGGCCATGAATGTAGAGAGAATGGAGGGAGGAGTCTCAACATCACCACCAAAGGACACCCAAAAACGGACCATAAACTGGTGGATGATAGCCATTAACTGCACCTTCACAGCGGTGGGGACCATCTGCGGCCCACTCCTCATGCGGCTATACTATCTCCATGGCGGGAGTAGGAAATGGCTAACCAGCTGGTTGCAGACAGCCGGTTTCCCTATCGTTCTCCTCCCACTCTCCATTCTCTACATACGCCAACGGGCTAGTGGGATGCCATTCTTCGCTGAACCCAAGCTATTGATGTCGAGTGCCGTGATCGGCCTCCTCATTGGTCTCGATAACTTCTTGTATTCTCTGGGGTTATCTTTCCTCCCCGTCTCCACCTCTTCTCTCCTCTTTGCCACTCAGCTTGCTTTCACCGCCTTCTTTGCTCTTATCATTGTAAGGCAGAAGTTCAGCCCGTATTCTGTCAATGCCGTGGTGTTGATGACACTCGGGTCGGTACTTCTCGGGATCAGAAAGAGCGGCGACCGCCCTCCAGAAGTGTCGAATGGGGAGTATTTGCTCGGTTTCATTATGACTATTGGTGCAGCTGCTTTGCTGGGATTCATACTGCCATGCACGGAGCTCGCCTACGCCACGGCCAGAAAAGCAATCACTTATCCAGTGGTGTTGCAGTTTCAGTTCAACACGACCATGTTCGCCACCATTTTCTGCACCATTGGGATGCTTATTAACAAGGATTTCCCAGTAAGGAAACAGAACTAATTGTATAACCTTTTTAATTTTTTTATTATTATTATTTTTTTTTTTTGTTTTACTGAAGTCGACAATCTAACCCTTTACTCAAAGCCTTACTAATGGGACTCGTACATGCACACGTGAAAACATGATGCGCATGTGAAACATCCAAGCCACTCATCATCTTGCTAGTTGGGTGGACTAGATATGTACAAACAAAAGAAATGGGTAGTTGAAATTTGAAAATTCAACCCACAAGGAAATGGCCCAAAAGATAACTGAACTGACATGATATTTGGCCAGGGAACATATACAATGAGAGGCTGAAATATTGCACACGTGTGTCACGTTGGCACTTGCCTCTCTTTGTTTTCACATATATTCATTATCTTTCTTTACTAATGAAAATATTGTATTTCAGGCGATTGCTAGGGAGGCTGCTGCATATGAGCTTGGGGAGGCAAAGTACTACCTGGTGCTGGTTGGTGTTTCAGTAGCGTTTCAGATGGTATTCGTTGGAACTCTCGGTATCATCTTCTGCACTTCATCTCTCTTCGCTGGCGTTCTCAGCGCCACTCTCCTTCCTGTAACGGAGATAGCAGCAGTCATTGTCTTCAAAGAGAAGTTCACTGGAGAGAAGGGAATGGCCCTGGCTCTCTGCCTTTGGGGCTTCACCTCTTACTTCTACGGTTCCTACAGGTTGAACAAGCGGCAGGCAGCCCAAGAAGAAGAAGAAGAATCCAAATAGCCCAAAAAATCAAACACAACCAAACCCGAATTCTAATGTTTCTAAAACAAGATGTGTGTGCATGGTCTTAATTAGTTCACAGATGTTCTGTAACTGTACGTGGATGCCCCTTCTTGATTTCTATTGTTTCTCCCTTTTTCTTTTTCTTTTTTTCCTCCTATGATGAAAGAGAAATGTTAACTATGATATTGAGATGCTTTTGTCGAAATTTCATACCGCTTCCTTCCTTGGTTATAAGAAGATCATCCAAGCAATGTGGTTTTAGAGATAGACCCACGATTTGTACGGTTCAGATTACGCACGATGCATGTTTCTATCCGTTACAGAAGTCAGATCTTTGGTCCGTTCTCCAGCTTTTTGGGAGTTTTATGATACTCAGGCAGCGTATGACACTTGATGCGCAGCATACATTACCTCAAATTAAACCAAATAAATTGTGGACGCCACTGTTACTCCCAAAATAAGATTGAATGAACAATCCTAACCTCTGATTCGTGGACATTTGTTTGTTCAATGATTTTTATTTTTCATTTTTCATTTTTAACCGTCCAATAAATGTCCACGAATCCAATGATCAAATATTGAAATAAGCGTACTTTGTGGTTATTATATGTCTAAACTGGGACCCATAAGACAGCTTAATTAGACTTAATTCAATGCCACGTATGCAAATTTAATTGCGCTGCTATCATCATCCATCACACTTTGCCCAAGTATCAAAGTTTTTCTCCAAAGTTTAAGAAATAAGAATTAAATTAAATTATACGTGGTCGGCTGCCCCTAGAACATATGGTAAAGGTTGGGTGCCATTCATCATCACTTTAGTCACTGCCTCAACCTTATTTTCAGGTATATACTTTTTGTGAGGGTAATTCGGTAGTAGAAGCTCTTTCCAGAATGATTAGTGAAGGTTGGGCTAACTCTTTCGCTATTTTTTGTTCGGAAATGCTGAGTTGCATCAGTAGGAGATACTTTTTTTTCTTTTTTTTTTTACTTCTCTCTACTCTTTTGTTTCTCTTTTTTCTAATTGGGTAGGTGCGGCCATGTTTATAGCAGTATGAAATTGCGAGTAAATGATAGGCGTGACTCCTTTCCTCTTTGTTAGAGCTACTGAAGAATTGTACATGTGGTCCTATTGAATTAATAATATTTGGTGGTGAGTCTCCACCTTAAAAAATATATATATAATAAAATTATACGTGGTCGATATCAAAAGCGGCACATCACATAGAAAAGTGCGAATGATGACGCTTGCCGGTGGAATTTTCTTGGGCCAACTAAAGTTGATCAAGCTAATATTTGGTTTTTCCTTTAATCCTAGTGGGGTCCAGCTTATGAATGGGTTGGATGGCTTATAAACATTGTTGGAGCCCAAACAAAGTTTCAATGGTGGGCGGCTCCATTCCCAGTGTTCCCACCAGTGTGGATCGCTTGAATTTTGGATCGCCCTTATTTTTTTCGTTTATGTCATAAGACGTTGTGACACAAATGATCGACGGAGTGGATATCACATGCATGAAAAGCTTTGTGTTGCACGGGCCACCAATCACGGAAGCGGATTGGCTGGTATACCACACACTACCGATCTGGCTAATGCGTTGACGTCACCAAGTTTTGTGGGTCCCATCATGAGGTATGTGTTATATCAAAACCGTCCGTTCATTTGGCGAGCTAGTCTGAGGCTTAATATGAAAAATAAGATAGATCCAAAGATTAAGTGAGCCACACTGAAAAAAAGTAGTTAAGGATTGAACGTCTACGATTGAAATCCTCTTGGTGGTCACATTTAAGTTTTGGATCAATATGATATTTGTTTTTCCTATTAAGTGTCTCTTTATTTTACAGTGAGGCCTTGGTATCGATTCCCCAGTAGGGGTGGCTAATAGTGTAACATTTACTGAACGACTAACAAGCTAACACAAAGTAAAAAAGAAAAAAAAAATCCTCATCATTTTTAAGTTGTGCAAAACGCACATATGAAAGTAGCGCTAACGAAGGCGATAAAGCGTACATGGCCGTGACCACGCCCACGTGCCTTCACGAATTCATGTGGTAGGAACAAAAGACAAGAAAAGCCAAAAGGGCATTAAAAATTTCTCTCAATTTGAACCGTTCCTTTCGGAAGCTAATTTCCCCCATCCAACCGTTACCATGAAAGCCAGGTGGGTCTCATTATAACGTGTGTGAAGTCCTCTTCGTCCGTTACTCTGGGAAACAGATTTGCGATTCCCATTACATTACAGGAGACTGTGGTTATTGAACGTCGACCAATAAAAACTTTTTGGGGACCATAAAAGTTTTAGATCAAGCTGATATTTGTTTTTTTCCCTTCACCTGGGTCTATATGACCTAATCAACGTATTAGATGTCAAATAGATAGTACAGTGGGCCTTAGGAGGATTTTAATAGTGGATATCTAATCACAATTGTTTTCAGTGGTGTGGTCCACCTGAGCCCTCTCATTTTTTTGGCTCAAGCCCTTAAATGATCTTTAAAAATGGATGAAATAAATATATCATGGTGGGGACCAAGAGCATCGACTACCACCAACTAGGCTGGTGGCAGGAGGAGTTGTCACGCCTTAAAATCCAGGTACAAAGTCTGCACCATCAGACCCGAGTTTCAGTTCATAACTCGTACACAAAATGTACTAACTTAGTTCCTTAATCAATTTAATTAGATGTGATTATTACATTCAGTATAAGTTTCACCATGATCCCAATCACACATACATAACACTTAGTACCAATCAACCACGCATAAAGAAATCTTGACGATTTTTAAAATAAAATAAACCTTAAAAATCATTCATTTATTATACCATCATACTATAATTATGTTTATTTCATGCTAACATTGTTTCAATGAAATAAGTTTAAATAATCTCTTAAAATATGAAAATCAATACTGATATGCATTATACGTTAATCAAACTATACTAATAAATAAATAACATAATTAGAAATTGTCTAATGCCACCACTTCATTTTTAAATAAGTATGACCATGTTTCACATGAGTCGTATTCATGTACGGTAGATCCTTCCAGTTCTTGCGCCACATCATCTGCTAATGGCTCCTCTATACGATTTTTCTATCAATAAAAATGTAAGTTGGCCAGACTTAGTGAAATATCCCAGCATGGTTCATAACCGTAGCAATTAAAATAATAAAAAAATATATGTACAATGATATGGATGTAAAATGGTGTATGAATGTCCATCTACTTGGGTTGGAGGTTGTCAACCCGCATCCACCCGTTGGGTAGGATTCCACCTTTCGGTAGGCTTGGGCATATTCTGCATCTGGTAATGCTTTACCAGAATCGACATTTCTTTCAGGGAGGACTCTTAGGATTGACCATGCATTATATAAATGCAATGAATAATGAATGATATGTAAATGCATATTTTTCATATTTTGCATAGTTATCTTGATCAGAATATTCACATATAAATTTAACATATGATTATCATAACAAAATACTCAAATCAATATATTAATCATTTAAATAATCACAAACAATTTATTTTAATTTTAATAAATTATGAGACAAGTTGGGTTACTCACCTGCGTTTGGTAGTATAAACTCTGTAATGTAAT
Source organism: Magnolia kwangsiensis (assembly GCA_037074715.1). NCBI lineage: Eukaryota > Viridiplantae > Streptophyta > Magnoliopsida > Magnoliales > Magnoliaceae > Magnolia > Magnolia kwangsiensis. The sequence continues at coordinate 11,816,819 of CM073582.1, read as the reverse complement.
TAGGTTGGATTGAATCCCAATGTTCTATCAATTATATCAATGATATTATTATTCATCTATTTTTATTACATGGTGGGGCCCACCTTTGATTAACTTCCTAGGTGGCCAGATTCAAAATAATCAAATAAAATATAAAATTTCTATTTTATATTTCTATTTTTTATTTCTTTTTTAAGATCATAAAATTGATTAGTAATTATTTGACGGGGGTGGCCCATCGGATGATCAGATCATTCAGATTCTTGAGATCTTTTTATGTTTGTCCTACACATTTGATAAATGGTGTGGATCTAACCACACATCCACTAATGACCCATCTCAACTTTCTACGCTAAGTGATACTCACACTTACACAAAAAATTTAAGATTCCCTTATTAAACACTTCTAGATCTAACTAATGTGACCCATCTAATTGTCAGATTAATTTGAAATTTAAGACTCTTATATATTTTGGCCTTAGGGATTATATGATTTGTATAGATCTAATCTAATTTGATCAGATGCACACTAATTACAATTACATAATTTTAGACTCCCTTCATCTTTACATTGTATCTACCCATAATTCAATATAGTGAACGTGTGGCCGATCCACACCGTTTATCGCATACATCGAATCAAATTACATTAAATATTAAAAAAATAGTAAAAGGAGGACGATACACATACCTGATTTAAGCAATCCAAAACTCTTTTTCTAACTTTCATTGTTGTCGCAGATAGCCTTTTTGTTAATATTTAATTTCAATTAGAACTCTTTTTCCATTTAGGTGTTAGAATCTTAAAAGATGTGGGAAGGGTTAGAGGTATATTTAAAGTATTCGGGTTAATGATATAGATACGATAGGAGATAAGATAGATTAAAATAAATATAAAATAAAAATAAGATAAAAAAAATCTTTTATTATTATTATTATTAGTAAATTTTCACGGCATTTACATTCTACCCCCTTAAAAGAAAATTTTTGTCCTCGAAATTTACCTGAAACTACTGCTTCAAAAGATAAAGATATTTCTCACGAATTTCTCTTTACAGATGCTTTGTCTACTTTATGATTACTCCATAAAACCTTAACAAAATGTACCGTTTTAGTGCGCAACACGTGCTCCTTTTATGATACAATATTCGAATTGGTTTCTCCACGTAAGATGTATCTTCCTGTAAATCGAGAGCTTGCTAGTTAATCACATGAGAATCATCTCTCTTATACTTCCGTAACATTGATACATGAAAAACATTATGGACACTGGCCAACTGAGGAGGTAATGCAAGCCGATATGCCACTGCTCCAATCTGCTCTAATATTAGAAATGGTCTGATAAAATGTAGTGCGAGTTTGCCTTTAGTACCAAATCGCATCAATCCCTTTATGGAAAAACCTTCAAAAACACATGGTCTCCTACTGTGAACTCTAGATATCATCTTCGATTGTCGGCGTAATTCTTTTGACGACTTTGAGCAACTTATAGTCGCTTTTGAATAGTTTCAACTTTCTTAGCAGCTTCTTGAACAACATCTGGCTCAATTAAACATTTCTCACATACCTCGGCCCAACAGTTAAGCGCTCTGCAAGGACGTCCATACAAGACCTCATACGGAGTCATACCGATGCTTGCTTGGTAACAATTGGTGTAGGCAAATTCAGCATAATATATGTTGTCGTCCCAGATTCCCTTGAAATCAAGAGTGCATGTATGTAATAGGTCTTCTAATATTTGATTCACACGTTCTGTTTGCCCATTAGATTGTGGATGATATGCTGTGCTGTAGTCTGTAGTCATACCCATAGCTTCCTGTAAACTTGTCTAGAATCGCAAAATAAAATGTGGGTCTCGATCCGATACAATAGAACTATAGGCACCATGAAGTCTTACTATTTCCTTGATGAATAGCTTAGTGAGTTCCTCCATTGAATAATTGATACGGATATGAATAAAGTTCGCTGACTTGGTCAGTCGATTGACAATTACCTAAATTGAATCGTGCTTCTTCTGTGTCTTAGGAAGACTAACTATAAAGTTCATAGAGATACAATCCCACTTCCACTCAAGTACTTTCAAAGGTTAAAATAATCCTGATGGGTTTTGATGATCTGCCTTTAGTTGCTGACATACAAAATATCTCGACACATAATCAACGATTTCCCTCTTTATATTTGGCCACCAAAATGATCGTTTCACACTATGATATATCTTTGTGCTTCCTGGGTGAATTGTAAACTTAGTTCGGTACACATCATTTAGAATCTCTTCTTTTAGATATGAAATATTAGGCACGCAGAGTCAACCTCGATACCAAATTTCCTTATCGTCCCCTATACTCCAATCTGAAGTCTTATCATTTTGATACTTGACTGTCATTTTTAAAAATCACTTATCATTCGTTTAAGCTTCAATTATTCGTTTCATAAGAGTATTTTACCATAATATTACATATACAAATCTTCTTCTCTTGAAAATTTAATCGAATGTCAAACTCTCTAATGAAATTCAACATTTTCCATTCCTGTACCATTAAGCTAGCTATACTCTTTTATTTATATTCTTTTCTACTCAAAGATTCAACAACTAGATTAGCCTTACCCAGATGATAAGACAACGAGAAATTATAATCTTTAAGAAATTTCATCCATCTTCTCCGTCTCAAGTTCAAGTCCTTCTGAGAGAATAGGTATCTCAAACTTTTGTGATCTGTATAAAACTCGAATTGTTCGCCATATAAGTAATGCTGCCAAATCTTCAACGTGAATACAATAACACTCAACTCTAGATCATGTGTTGGATAATTATGCTCATGGAGTTTAAGCTGCCTCGATGCATAAGCGATCACCTTGCCCCCTTGCATTAATACACAACTTAGACCTTTAGTTGATGCATCAGTGTAAACTTTAAATATTAACTCATCCTTCGGGAGGGTTAGAACGAGAGTTAAAGTTAGAATTTACTTTAATTCAACAAAAGCTTCTTCGCACTTTTCAGTATACTTGAAGGGCACTCCTTTTCATATTAAAATCGTTAACGATCCAAAAATTTTAGAAAAATCCTTAATATACCTTCTATAATATCCAGTGAGCCTGAGAAAGCTTCTAACTTCTGACACACTTGCGGGCTGTTCCCATTTCACCATAACTTCGATCTTTATAGGATCAACCGCAATGCCTTTTTTCTGAAACAATATGCCCAAGAAATTTAACACTCTCCTTCCAGAACTTACACTTAGAAAACTTAGCATATATACAACTGGTTATCTTTTAGAGTTTGTAATGTCGTCCTTAGATGCAGCTCATGCTCTTTGCTAGTCTTCGAGTAAATCAGAATGTCATCAATGAACACGATGATAAAGTTGTCCAGATAAGCTTGGAACACCCTATTCATCAGGTCCATAAACACTGCAGGTACATTGGTCAATCCGAACAGCATTACCAAAAATTCATAATGATCATAACGTGTTCTAAAAGCAGTTTTATAGATACCCTCTTCTTTAACACGTAGCTGGTGGTAACCTGATCTCAAATCGATCTTCGAAAAATATCGAGCTCCTTTCAACTGATCAAACAAATCATCTATATGGGATAATGTGTACTTATTTTTAATCGTCATCTGATTTAAGCGGCGATAATCAATATACAAACATTAAGTGTTATCCTTCTTATTTACAAAAAGTACTGGCGCACCCCAAAGAGTACTTGGTCGAATAAATCCTCGGGACCTCAATTCTTCTAACTGCTCCTTCAACTCCTTGAGTTTAATAGGTACCATTCGATATGAAGACATAGACATTGGTGTGGATCCTGGTAGGAGATCGATACCAAAATCCACTTCTCGCCGAGGTGGTAGTTCTGGTATATCTTGAAAAACTTTAGGATATTCTTGCACAACCGGAATCAAATCCATTATCGTTTTTTGTTTCTCACCACTAATCAATGTCATGATACCCTTGATCTTTTCATTCTTCTTCTTCCCTTGAATCATAAATAGTTCTCTTCCTGGCGCTGCGAAGGTAGTCTTCGCATAATAATCCAACGTCTCATGATTTTGAGTAAGCCAATCCATTCCGAGAATAACATCGTACTCCGCCATATTCATTTCTACTAAATTAGCTAATATAGGAATATCACCTATCATAAGGGGAATAAATTTACATATTTTATCCAAAATAACTGACTTGCCAATGGGAAATTCTACCAAAATTTGCTTATCGAGGATTTCTGACTTCAATCTTAACCGAGATACTAACGATGATGAAATAAAAGATAAAGTAGCCCCAAAATCAAATAACACAAAAATTAGAATACCATGCGTTTCAATTATACCTTCAACAACATTATTATTTTCTTCTAAATTCTCCTTAGATGAGATAGAATAAACCCGTGCCGTGATGGCTGTTGCCTGCTGGGATGATTCCCTTAGCCTTGAGGAACTGATGAAGATGGTCGATTTTGCTGATTCTACTGCGGTCAGGGCAGTTGGGCACGTGATGCTTACGATGTCTGACCTGTTTGTTGAGATGATGCTGGAAGTTTCAATGGCGATGGTATTTGTTGAAGAGGCATTATACCCATATCTCTCATCTTAGTTTTGCAGACCTGAGCTATGTAACCATACTTACTATAGTACGCATAATTTCCTAGAAAATATCGTTCTTGGGTTCTCGGTGTTGATGACTGAATTTTCATTATGGGTTTCTTCTCTAGTGGTTGATTTTAGGTAGGTGTCGACATATTTCTTTATCCTGTTTCTTTTATCTGCACACGAGATTTGAGAAACCGATCTGTATCTTGTTCTGCTCGTAAAGCTTTATTAGCTACTTCTGAGTATTTCTTCACATCTACGCAACAAAATTTCGTTATGTATTATGTCTTAATCCTTCTTCAAATTTTGTAATCTTATAATCTTCATCTTCTATTACCTTTGACACAACTTGCTAATTTAGCAAATTTTGTTTCATACTGGGCTACCGTCATGGAACCTTGTTCTAGCTTTGAAAATTTCTTCATCTTTTGAATGCAGTACACTTTAGAAAAATGTTTCTCACGAAACTTTTCCTGAAATTCATTCTAGGTCCACACGCGATCAGCTGGAACTATTCTCTTTATAGGTCTCCAACATACATCGGATTCACCTTGAAAAATAAAAGACGTCGGTCTAACTTTCTGATCATCAGGGTAGTTCATTGCTTGTAGTACTTTCTCAATCTACTTCAATCAATCTTCTGCTATTGATGGGTCAGATGTATCCTTGAATACTGATGGTCATAACTTTGTAAACTTTTCAATCAAATCTACCTCACGAGGCTGATCAAACTTAGTGAAGATGTGTTTTGGTGATGTTAGGGTTTCTGATTTAAGGTGGCTAACATGTCCCACTGAATGACGAACTGTTTCTACTATTGTTTTAGCATTCCAATCATTTGTACTACCAACCTAAAGGTAGCATCCCATGGCTGAACATTTGGTCCTACAAGATTAGCTCGAATAGTAGTTGGGGATAATGAGAGTTGCGTGCTAGGTTCAACATTTGCCATGTTAACTGGAGGAGGAAGCGGTGGAGGAGCTTGCCTTGCTTCATTGACTTTATTCTCATCTTACTCATCAGGAGTTGTTCCAGATTCTTCGAGAATAAGAGGATTTAGTAAAGGAGTATCTGGGAGAGGTGCGCTCATGAATGACATTAAATCACGAATACTATGTGTTTTCTTAGGGGTTATAACTCCTATAAGATGGATGATTAATAATTCAGTAGACTTTATAGATTTTCTAATTCATATTCAATATTATCAAAATACCTTAGTATCAATAATAAAGAAAATTCTACAAGTCATCAAGTTAGTAGTGCTACACTATGGACTGACCAGTTCACTATCAGTTGCTACTATTCCAATTATTGGTTTACATAGTTAAAAATCTTAAATATATCTCAAAATTTTTTTTTTGAAAGTTTTTAGATGAGTATACAACATTTTCACAAAATTTCAGCTCAATTAGGTAACCACAGAATTTTCAAAAATTACTGCAATCAGACCTGTTCAGGTTTGAACGATTTTTAACCAGTTTGCACTAATTCATAAAATCAGTACAATATCTGTCATATTTGAATTATATAATTATCTTTTTATTGAATTTAGACTTTTATAACTATGATTAGGCTTTTGAATCACCTTAATCGGAGTTATATTTATTAAGTTACATTTTTTTTAAAGGTAGGTGATTTCTGTTATCCATTACTATCCAGCAATACATCACAACTTAATTTACTTTAAGATTTGTTCAAAGGTCCAAATTTACTCTTTTAAGGAATATAATTATATAAATAAGTTTAATTTTCACTTCAGATAATAATAAATTATTTATATATATATATATATATAATTATATAATTATATATAATGGGAAGTCGTAAGTGTAAGTTTTTAGCTCCATGGTCCTACACATTATGCATGTATGGGGTTCATAACCTAAAGGTCACTTATAGTATCAATTTAACTTCTCTGATACCAAACTGTCACGCCCCAAAATTCGGGTACAGATTCCAAAGTGTACTAACTTAATTCCTTAATTAATTTAATTAGATGTGATTATTACATTTAGTATAAGTTCCACCATGATCCCAATCACACATACATAACATTTAAAATCAATCAATCATGCATAGATAAATTGTGATGACCTTTAAAATAAAATAAACCTTAAAAATTATTTATTTATTATATCATCATACTATGATTATGTTTATTTTATGCCAATATTGTTTCAATGAAATAAATCTAAATAATCTCTTAAAATCTCAAAATCAATACTGATATGAATATACGTTAATCAAACTATATTAATAAATAAATCATATAATTAAAAATTACCTAATGCCACCACTTTATCTTCAGATAAGTATGGTCATGTTTCACGTGGGTCGTGTTTAGGTACGGTAGATCCTTCCGGTTCTTGCGCCACATCATCTGCTAATGGCTCCTCTGTACGATTTTTCCATTAATAAAAATGTAAGCTGGCCAGACTTAGTAAAATAACTCAGCATGGTTCATAGCCGTAACAATTAAAATAATACAAAAATATATGTACAATGATATGAATGTAAAATGGTGTATGAATGCATCATATGGGATGATCGTCCATCTGCTTGGCTTGGAGGTCATCAACCTACATCCACCCGTTGGGTAGACTTCCATATTTCGGTAGGCTTGGGCATATCCCACATCTGGTAATGCTCTACCAGGATCGACATTTCTTCTAAGGAGAGCCTTTAGGATAGACCATGCTTTATGTAAATGTAATGAATAATGGATGATATGTAAATGTATATTTTTCATATTTCGCATAGTTGTCTTAATCAGAATATTCACATATGAATTTAGCATATGATTATCATAACAAAATTCTCAAATTAGTATATCAATTAATCAAATAATCATAAACGATTTATTTTAATTTTAATGAATTATGAGACAAGTTGGGTTACTTACCTGAGTTTATTAGTATAAATTTCACAATGTAATTAGGGTTGGATTGAATCCCAAGGTCCTATCAATTATATCAATGATATTATTATTCATCTATTTTTATTACATGGTGGGGTCCACCTTTGATTAACATCCTAGGTGGATAAATCCAAAATAATCAAATAAAATATAAAATTTTTATTTTATATTTCTATATTTTATTTCCTTTTTAAGATCATAAAATTGATTGGAAATTATTTGATTGGGGTGGCCCATTGAATGATCAAATCATTCAGATTCTTAAGATCTTGTTATGTTTGCCTTTATACATTTGATGAATGGTGTAGATTTAACCACACATATACTAATGGCCCATCTCGACCTTATACGCCAAGTGATACCCATACTTGCGCAAAAATTTAAGATTCTCCTATTAAAAACTTTTAGATCTAACTAATGTGGCCCATCTGATGGTCATATTAATATGAAATTTAAGGCTCTTGTATATTTTGACCTTAGAGATCATATGATTCGTACAGATCTAATATAATTTGATCAGATGCACACTAATTACAATTATATAATTTTAGACTTCCCTCATCTTTACATTGTATCTATCCATAATTCAATACAGTGGTTGTGTGGCCGATTCACACCGTTCATTGCATACATCGAATCAAATTACATTAAATATTAAAAAAAATACTAAAAGGAGGACGATACACATACCTAATCTAAGTAATCCAAAACTCTCTTTTTCCTTTTCTCTGTTGTCATAGGTAGCCTTTTTCTTAATATCTAATTTTGTTTAGAACTCTTTTTCCATTTGGGTATTAGAATCTTGAGAGATGAGGGAGAGTTAGAAGCATATTTAAAGTATACAGGTTAATGATATAGTGATAGGATATGAGATAAGATGGATTTAAAATAAAGATAATATAAAAAAAAATCTTTTTTTTTATATTATTATTAGTAAAATTTCACAACCTTTATAGGAGTAGCCAATCTATTCTCGTCACTTTGCCCATCATTTGCCAAAAAAACAAGTTGGTTGTTTTGCCGTTAAGCTTTAACTTCTTTAAGTTTCAATTGGTAGTGGGCCTTGTAGATGATTTTCAAGCTTAAGATGTGATTGATGGACTTAAACCTTGAGATGTTTGTAGAATTAAGGAATGTTACTTACGTAAATGTGACTCACTACATGTAGGTGTTTGTTATCTTTTTTCACTTTCTCCAACTTATTATATCAATCAACGCATGTTTCTCTGTATTCATAATTCATTTAAAGGCTTTTTATTCATAAAAATAATATTCTTTTTATCTTTTCAGATGTTAGATTATAGAAATTGTATACATTTATATTTTTACTGTAGGCCATGAATATACACTTATTTATTTACTTATTTCGAAATTACTTTTCATCTATTAATAATGCACCCATCACCACATGCTAGCACATGTAACAGTTGAAATAAGTTCATCAGAAGGGTACCACTATGATGCAGGGATGAATGTGATGAGGTCGATCACCGTCTTCCTCAAGGATAACTACTCTGAATCCACGGAGCTTCTCTGGACTCCTCACAGAGACTTCTCGAATCCACGAGGAAAGAAAGCAGGAAAATAGAAATAAACTCTAATAAATTCAAAATTAATTGATGAATGACTAAAAACGAGTTTACACCCCTTTTAAATAAGGGAACCAAGCAATAGGAAAGAAATCAGTCTCAAATTACAACTAAAACTCCTAGAATTCGCAACTCACTATAAATAGTAAACTTACTATTTATAGACAGTCGTGATGTCTACTAGTGCGCAAGGTTTTCGGCCAAAAATAGTAAGTGTCCTATTTGGCTTCACCAAACCGTTCTCCTAATTATCCTAAGCACTTTTCATGTTGGACACAACTTCTAAAGCGCCCAATGGATGAAGAGCTATAAGTAAACTAAAACTTACTATTTATAGTAAAAACGAAATTAAAACAGGAAAACGACCGTCGATTAGGGGGTTTCTCACAAATCCAGGCTGTGCAACCCAACATAGCAGGGTTGGTTGGCTAAACTAGCTTGTTCTACCCCAAAATCATATATTTTGCGTTGGATAACTCATTCCGGATTGCGAGATATGCCCAATCTAAGGTCTGATGGTCCGGATGACTTCTGTCGCCGACCGTGCCTTTTCTAATCCATCCTAGCCATGAAATTGTCCGCAACCCGCTCTACATCACACTATGGGGATTCTCTATTCAAAGAATCAGGTGAGTGCACTACCTAGGGGGGCTAATATTAATTGAACTGATGTATGATTTGAAAAAAAAATTGGCTGAAGTTCTCTAACCTGTCCACTTGTTTCTAATATCATGGCACACTGATTGTAGTGGACCACCTTTATATTTTGGTAGTAGCATCTAAGCAGTGGTGTCCACATGATGCATGGCTTGGATATTTGACGTGTGCCCGGTGGCATATGTTGTGGCTTGTGCATTTTCTATCTTCCACAAGAATCTGGGTTTAGCAAATCATCCGTCTTCTCTACATAAATACAAATGATGATGATGTGCCTTGTTTCAGAATTGACATCATACCACCCATGTACGAAACTTTCACCCTTCAACTTATTGGCCCCACCCTAGGATGACACAAGGCTAAAATTAAGAGAATTATTAAAAAATACTATAATTAAGAGTAAAAGTCTCTCCCCTAATTGTTTTCTTTGGTGTGGCCCACCAGAATCACATAGGAAAAGGTGATTTTATTTTTCTCTAGGCCTACTATAGGACTATCTATCTATTGGTTAGAGTGGATCTTAATTAGGATACTCTATTGCTGGGAAAGATGATTTTCTTCTTTCCTGCATTTTCATTGGGCCATGTCACATTGTTGCAATGTATCTGATGACATGGTCCAATGAAAATGCAGGAAAGGGGAAATTCCTGTTTCCTAGCAACAGGGGATACGGATTTTTAATTATTGCTGTAACGACTTTGATTTTTGTGACCCACATGAGACTTGGGGTAAATTAGTTAATAATTTAATTTTTATTTATCAATAAAATTAAGCACATAGCTAGGTTAGTAAAGGTACTCTCGATAAAGGGATAGGTTAGTAGATTATTTCCCCATATTGTAGAAATTAGTAGAGCATTTGCTGATAAGTTTTAATCTTCTTTTCCTAATTTTCTATAATTTCCACCTAAAAATTTCGGATTCAACCACTAGACATGGTGGATTCACCATATGTTTATTGTATTGATCCAAGAAAGAAGAGCCGTCACTTTTTATTGTTTTTTTTTTTCACAAATTCTTTCATTTTATTTTTTTTTCACTACGCCATAATTGTGAATTTGCAATGGACCAGATCTGTCGCAAAATGCAATTAACGACGGACTTGGTCCGTCAATGTTTGCTGTAAATCACACATTAAACGACGGATAGGATCTGTTGCAAAAAAAATAAAAATCCCTAGGAAATCATTTATAAAATTTGGCGAGGGATATGGTTTGTTGCTGATATTAATAGAAGCAATAGACCTAATTAAGAAATTAGCAATGGATTTGGTCCATCGCTAAATTTTCTACAAATAAAAAGATAACGTATGTTTATTTTGTTTTTTTGAATCTGTAACGCCCATTAGTCATCTAAAAAAATTTACATGATAGTTTAATGAGACAAATGATACAAATTTATCACATTAATATTATTTTACAACCTAACATATAATTAGAAAAAAACACAAGGGAAGTACTAGAAAGGTCATTTTAATGTTTTGTTACAGCCTAACATAAAAAATCATTCAAAATTTACCACTTGTTGAAGGCAAAAGTGCTAAATGCCAACAACACATGAATCTATAGGAACCTGTGGATGAAAACGTAGAACACAGATTTCACCAAAGAAATATAAAAAAAGGTGCATGTTCGTGCACACGGGCATGGGCGTGGGTGTGCATGGGCCAGTGTGTGTGTGTGGGGCCATGTATGCATTTGTGTAGGTGTGTGGGGCATGTCTTGAACAAGTAATGCAACAGATTTTGTAATTGTTTCTTGCTTTGGCTTCAAAATAATTCCTCTTTTTATTTCAGTTTTGATCTCCAGTTCAAGAGCAAGAGAAACCACTTGGCGTTTCGTGACAATCAAACATCTGAAAGCATATCTATAAAAAATAAAATTCAGTCAAGCTTAATCAAAGTGCTTGGAAATAGAAGAGGTTCAAGACTCTGAAATTGGACTTTTCAGACTGATTTTGAACAGCATTGCAGGTATATAATCGAGAATAGAAATCAGACCAAGGTTCTGAAGCTTTCCAAAATGTATTTCTAAAGAGAAATAGGTTGGAAGCTTTGCCTTCAACTTCATCTTCGCTATATATATGAAAAGAAAGCATGAATAAAAGTCAAGATATCAAGGAATCCCTATTTAGATGATAAAACATGTTATCTTTTTCTAAGAATATATAATTTCAAGAAATCCAACACAAAAGATAAAAAGGAAAGAAAAAGGATCCAGTGATTTCAGCAATGGACATAAGTTCTTGATTTTGATTGGTTTTATATAAAGATTCAAAGAAATTAAAGTATAATCCTGGAATGTATGAAAAAAATCATGGCTGGATGTAGTGTTAGTGTTAGAGGAAACTAATCTTTGTAAACTTAAATGGATTTTCTGCTGCTTTCTAAGCTTAAGTAATGGATTTACACCATGAAATGATATCTAGTACAAACTCAAGTGGACTATTAGACCTTTGTTCCAAATTAAGGTGTGTTTTTATATTGCCACTGATGGATGGAAAAGTCCATCTATGAGGTATGAGCTTTTTCATGTTGTCCCATTTAAAGTTTTACATGGGATGAATTAACTAGGCAGTCTAAACTGATGAATAGACTGCGGACGTGTATAGGGACTAGCATACTAAAAGTGTTTGAATCTATGAAAACATATGATCTAATATGCCTTGGAAGATCTGATATGCCATGAAAAGAAGTTACATCAAATTCCATATATATATATATATACACACACACACTACAAGAAATATCTTTATTAGGGGCGTTTTTATCACAGGCAGCCGCAACAAATGCCACTTTAGATGAAAATCAGGGGCGTTTTCTATGTGGCTGCCTGTGTAGGATGAATCCACCGCCGCACATTCCAAATAAAAAAACCTAAAAATTATTTCCCCAAATCGCCCGCCCGAACTCCAAAAGGCGCTTCTCCCGCGCGCCTCCTCTCCAAAAACCTTCTCCCCTCTTTCTATTCCTCGTCAGGGACGCCTCTTCTCTCTAAAAGAATTCTGCTGCTGCTGCTTATTTGGTTAATTAGCACTCCCTTTATCATCTCTCCCTCTCGTATCCTGCGCTTCTTCCATCTTTGATTTGGAACTTTCCATCTCCCATCTCCAAATCTCGTTCTCTCTCTCTTATTTCTCTTCCTTTCTTCTCATTCTCAGGGTTCTTAGATTAGATCTACAGCTACAGATCGAGTACGCCCGGTAACCTACGGACGTGGTCATCAATGGTGAAGAGAATAGAAGAAATCCGAGAAGGCATTTGACGGTACTCTCTCTTTCTCTCTATTTTTTCTCTTTTGATGGCCAGAAATTGGGCAGCATCCATGGCAGCGGCAGCCATGTCCTCCGCTGTCCATGGCCCCCTACATGTTTGAAGAAATGCTTTAACCACGATTGGTAAACAAATAGGCCCTCACACCTAAAGCAAATATGTTGGCTAGACCTGGGGCACCCTCTTTCGATTAACTATTTCAGAACATTGGAATCGCTTTTTTTTTTTTTCCTTCTCTTCTAATCCTATTGGTGATTGAACAGAACATATGAATCACTTTTGTTTGATTGCACAATGCTTCTCCCTTCCTATCTGATTATACAGCAAACATCATTATGCATGTCAGCTCAACTTCTCTTCTCCTTCTCCATGGATTTGAAAGAAATCAGGTCTAGTGGTCTGATACTAATTTGATGTAGGGTAGTTCATTGTTAGATGAAAAAAAAAAAAAAAACACTCATGGATGCCAACAAACCATAAATTCTATCAATCACACAATAAAAAGAAAATGGATCGGTTTTGGAAGAGCAAGGCCTTCATCGGGGAGGAAGCCGTGGAAGCCCCGCAGGTTCAAGCCGGGGACTGTGGCTCTTCAGGAGATACAAAAGTATCAGAAGTCCTGTGAGCTGTTGATACCCACAGCTCCTTTCATTCGATGCGTGGGTATCTGTCTGTTCACCCATTGCTTTTGTTTGGATTGGATGGTTATGATTGTTTGATCAGCCATATGACATTGTTAGGACTGAATGTGCAATTCAGATTGATGAATTTGACTATTTGAGCATTCAGTACATTTAGTACCCATTTGGATTGTTGCATTTGTCAATCCAGGATTGGCAATGCTTGCAGTTCAAACATTTTTTTTGTGCCAATCTAGTTTAAAATGCATGTATTTGGTCAGTTTTGTATTGACCAATACAAGGTTCCAAATGGGCTCTTGCAATGCTTGGCTTGAATGATTGTTGTTTTAGTTTTGGCGTGTATGTCTAGATATTTTGGCTATAGCTTCCTACTTGGACTTGACTTTTACAATGCTTAGCTTGAACTATTGATGTTCTAGTTTGGGTGATCATGCTTTGGCCTTAACTTCATACTTGAATATAGCACTTGGAATTGTTGGGCTGTAAGCTCTTTTAATGCTCTAAAACAGGGTAAGTTTCACACCCACATTTCTTCAAAAGGTCCCATGACAGTCTTCAAAAGTTGTGACTTGAAAGTCATAGGTTTAGTTGATTGGACCAATCGATTAATAGATTCCTACTTGGGAGGTTGTAATTGGGCAAGGCTTGCTCTGTTAGAAAGGTTTTCCTACAACGTATATTCCATGTAATGGTGAAAGTTTCATTTGCAAGATCTTTGTAGTCTCCTAATCCAATTTTTAGGAAAGTAGATGCCTCCCTTGCTCATTTGCTCATAGATGTGCTCTTGTGATTTGATTTTGTTCTCTATCTCGAGGTTTGGTTACTAATCTAGTCAACCTCAATCCAACTCAAAACAAAATCATAGTGAAACACAATTAAACTTCTTTGATACCATTTTACACGTCAGAAATATCAGAGCACAAGAACATTTTATATTTAAAGAACTTGAGACCATATGACTATGTATTGAGCCCCAATACACAATGGTAAGGGTATATACGTGCTCAGCTCTGTACACAACCATATGACTGTATTGAGCCCCAATACACAGCCCTAAGAGAATACGCGACATATTTTGAGAATATTTTAAGTTATTTCCTATTTTATAGAGTTTTATCCATATTGTGGGAAATATCCTATTTTATAGTTTCCCACCTTTTTTGCATGAATACGTATTTAATACTGGAAAATAGCTTGTAAATATTCTAAAATTTGTGTTAGGTTGGCAAGTTAAAGGCTCTTTGCGAGAGCTTCTTCAAGCTGAAATCCATCAAATTGAAATTGTTTCTTCAAGAGGAGGCATGTATTTACTATGTCAATTTATACTCATGATAGCCCCAGAGATGGGTCATTAAACAGAGTTGAGAAGGTACATTAAAACATGGTATGGACTGTTAGCCATCTTTGGCATCCCGGCCCACTGCAGGGGAGACTTGGAGGCTCAAGATCGACTAATATACTGGTTTCTGATTTCTGGATCATGCAATACACTTGTCTCACTCATCTATTACATAATGTTTCCCTCTTATTTCTCAGATTAAGGTTAGGATAAGGCATATTCCACATCCTCCTATTTATTCTTCTCTTTCCTTCTAATCATGAGTTTTCTTAGTCCTATGAAAAATGTTAGAATTGTTGGTTATTTATTATTTAATGGTCAGCCAAATATTAATAATTCAGTACCATAATAGATTGCCATGGTTGTAGATGCTTCTCTCATCTCTACTTTTTCCATCAATTGAAATGGGAAAAAAACCTTAGAAGCATAACTGAGTATTTTGATATCCCTTCTTTCTCATCTTAATCTTTGTAGCAGAGAGGAAGAAAAACCATAAAGACTTTGTGGGTTTTGCCTCTTGTTAGGCTGGTGATGATGAGATGGGCTTATGGTCTTGAAGAGTTGAATGTGAATGAGATTTCATATGTGGAAGCTTATGGTGTTTCCATCAGGCCTTTGATGGTGGGCCCCACTCTTCTTCAAGGAGCTGTTGCAAAAGGAGCCGGTATAGTGCATTTTGATATTTAGATTTTATTAGCAATAGTATTTTGGTGAACTTTTTTTTTCTTTTTCCATCCCATGGATTGTTGATACTGGTTTTTTTTTTTTTTTTTTTTTGGTGTGTGATATTTGCTAATGGCATTGATTTTACATAGTCTTGAAGTGATTGTTTTAATCCATATATAAATGCCTTTAGATTTCTGATTATTTATTTTTTTCTTTAAGTAGGTCATCAAAAATCTTAATGACATTCTCTTTTCATGATGATGGTAATGCCACAGCAAATCAGCACTCTAGCAGGAAACCAAGTGCCCAGCACCTTTCCTGGGGAAGTTGTATTCACTATGTGCATTATTGGACTGGGCCTGTTTCTTTTTACTTTGGTCATTGGAAATATGTAGACTTTTTTACAATCACTAGGACGGAGGCACAAAAGTTATTCACCAAGAATTTCATACTGTTGTTCCTCTCTTTAATTGTTCAATCATTAATTATAGCTATGCCAAGCCCACATGCAGCCTCACATGCCAACCCAGCATGCATGTGTGACATCAGAGATGTTTCATCAGATGGGTCGTGCTGTGTGGTTGACCTGGCCTAAAACCAAAATTCAGGCAGTTGACTTATCATGTGGGCCACACATATATGAATAAAAACTGCATGATGTTTCTGACCACTACATGTCCAATGGTCTCGAATATATAATCTATCACTAAGAGTATGCACTTTTTCTTTGGTTTTATTTTCTTCTTCTTCTTCTTATTACAGCTTTTACAATATGGGCTGTAATGGGCATTACAATTTTTTTTTTTGAAAAAAAAGAAGGTTTTAACTCCATACCAGACTGTCCCAGGCAATTTATTTATTTGTTTATTATTATTATTTTTTCTGTAAGGCATAATTGTTACCACAATTACCATTGTGTATGGCCATAATTACTATCGTAACATAACGGAATACCTTGCCTATTAATAATCTGATTTTTGAGCCATAGCATTTAAAGCTTGCTTATTGTGGTTTGGTGATGATAATTGATCCACGGGTCCAATCAAGCCTTTTTGGGTGGTCAAATTATGAACCATCTTCTTCATCAATGCTTGTACGATTTCTTCACACTACCACTTATTGCCACAGTGTCTTTTGATTTGGAACATGGTTCTACAAACTTACGACTAAGTATATTGTGTTTAAGCCATGGATTTAACTAGTGGGTTCGGAGTGTGACTCACCTGGAGATCGAAACCGGTACTTGGCCCCATATAAGTGTGGGGACTCATTTCATTTGGACCGAAATCGATATAACTCGGACATTTACTGAGTTGCATCGGATGATTTTTCAAACCATATTTAATCATGGTTTAAGTGGCTCCTGTGATAAAGTCTTGTTATGTATTATTTGATGACAAACAATGCATTGGACATAACATCATGAATTTTCCTAATTTTGTGCCTTATTAGAAAGACAAACTCGCATTGTATGACAAGGGCCCACTGAATGAGATCACAAATAAATGCACACCCGTGACGAGGCATATCATTCTTATCTGTATATGGGTGCTCCCAACTCGCTATTCTCTTTGAGTTTTATGCCTCCATTTATCCTTTCTGCTCATTGCTTGTAAGATATCCGTGAGTAAAGTTCATGTGCATGAGAGTTCACAATATCCTAGCATGCTTGTTTCTGGCCTAAACCATGAATATGGACACAAAATAAGTTAAATGCAATTGGATATGTTCTTGTACAAGTCATGTATCACAAAATCAGAATGTGCAGCTGTTTGATGGCATTTTTCCAATCCCTCCTACTTGTTCAAAGAACCTAAAACCATATTGATTTGCAGGTGCGTATTTTCACAGAAATGGAGGATCCCATCTTAGATGCTATCTATGAAAGATTGAAACAAAAACTGTATATACAAGGAAGCAAGGTACTGTATCAAGGAGCTCCAATTGACAAGATGGTTTTCATTGTCCGAGGAAAACATCAATAGTTGTATCTATGCAAGTTTTCGTCTCTCTTACAATTCTTGTACCACAAAAACATCGATCCACATCGATGGTTGAATTATATCTAATGGTTGCCTATTGTGATTGAAATGAATGGTATTTTTCTGTTTTTCCCAACAGAAGTGGGACCCAACCATTGGCAACCCCGCACTTGAATTGGTGTGTCCCATCATATAGATTGGATGTGCTTTGTTATCTCGCCTTATTAGATGCTTGCAGCCATCTGATGAAAATTATGACTAGTGCTCCACATCTAACGACATAGTTCTAAAACTCGGGCTTTGACTCAGTGAAACTCGATTGGGAGAGTGACTGAGTCTCGACTTGGTGTGCTTTGTTGAGTTGGCTCAATGACTCGGTAACTCAAGGCAACTTGAACCAAGTCACTCTCTTGAAAAATGTTTTTTCCTTTTTTTTTTTTTTTTTTTTCCCTTTTAATCAATGGTACGACAGTTGTACCAAGTTCTTCGTAGAGCATCCGGATCTCCGTTATTTATTTATTTATTATTATTATTTGATAATCTTTTATCCTTATACGACTATGTAAAAATATTTATAAAAAGGGTTAAATTAATTAAATATCGAGTCGAGTCAGGTAAAGACTTGTCAGAGTCTTTGAGTCAACCTGACTCGGCTGAACATTGAGTCAAGTTTTGAGTTTTTAATTATGCTTAACAGACCCTGATCAGACGTTTTGGGTCTTCAAATCTTCCAATGGGGGAGATTTTTGGGGTACCCTCCATCTGCGATGGGACCCATTATGTAGAAGAGGCAATATTCTCTGTTTTATCCAGGTCAATGACGAAGATGGCATGAGAGAGAGAGAGAGAGAGAGGGGTGGGTTTGGGAGGGTGGGTGTTGTTGATGTATCTCATTTTGAGTTGAATTCTTGTTGTTTAATGCTGCTGGCATTTTTGAATTGGTTGGAGGTGGTCCAAAAAAAAAGAAAAGAAAAAGAAAAAGACGGAAGTATCCTCTTCCGAAGTTGATGATTCCAACGGTCCGCTGCCTCTGAAGAGAATGGAAAACAGGCTCGTACTCCACTCTCTGGAGGCAATCGATATTGGAAAATGGCATGTTGCAGGTATCCCCTTTGTTCTTTCAAACGCTCTTGCTGCTTTTGATTGAGTTTCAAATGCATCTACTACACATTAACTAATTTTGAAGCTCAGCTAGACAATGCTTTTCTTTTCAATTCATAATGGCCAGTCATACTGTTAAGTTTGATTTTGATGGTAGTTCAATTGGGAATCACAGCCTACCAACAACAGAGGAATGACGGGTGAATTCATCCTTGTATCCCTGTCAGATTGGGGAACAATCCTCCAACATAGTGGGGCTATGGGCCTTTATTGAAGGTAGTTGTTAAGAAGTGTGCTCGTGAGGCATCTCAATTGTGGAGGGCGACTCCAATATTGCTATTGTTTGGGTTTTCTTATGCTCTCGAGGATGCAGATTCTCACCTGTGATGGTGTGACCTGTGTATCTTTGCATATAAGATTGTTTTTACCTTCTTTCTCAGTAAAGTTATTACGTTTTAAAAAGTACTAATTCTTACTCCCATCTTTCAGCAATTGCAGCAAGTCATTTATTTTTGGAATCATTATCCTACACTATGATACTCATACTTCCTAATAACAGTAGTGTAGGATGTCTTATGCCATCTTACATTTTCTATGCACTAAAATAATTTCATGATGACCCTGAAAGTTGTGTATTCCCTTCCATCTATATGGATTCATTATTAAATTTGATCTGTTTGTTTCTCTGTTCTGGTCTTGTTTCTGGTTTTGCTTGCCAATGTGGGATTCTTTATCATTTGCTTCATGCATTCCCTTCTAAAGTTATTTTGATAAAAAAAAAAAAAGTACTACAGCAATTGCAGCACTTCATTTATTTTTGGAATCATCATCCTATACTATGATACTCATACTTCCTAATAACAGTAGTGTGGGATGTCTTATGCCATCTTACATTTTCTAGCCGCTAAAATAATTTCACGATGACCCTGAAAGTTGTGTATTCCCTTCCCTCTATATGGATTCATTATTAAATTTGATCTGTTTGTTTCTCTGTTCTGGTATTGTTTCTGGTTTTGCTTGCCAATATGGGATTCTTTATCATTTACTTCATGCATGATATTGTATTATACCTTACTAGGGAGGCAAACGATCTGGATTAGGTCAGTGAAGGAAGGAATACCAAGACTGTTTGTGTAGGATTTTCCTTCAATTATCTTGGTGAATTCTTCATTATAGATCTTTTGCTTCTCACTTTAATAAAATGGATATTACAAACTTACAATGGAGAATTCTCCCATTCATGTATTGCATGCTATTGTGTTGTACCTTACTATGGAGGTAAACAATGTGGAATAAGCCAGGGAAGGAAGGAGTACCAACACTGTGTTATGTGTAGGATCTTCCTTCAATTATCTTTGGAATTCTTCTTTACAGATCTTTCATTTTTCACTTTAATAAAATGTATGTTACTATAGAAACATTGTCCCATTCAAAAAAGACAAAAAGAAAAATTCTTATTGTTCCATGTTGTGTAATGTTGGGTTTCATTTTCCATGTTCATAATTTATTAATTGCGTGTGTACTGTCTTAGATGCTATTTATTTGCATCATAGCTTTCTTTACTGCAATGCTTGCTTGCATGTGATTTTCCATGGACGGAGTAGGCGAAATTGTTTTACATTAACTGCCATTTCTGGGATGAGTAAAGTGTCTTTTGTTTCTTTCTTCTTCTTCTTTTTTTTTTTCACCAGGTGGAAGATGCAGTTTCTCGTGTTGCTGAGGGAATTCCAAGCGCAGTCCAGGAATTAGATTTTTCATCCCTCCATTCTCAGTTAGGTCCTTTAGCTGCAGTAAGTATTTCCAATTCCAATGGATTTCAATTTATTCAAATTTTTTAGTAGATAAGTATATCCTAACATATGTAGTCTCATATCAGATTCTTCTTTGTATTGATATGCACACATGGATGTTGTTTGATACATTTTTATCTAGTTGCCTAACTTTGTCATGGATCATTAGATTGTTCCATTGAGTCCACCGTAAGCATTTCATTGTTATCTTTACCATTTCTTTCATGCTAGCTCGGGAACCGACTTTGTGATGAGCATTATCAGGAATGGCATAGGCCACTTGATGACAATTTCTATTTATTTCCTTTTCTTTCTCCTTTTGTCCTTTCCATTGGTATACCTCCTCTGTTAGGATTCTGATATGGGACAACACAGATTTGAGTTTTTGGGCATTTGTCGCCAGCTATAAAGAAAATATACCTGAAAATTTATGTAGATACAAACTCCATCAAATAGAACTTAATCTCAGGCAGGATAATGAAATACAATACAATAAATAGTCATAGGGATAGAGAACATGACGCAGGACGCTGGAATGGTATTCCAGCAGCCTTCTCATAGAATCATTCTTGTCAATCTCCACTCACATGGAAGCAGAAAAACTGAGGTCTCTCATATATTCATAACAATCGTCCATACCCATGGCTACATCTATGCACATGTAACCTGTTCGCTAATAGCTTTCCTTTCAACATAAATGGGAAGTTATCTTTGAATATCCTTAACCATGTGTACATATCATCAATTAACAATGCAAATGTATTAATTGTGGATATGTTTCAAGACCAAATATCAGGCCCATTGATCTGGTCAGACATTGGGAAAAATCCACTGATCAGAGATCTATGGGTCACCAATCTGATAATCTGATTGGTCCCATCTTTTGATCTTAGTTGTGATGGTGGGGCCTGATTGCATCGAACTCCTAGTGTTGGTGAAGCCTTTTCACAGTCAATGTGCTTTCCTGGGTACGTACTTGAATCCAACAATATTTTAGAAAGTAAAAATATGTTTTTTGAGTGGTATTTTTGATTTAATTGAATTTCAGATCTAAATTTGTTAGATTTGCAAGATGTCTATAACAATTAAATCAATTTGCTTATGGGGGACTGATTCTGAAAAACACTTGCTTTCACCTTGGATTATCTAGGAGAGGATGCGGTTTTTAGCATCCCAGAAACTGGACTTGCTATAATTCCTGGGTATGTACTTGAATCCAACAATAGTTTAGAAAGTAAAAATATGTGAGTGGTATTTACTTATCCTTAAATGAGAAACATCTTCTGTCATTAGATGGCTCCCGTCATTTTGGGGTGGGTGACCCAACTGGCAACGGGATGCCCCAGATTCATTTCCTCTCTCCAGAAACGTGGCCCACCTTTCTCGTCGTGTTTGATTGGTTGGGTCGTACTGCATTATCAAGTTGTAATTCAGTAAACTAGTCTCTCAAGCCAACGGTTTCTGTATGTTTGGCTATAGCAATCTTTTGGTTATGGTTTCTCAAAGGCATCAGTCCTGTGGCAATATTGAAAAATGCAGCTCAAGTGACAAGATATTCTGACAAAAACCAGCAACAATCTTCTAAGATACAGCAAGACATGTACAAGCCTAGGAAGCAACTGCAACCTTGTTATTTCCTTCTACAAAGCCAGCTTCAGGAAAGATAAATGGGTGACATCTGAATGCAAATATAGGGTCTGAGCTCTAAGTCACTGGATGAAAATAGGGAGTTACTATGTGGAAGGATCTCCATTGTGGGGGTTTATCAGACAGCTTGAATTGGGAGCACCCGCAGCACATTGCAACGAAAGTGGAAATTGGTCCGTGCAGATGCTATATAGTATTTTTAAGTGAAATGCCAATTCGAATGCAATGGGTCTGGTCCCAATCACGTTTCTACCATTGCTTCAGTTATTTTTTCCCCTTCTCTAATGTTTTTGGTTAATCTATGTGCCTACACATGTCAATGTTGCATATAGTGGCATGTTTGTAAATACTATAAGGAACATGCATATGTGGTGCATTTGTCTTTAATATAATGTGTAAAGAGGTAGACCTCACAATCATAGATTACATACCTAATTTATAAGGCTGATTATACGTACTTCACACCTGCAAGAAGTATGTATAAATTCTTGGGCATGACAGAGGTCTTGATTACATATCTTGTTCGGAATTTTAATTTTCAATTTTATAAGGTTTTCTGCAGAATTTTAATTTTCAATTTTATAGCTTTCGTTTCTTTGACAGAGGTCTTGATTACATAAATTCAGTATGATACACAGAAAATGAGAGGTCTTGATGTGTGTTTTATTTTTCTTTTCATTGCTTGTATCAGGTGGAATGCACTGTTACTTACAATGAGAACAGGCCGAGAAAACCTCCCCCAGATTTGCCATCTCTACTTCTACATGGACGGATAGTTTACATTGGCATGCCTATTAGTGTTTTAAAATTTCATTTGCTTGGGATTTTTTGGCCAAGTCATTCCACTTGGCATTTAACATAATCGAAATTGATTGCGAATGTTTAATCAGGTATGGAAAAATTGTAAGTTCCAGGCTTCCAGCAATGCTTTCTTTTAGCTTTAGGCAGTTTGCTTTTCTCTTAAGGATAGTTTCTGATCAGCCACAAATTGGATACCTTTGAATTTATCATGCTTCTTTTTCGCCACCTTGTTATCCTTCATAAACGGTTAAACACACTTGCAGGTGCATTATTATTATTATTATTAATTTTTTTGTTCCTCGTTTTTCTTTTTTAGAGTTTCACTCTCAGAGTTTTATTTTTTTATTTTAGTTGGTTGCGGGTGTAGCATGTCACTATCTTAGTGCTAGTAGAAACAACTATATTCATGGTAAAAAGTTTGGAAGCGGTCAACTATCTTAGTGTTAGTTGTTCATCCATCGCAGATTTTGTACACGTCATGTTTATTATCCACTCTGCCCATCCATTGCACTAGCTAATGTTAGGACATGAACCAAAAGTTGTTTGCTAGAAGATCTCATGATTTTGAGAAAATGACAAACAATGTGTTTGCTAGAAGATACTAGTGTTGGATGTCTTCCTACAAGGTACTTGGAAAAGAAATTGCTTGGGCATGTCTTTAATTTCCGGCATTTTTCTAGTGTTTTGGCAACCTTATTGTGGTGGTAAAAATTACTTTTATCAGTGCTTTGATATGTCTAAATGACTTTTTGTCGGGCCTTTATTGGTGTTTCTACATATCTTTTTTTGGTGTTGTGGCAACCTTTTTCTTATTTCCCGGCGCTTTTTAGAGCTTTTAGTGGCGTTTTTCATCTCTTACTGGCACTTGTTACACCTTCTAACGGCATTTGTTACCGTTTTAGAGGCGTTTGTTAAAACGTGGCGTTTCTTGTAGATCTCCCGGCGTTTTTACAACTTTTAGTAACGCCGCAAATGATGAAAACTGCCGGTAAAAGTCAGTATTTATCGGCGGCCATCTGAAACGTGCTAAAGAAGTCCGACCGCCGGTATAACAATTAGCGACGCCCCCAATGGCGGCACGGGTGCAACCGCCGGTAATTCTTTTACTGGCGGGCGTTTCTGGCCGCCGGTAAAGACCAATTTTCTTGTAGTGATATATATATATATAAAAATCATTGTTTGATGGAATTTGCTTGAAACATAAGTACCGAAAGAAAGCATTGTTCAAACACCTCCACACTCTCTACTCATAGCATAAAAGTCACAATTTTCCATAAAAAAGTAAACTCAATCCACCATCACTTGTTTCATGATGCCTATCTAGTGACCACATGACAATATTTTGCAAGTCAAAGATATGTAGTTATAAGCTGAAACAAAGATTTAAATCATATAAAGATATTTAGTCTTCATTACATCAATAATATAGAAGATTGCCCAACAAATATATAAGGGGACACTTGCATAAACAACCCAAATTTTACAAGAAAAATTAGGGGACATTTGTGTATACGAGAGGGCGAGTTTCCTATTCAATGTGAATTGGGAGCTTCTCTGTTTGATACCTAATTTCTTAATATGAGACCATGGTTGGTTTATCCAAGCCAGTGGTTTGATCACACCATTTCAGGTATTAAAAAAAACATGGTTTTTACCCGGTTTCATACTATAGCTAAAATATGTAATCTCTTTACAACCTGTAAAGGCTTTATAGGCAAATACATGCACTCTAATAGCCCCTGTAATTAGATTCCTGTAATCCCTTTACACCTTAAGGACTTTACAATAATACAAACATATTTGGTCATTCAAATCAACTTTAGATTGGCTTGATCATAAAATTTGATCAATCTCATCGTTATAAATTATTCTTGTAATTACTTTTCTACTATAATATTTGTTTTTCAACATTTTAGTTTTTTTTTTTTTTTTAATCTCAATTCTTTTCAAAATCTCAATTTTTCTCAAACATAGTTATTTTTTTTTTCAAACTTAATAACTTTTCTTTTTCCAAAATCACAATTTGTTTAAAAAAAACTTTTCATTTTCTTTTCAAAATCTCATATTTTTATCCAAAATTTTTCAAAATCTCAAAATATCTCAAACATTGTCATTTTAAACCAAACTTTTAAACTTTTTATTTTTTCAAAATCACATTTTTAAAAAACTTATTAAATTTCTTTTTGAAAATGCTAATTTTTTATCAAAATCTTAGTGTTTTTTAAATCTCATTTTTAATCATAATAAAAAATTTTACTTAATTTTTTGTCAAAATGTCCATTATTATTTTTTTTTTTCAAAATTTTAAACAAAATATCATTTTTGTTATTAAACTTTTCAATATATTTTTTAAAAAAATTCAAAATACAAATTCTGATTTTTTTTTTCATAATCTCATTTTTTTCCAAAATCTATTTTTTTTTTTTTCAAACTTAATAATTTATTCAAACTTCTCAAAAATTTCAAGACGCCAATTTTGTTTTTCAACTTTTCAATTTGCTTATTCAAAATGACAATTTTTTGTCAAAATGTTGTTGTTTTTTTAAATCACTATTTTTTATTTTTATTTTTCCAAAATCTCTATTTCTTGAACATTTTCAATTTTTTTAAAAATTCAAAATCACAATTTTGTTTTAACTTCTCAAATTTCCTTTTCAAAATGTCAGTTTTTTGTCTAAATCTCGATTTTTAAATCTATTTTTTTTTCAATTTTTTTATTCTTTCGAACTTCTCCATTTTCTTTTTCAAAATCTCACTTTTTTTAACGAACTTTTTTTTTTTTTTCAAAATACAATCTCAATTTCTTTATTAATTTTTTTTTCCATAGTTTTCAAATTTTTCATAATTTTTTTTTAATCTTTTCAATTTTCTTATTCAAAATATCAATTGTTTGAAATCTATTTTTATCCCAAAATTATCAATTTTATTCAAAGTTCTTTTTATTATTATTATTAGTTTTTTTTTTTTTCAAAATCTAGATTTTTATCAAATCGTAGTTTCTTTCAAAATCTCAATTTTTCTCAAACATTGTTAATTGTTTTTCTAAACTTCTCAACTATTTTTTTTTTTATTTTTTAAATCATAATTTTTTTTTAAAAAAAAAAACTTCTCAGTTTTATTTTTCAAAATGTCAATTATATATCAAAATCTTGTTTTTTTAATTTCAATTTTTTCCAAACTTCATTTCCTAAAATCTCAATTTTTAATAAAATACAAAGGACGTAGATTAGAATTTTTCATGTGATATTACAAAGCATTTAAATATCAGTTTTAAATAAAAATATTAATAATAATTTCCACTCAATTAATATAAAATCAAAACAAAAAAAAATAAAAATTGATGCATTCAGTCAATTGATACAAAAATAATCTTCGATACAAATAATTACAATTTAACCACTGAAATTATATTAGAAAACACTTCTTAAGTCTACAATAAAACATGATTTTCCAACATATTTTACAAAAAAAAAAAGGAAAAAAAAGAAACATGCGGTAAGGGCAAAAGTTAATTTACGACATACTGTGATCTGTCTCAAAAGCAAATAAAATCCATGGCTAAATGTTTGAAGGATTTTTTGGGTGGCACTTTGTGACAGACCAAACTCCAAATCCGTCACAAATTTGCAACGGACCAAATCCGTTGTAAATATCATTTCCGTCGCTAAATCCCACCAGTTTTAACCGCCAAAATTTCCATAAAAAGTTGCCCACGTTGGACAATTTGTGTTAACAATGGATCAAAATTGTGATTTTTGCGTAGCATGTTTCTTGTTGTGTGATTCAAATTCAGAGTTTGCTAAAGTTCCAAACAACCTTTCACATGCCTGCCTGTGGGCGTGTAAGGTGTGAGAGTAAAAAAAAAAAAAAACTGGGCTTTATTGATGAAGCAAACGACATTTACAGCCATTCGGGCAGGCCCAAACAAAAAGGATCCGGGCCCTCCTATCATGTGGGACAACAACACTAGGCTTTACAGAAAACAAATAGGAGCTAAAAGGCAGCCTAACTATAGCAACCTCTCAGGTTGCACCTACAGAATAGAGCAGAAAAAAAGAGGACAAATTGAACCGAATGAACCCAACAACAACAAAAAACACAACCAGCCAGACGCCAGGCCTGAGCGAGCAAACTCCTATCGAAGCTGCAGCCACGCACCACAATAGACATCCCGGAGAACGTTGCAAACCACAACATAGAAGGGACCCCCACTATAGTCTGAGTGCACCTAAATTGGTGTTGACAAGCACCAAAGCACCCTTGGCTGTCGCAAATTTTTGCAGAAAAAGGAAAAAGCTGTACAAGGCTCGAACCAACCAAAGCCCAGAAGAGAAAGGAAGGGACCCCTGTCAGCTAACAGATCTGAGCGAGCCAATCCCGGTCCTATCCAATACAATCATACCACTGACAAGAGGAGGAAGGGACGAAGAATGAAGATAATTCTTGGACTCTTAAAGATGGCTCCCTTCTTGGGCCATTCCATTTGTTAGGCCGTTACCTTCTCTGAGGATATGAGCGAAAGAGAAATTCCCCATCCGGCATAGGCAATTGATTCTAAATAGCTAATGTTTCCACTTCCAAGGGGTATTGGACTGAGAAGAGAGAGCTTGAAAAATTACATTTGAATCAGTTTCGACAATCACCCTGACCAATCCCTTATCCAAACAGATTTTCATCTCGTCGTGTATAGCGCGGAGTTCCGCCATGTTGTTTGAACTGACCCTGTAGGCCGCAGTGAAACCGAAAATGAAGGCACCGTTATCGTTCCTGCAGATGCCACCCCTACCTGAGGGGCCAGGGTTACCGAGCACTGAGCCATCCACGTTTAATTTTACCCAACCTGGGGAAGGCTGACTCCAGGGTCGAGGAAGATCAACGATGATTATTCACCATAGACATTGGGCTGAAACCGCCGGGACCTCCAATTCTATCCATTAAATCCACTCCTAAAACCAAACTTGCCCACCATCTGACTCTGGCCACTGATTTTGAGAAAATCATAGGAGCATTGCCATAAACTGCGCTGTTTCTGGAGCGCCAGATTTCCCAAAGAATGAGGATTGGTAGCAGATTTCTGACAGATGTTGGCCCAGCTTCTGGCACCGAAGCATTCCTCAAGTGGTTCAGCTTTCCTCCGATTGAGCTATGGATAAGAGAATGGACACCACATAGTCGACCGAAAGAAGCCCAAAGGGCTTGAGCATGGCGACCAAAAAGAAATAGGTGAGAAATGGATTTAGCTTGCGGGGAGGGAATCGAATCTTGTTGACAACATCTACATTTGGAGGCAATGGACACGCCTTTGGCTTAAACGCAACTGTCTACAGGAATTGCATTTTGGAGAGCTCTCCATACGAAAATGAAGAATTTAGGGGGAGAGAGCGGAGCCAGATCCACGAAGGCCAGGACGGGAGGCCCTGGGGGTCTCAGCAGTTTCCAGGCAGACCAAACAAAGAAGGAACCAGAGGCCTCAAGCGGCCAAAAGCACTGAGGCTGATCATCTGAGATTGCAAACCCATTGTTGAAAATTTCATCAATAATCGGTTGCGGCAGCAGGGAGAACACCCGGGCTGGAGTGAGGGGGCCGGAATGATCAAAAACGTCTTTCAACTGCAGATCTTGAAGATCGGTAGGGATTGGTCCATCGAGCAGGTGATGGAGAGGATCCCTGCCCAGCCAGTTATGAGACCAAAAATTCAGATCGCCGTTACCGACTAACCATTGAACTGACTCAGAGAGAATGGGGAGAAGGGACTGAATACGTTTCCAAAGAGGGGACGGGATAGGAGGGGAGGGCCTCGGTGCATTGGGCTGAATATCTTTGCTATATTTGCTTCGCATTAACTTTACCCAAGGACCATACAGATCTGCATGATTTACTATCCAGGCTAGCTTGAGACGATGCACATCCATAACTTCTTGAAGCCTTTTAATACCCAATCCACCTTCCTCTGTGGGTCTCACAATCTTTTTCCAAGCCAGCCAGTGGTGTTTCCTGTTCCCATTGGCCCAACCTCAGAAGAAATTTGAAAAACTTTTTTTGATCTTTTCAATAACCTGGCAAGGGGTGTACATGGTTGACATGATGAGGATAGGAATGTTGCTCAAAACATGATGAACAAGAGTGAGTTTGCATGCTTGGAAAACCAGTTGTAAGCCCCGTATCCTACACCGTACCGTTCCATAGACTTCTGCGGTCTTACTGGTCGAATTCCGGCAACCTTCGACCTTTAACCAATATTTGTATGCGACCCTGATTCGTATGTCGTCAACCTGTATCGACTCAACCCAAGATCTTTACCATAGCGACCACGCTGTCGCTGCTCTTCCGATGCCGCGACTTGCGCGCCGAGGCGATACCCTGGTCAAGAGATGTGGGCCAACGTTCGGTGCGAAGAAAACGCCGCGCGTTGCGAAACTCAAGAGAATCTCTACGAGGTGTCACATCAATCTCATCAATCCATCAATCCATCACATGTCAAGTACATGTCAAGTACACATCACCTTTCACCCATTCCCAAGCAACTACAAATGGCCACAAAAGTCAAGATTTTCTTACACCAAAAGCCCTCAAAGTTAAAAAGTTCTTACACCACTCATGCTTTTCTTACACAAATGGCCACAAAAGTCAAGATTTTCTTACACCCATCACTCACCACATCCATCACCCATCTCTCTCTCCCTTTACAACTCTCTCTCTCTCTCTCTCTCTCTCTCTCTCTCTCTCTCTCTCTCTTTCTCATTTTCAAACTCAAAAAAATCTAAGGAGAGAAATCCCATACGTATGAGAATTCTCCAAGCCTCTCCCTCTCTTTCAAAACTTCAAGTATAGCCCACTTTCCTACCCCATGATCTCCCATCCTAACCATCCATTCCCCATCTCTTCTATTGGATTCAAGGCTAAGGTGCTAAGGAACTCATAGGAGCAAGAAGATCGAATGGTGAGTGCTTCTCTAAATGTAAAAAAATCTGATTTCTATAGCCTAGATGTTTTCTTTCTTTCATGAAGGAAGTGTAGGACCCACCAATCAATGGTGGAGATCCCACACAATCCCATGGTTGTGGCCTAATGGCCTACCTTATGCATACATGATCCATGCATGAGGCCTTTCTCTATGGGCCCCATCATGGTAGTTTTATTTCATATCATATTATGTTTGGGTCATCTATACCTTATAACCATGGTAGGGATGACATCCTCACCATGCATTTTAATTATAGGCCATGCATGTGCAAGATCCATGTTGTAAATGTAGATCTAGGTATGATGTGCGGGTGTGATTGATCTTGGGAGGGCTCAATAGTGGCAGAGCCCCTTTCCCTATGGCCGGATTGTTCTTCTATCTCTCTTTTTTCTCGTTTTATTTCCTGATGTGTGTGGCCCATTAGTGTATTTCCCTTTTTATTTAACTTATATAATAAATTTTATCTAAGTACATGTTGCTGTCCAGAAATTTCTGGACAGTTTCTAGTTGTTTTTTGACCAGATTTTGGGACTGTTTGGGGGACTATTCATACCTATTAAATATACTTTTCTAAAAGGTGATGATCTCATCTTGATGTCGTCCAAATTTCAGCCCCAATTGACCTTCATTGTGGTCCCAAAGGTTTGGTCCAAGTGAGGTGGACAGTCTGAATTTTATGCACTGTTCCAGCAACGTTCCACCATGGACAGTTGGATTTTTAAAATTTATTAAAATACCTATGAGTGTTTAAAAAATTATAAAATTTTTTAGGAGAGTGGCCTACTTATGGTAGGACCCACCTAAAAAATTTTAGGGCCAATGGACGCATGTACACACCATGGTGATGGCGGGACCGGCCCATTATAATATGGTGTCTAGATCAGTCCGATTTTTCAGACAGATTGATTTATGTAAATGAATTAAAATATTTATAGATGTCTAAAAATTATGAAATTTTTTAGTAGTGTGTTCTACTTATGTTAGAACCCACCTACCAAATTTCAGGGCCAATGGACCCCTGTACACACCGTGGTGAGGGCCAGACTGGCCCACCACGTTGGGACGTCCAGGTCTGTCCGATTTTTCTGGACAGTCTATTTTGTTTAAATTAATTAAAATACTTAGAGATATATAAAAATTATGAAATTTTTTGGGGCTATGGACCACTTATGGAAGTATCACTCTCTGAAATTTTAGCCTCAAGTGACCCCGTTTGGGTATCCAAAAGAATGGACCAAGATGGTTGGACTTCCAGATTTTTTCTGCTGTGCAGTCTAGCAATATGCCTTGATAAAAAAATCATAATTCAAAAATATTTCTTCTGATGGTGGGCCACCTTTTTGGGTTTCCTCTCATTGTATGCATGATGAGGGACCTTGGCCCTCAATTTTTAGAGTTTTAGAGGCCTTGGACCTACTCCAATGGAGTGCCCAAATTTAGGACAGCAACATGTTATAATTATGCTGGCCTTGGGCTGAAATTTTGAGGAGTGGGGCCCACCATATTATAAAGATCTTAGAGGAAATAATTTATACCTTTAGTTCCTTAAATGTTGGGCTTAATGAATGCACTTTTGAGGCCCACTACAGTTGAATTTAATTGGGTCCATGAATGTAGCTAGTTGTTGAACTATTTACGGCCCATAGAGTGGACCCATTTGATGTGTTCCAAGGCCCACGGGATTAGGCCCATTTGATATAATTTAAGGTCCATAGAGTGGACCCATTTGATGTGTTCCAAGGTCCATGGGATTGGACCCATTTTATGTATTTTAAAGCCCATG
This sequence comes from Magnolia kwangsiensis, assembly GCA_037074715.1. Lineage (NCBI taxonomy): Eukaryota > Viridiplantae > Streptophyta > Magnoliopsida > Magnoliales > Magnoliaceae > Magnolia > Magnolia kwangsiensis. The sequence goes on along the minus strand of CM073582.1, from coordinate 11,785,098 downwards.
GGATTAAGCCTATTTGATATGTATAAGGCCCATGGGTCGAGAACTATTTGATGCAATTTAAGGCCCACGGGTTATGACCCATTGCAATGCACATAAGGCCCATTGGTGTGGCTTATTGATGTGGCCCATTTGATGAGTAAAAGGCCCATATGACATGACCCATTTAATGTATTTAAGGCCCAATGGGGTGTACCTAAGGTCCATTGCAATGTGTGATCCCAACCTGGTTTACGTAATGTTATTCACTACGGGCTACACCTTGAGAGCAATGTTAGTTTGACGTCCACATTGCGAGTATAATATTGGTTAAATGTCCGCATTGCGACTCTCCCTAGGGCCCATTGGTAGGCCCGTACTTGTTGTTTGCAAGCCGTCTAGGCTAACCGCGTTGTAAGGATAGGACATTACTTTATAACATGCTTAGTATAACTCTATGACGCACAACCCATTTGTATCGGTCCATTTGATCGGCCTGCTCGTATCGGCCATTTGATTGATTTAGCCCATATGATTGATTAGGTCTATCTTGATATATTTGTGGCCTGTTGCTAAGGCCATATATGAGGCCCACCTTGATGTGTATGAGGCCCGTTGTTGAGGCCCACCTTGATGTGTATGAGGCCCGTTGTTGAGGCCCACCTTGATGTGTATAAGGCCCGTTGTTGAGTCCCACCTTGATGTGTATGAGGCCCGTTGTTGAGGCCCACCTTGATGTGTATGAGGCCCGTTGTTGAGGCCCACCTTGATGTGTATGAGGCCCGTTGTTGAGGCCCACCTTGATGTGTATGAGGCTTATTTTTGAGGCCCACCTTGATGTGTATGAGGCCCATTGTTGAGGCCCACCTTGATGTGTATGAGGCCCGTTGTTGAGGCCCACCTTGATGTGTATGAGGCCCGTTGTTGAGGCCCACCTTAAATATATATGAGGCCCATGTTGCAAGGCCCATTGTGATGTACGCAAGGCCCATGGGTCATGGCCCATTGCAGTGTATGTAAGGCCCAATTGGTGCGGCCTATTCGATATATTTATGGGGTCCATGTCATTAGGCCCATCCTGTTGTATTGGTGACCCGTCCATTGAGGCTCACCCGTGGTATATATTTGAGGCCCATGTGTAGGGCCAACCTATTATGTATTTAAAGCCCATGGGTTGTGGCCATAGTGATGTATATTAGGCCTATGTGATGTAACCTATACTGATGTGTATTAGACCCAGGTGTGTGACTCACCTGAGAAGTATATTTGAGACCCATTGTGATATATCTGAGGCCCATGAGTGTGACCCATCCAGATGTATTTGAGGCCTATGGGCAAGGCCCATTGTGATATGTGTTAGGCCCATGACTAGGGCCCATCTGTTTCGTATATTTGGCCCTTGTGTGAAGCCATGTGCCCATTATATATTTGATTCTATGTGGGTCATTCCTTGAGGGCAATGTTGGTTAAAAGTTCACATTGTCGACGCCGGTTATTGATACCGTTTATGAGTATGTGACATCATAATATCATGATACATGCTCATTCGCATCATTTGCATGTTTGTTATGAGATGTGATTGACCATTGTATGTATCATTGAGCAGGATGATGTGAGACTCCCTGATAGGTGGAGATTATCTCACATGAGCGCATGACATGCGCAGGATTGATGCATGATTAGATTGTATGACTCATGCATCTTGCATTGTGTTGTGATTACTGTACACCCTAGTGACATCAGGGCCGTAGCCTCCACAGGCATATCGTGGATGGCCAGATGGGACACCGAAAATCTGTTCGAGCATCGGGACGCCATAGATGGCCCTGGGTGAAAATCCCAAAACACCCTCTTAGTTCCAGAGGATGCTCCAACGTCTAGACCGAGTGGGTAGATGAGCGTTGAGTGCCGATTACCAGATGACTGCGCTCTCCACTGTGTCGTAGTCGGTTGGAAGGGGGTGCGGCCTTACCCGCCCGAGGGAGTAAGCATGACTAGGCTGAGTTTGATCAGCTCGAGGAATGGGTCCGCTATTGACAGCCGGATAAGTATTGACAGACTACTGACAGGTGGATAATAAGGTCTTTTTCACTTACCCAGTTGTGCGCTTGATTGAGGCGGCAGGTGGTGTGAAGTGTAATAGACCCAGGTGATTTTTCTAGAGAGGAACCGTACTGATATGAGGACTGACATGATATTATGACACCCCATCACTGTTGTGCATGTGGGCGGGCGCATGTGGGCGGACGCTGATGTGGGCGGGGCTGAGGCATGGGCGAGCTACCAGCGGTTAGCAGGCTACTGTGCTGATAGGCTACTGAATAGGAGTTGCATACTCATTCATTCATTCATTCACTATCCACTCGGGCTGGTGGTGCGCAACTAATTATTGTGTATCTTCGTTATGGCAAGGATTTCAGTTGGGCGCGCGACTAACCTGAGATCAGGAGTTTACCACGTTAAGTCAGACTATCCAAATTTAGGTATGGGACTAGTTTGGATAGAGGTTCCTTGTGGTGGACCCGGTAGCCTGCGATACTACGTACTATCATCCCGACATTACACTCCAGCATGGTCATTTCATTAGCACCATATACTGCATATTCCATTACATCTTCGGCGTGTGGCATTGTGGATTATTATGTTTCTATATTCCTGTGACTTAGATGAGAGTGATGATATTTATTAGCTCTTTCGAATTGTGTAATACATTATATCCTTATCATTTGACATTTGATTATCTATGACTCATCATTTACATAGCTGTCTTATATTACGTATTCTGATATTGATTAACTTATGAACTTGTTCATACTTCCGCTTATTCTGTTATCGCATTATTATAATCTTGTCAGTATTTCTGTTTACGTTGATAATTCCTGCTCTTATCAGTGTTTCTGCTTATTCAGTCATTGTATGGTTTATGGATTAATAGCTTTCCGGTATTGTATGATTATGATATTGTATTGAATACTTGGCACTTATCTCGTGCACACACTTACACTACCCTCTAAGCTTTTTATAAGCTTATGCATGATAGATGCGTGCAGGTGATATTAGGTTGCAGTAGCATTGAGCTTGGAGCGTGCAGCTGTTTTCTGGAGCTTTGATTTTGACATATATATTTTCCTTTCAGCATTGTATTCAAATGATTATATTAGTGGATATGTGATGATGATGTTGCCTTTATGATTTGGGTAAACTTGTGGTTATGCTTATTACTAGTTAAATGTATATAAAAAAAAATTCTCCTTGTATGATCCCAGGATCGAAAATCTGGCATATGAATGCTAGGAGCCGAGAATGGGGTACTACGGAGGCTGTCGGCACCGGATTCGGCGATCGGGATTCCTGTGAATCCGATTTCTGGGTTTGGGGCGTGACACCGGTCTACCAGCCCACCCTGAAGTCTTCCTGTCAACCTTGTCCACAAAAAACTGGAAAGCCAAAGCTTTGATTTTGCTTGGGCGTAGAGTGCCCCCAAATAGGAGATATCATCCCTGGCTTTCTGAAAATCGAGAATACGCTCCATAGATCTGATTCTAGTAGGAGGAGGAGTGTTAGAACAAATGAAACGACTCTTTTGGAGGCTGATTTTTTGGCCTGTCACTGCCTGAAAAAGAGCTAGAAAGATGTTGAGATGCAGGAGGGACTCCCTTCTACCATTTGTGAATAGAAGAATATCATCGGCGAAGAGAAAATGTGAAGGGACGGGACAACCCCTACTCATAGAAAATTGATGACATCCGCCGCTGACAATCATAAGATTTAGATTTACTGAAAAATATTCCATTGCAATGAGAAAAAGTGCGGGGGAGAGCGGGTCCCGTTGTCTCAAACCCCTTTTCAATTTGAAGAAGCCCATCAGCTCCCCATTGATAAGAAGAGAGAACCAGCTGTTCCCCCAACAACTCTCCATGAGCTGAACCCATCTCTAGCTGAACCCGAATTTGAGGAGCTCATGTTTAAGATAAGCCCAATTGACCCTGTCATAGGCTTTTTCGAGGTCGAGCTTGATAAAGATATTGCCTCCTCGAACTTTTCTATTTATGTCCCGAATCATCTCTTGGGCTAAAGTGATATGCTCCGCTATCGATCTCTCCTGAACAAAAGCACCTTGTTCCTGCGAAATCATCTTAGGTAAAAGAAAAGCAAGTCTGTTAGCTAAAAGCTTTTCAAAAATTTTATAAATAACATTACATAAGCTTATGGGACGAAAATCAGAGAAGGAGACTGCTGAAGGAGTCTTTGGGATCAAGCAGATGAGATTTGAAGTGAATGCTCTCGGGAGGGCAGCCCCTTCCAAATAGGCCCTCACCGCTTTTAGAATGTCACTACCAACAATGTCCTAACAGGAAGCATAGAAGGCTCCCGAGAAACCATCGGGGCCTGTGACCCCATCTTTAGGCATAGAGAGTGTCGCCGCTTTGACCTCCTCCATCGAAGGAGGGGCTAATAATGAGTCTTTGTCTGTGTGGTTGATAATCCGGGGGATAGCTTGTAAAAAATCAGCGTTAAAGGAGATAGGATCATCTTGAAAAAGCCCCTCAAAAAATCTGACTGGTTCAACTTTTATTTCTTGGCTAGAAGAAACCGTTTCTCCAGCCACATTTTTTATCAAGGAAATGGAGGCCCTTCTGACTCTTTCATTTGTAACAGAATGAAAAAATTTTGTATTTTTGTCTCCCTCAGTTAGCTAGGAGTTCCTGAATTTCTGTTTCCAAAAGACCTCCTCCATGAGGTGAAGGCAGCTGAGGTTTTGTTTTGCATCAATGAACCGGCGGGAGAGATCTTCAGAGGGGTCAGATTGCATATTGTTGTCAAGTACGTCGAGTTCCTCCTCAACTTTTTGAATGAGGAAGATATTACCGAAAGTTTCTCTATTCCACATCTTTAACAATTGTTTTATTTTTTTCAACTTGAGCTGAATATTTATCATTGGATGAGGGGAGCATTCCCCGGACCAAGCCTTCTAAATTTGCTGAAAGAAAGTGTCATGCAACGTCCACATTCTAAGGAATTTGAAGGGTCTGACCTTTGGGGGATCACGGGGAGGGAATATGAGGTGCAGCGGAGCATGGTCGGAGTGAAGTCTGGGAAGGTGATCGACCTGAAACTGAGGAAAAGCAGACACCCAACTGGAGTTTAGTAGCACTCTGTCCAGTCTAGCCTAAGCATGGGCATTCCCTTCTCGATTGTTACACCAAGTAAACCGATTGCCCTCGAATCCTGCATCACTAAGGCCGGAGTTATGGATCATTTGAGCAAATTCCGTCATGCTAGAAGCATCGTTTGTGCGACTCCCTCTTCTTTCTATAGAATTTGCCATTACATTGAAGTCGCCTGTGATGGCCCAGGTCCCCTGGACTACTCTGCTGAGACCAACAATCTCATTCCAAAGTGATCACCTTTGGATTTTACAACACTTAGCATACACTACCGAGAGAGAGATCTGTTCACTCCTGGTAGCAGGAGCAAAGGATAAAGTCAGCATCTAGTTTGAAACCATGGTCGTTGTAACATTCATCTGATTCTTGAAGAAAATCTAGATCTTCCCCCCATGATCACCATTTGAAGCCGAGCAATGAAAGCCTAATTTTAGGCCCAGTGCTACCCTTTTCCCGTCTGAAAGCATAGGTTCCAAAATCGCCAAAAGACAGGGATTAAAGTGCTTAACCATACATTTGAGATGTTTGACAGTAGGCGCGTTACCGACACCGTGCATATTCCATATAATTGCGTTATCCATCCGTGACACATTCTGAATTCACTGCCCGACGCTTCAGTTTACGTAAGCGGCTATACCATTCACCCGAAGAATGTATTCTATATTGCGGTCTGCTGCATTGTTTTCTGGTTTGTCTCGATGATGGAGGTGGAGGATTGACATGAGAAGGAGATTGGGCATTAGTGTTCTTAGTCGCCACTTGGATAACAGAGGAATCAACGTCAATCTGGAGGGAAGAATTGGAATGCACTATGTTAAAGAATGAGGATAGGTCAACCATAATGTCACCTAGTTTTTCTGCCGGATCACAATTGGTAGATCCTGGCTCCCCTAAACCATATCCACCGTCCAGCCGAGGTCCGCTAGAAAGCCGATTGCTGAACTGATGATCCATTTGAAGTCACCGGGTTGTGAGAGTTCCTCAGTTGAAGAAAGATTAACAGACCCCTTACAAGGACAGATGCATGAAATATTCATAGGAACATTTGGTTCACTTTGACCTAAAAGAATGCAAATATCTCAATTTTAGAAAAATGAAAAAATATAATTACGAAATTTCTAGGACTTAAAAATCCATGAGAATGGTGTTTTACTGTTTCACATTACTGAGTCATGGCTCACTCTGTTTGCTTTTGATTTTGGGGGTTACTAGGATTCTTCTTCTTCTTGGGTTGTCTGCATCTTGTTCAACCTGTAGGAACCATAGAAGTAAGAGGTGAAGCGCCAAAGGCAGAGAGCCAAGGCCATTCCTTTCTCTCCTGTGAACTTCTCTTTGAAGACGATGACTTCTGCCATCTCTGTTACAGGGAGGACAGTGGCACTGAGGATGCCGGTGAAGAGAGATGAAGTGCAGAAGATGACTCCAAGAGTTCCCATGAATACCATTTGAAAAGCTACTACAACCCCAACCAACATCAGGTTGCCTCCCCAAGCCCATATTCAGCTGCCTCCCTAGCAATGACCTAAAAGACACTATTTTTATTAGTAGAAGAAAGATAATGTATATGAAAGCAAGAGAGGCAAGTGCCAATGTGACACACATGTGCAATATCTGGACCTCTCATTGTATGGGTTCCCTTGCCAAATATCATATCGGTTCAATTATCTCGTGTGCCATTTCCTTAAAGTGTTTTTTTTTTTTTTTTTGGGGGGGGGGGGGTGGGGTGGGAAACCAGGTGGGAACTCCTCACCTGGATGTATATTGCCAAAGAAAACTTACAACCTCGCTTTTTGGGCTCCGAAACAAAAAACATCAGGCCACACCTATCATATAGCGAAGACACTAACGAAAAGGAACAAGAAGAAGGAAATGCGGAATCAGAAAGGAAAAGGAGGGCAGACTTTGCCAAACTCCATCAGCCTTTGCCAAACTCCATTTCCTAATAGTTGAATTTTCAAATTTCAGCTACCCAATTCTTTTATATCCCAACAAGCAAGAAGATGAGTGGCTTGGATGTTTCACATGCATATCATGTTTTCACATGTGTATGCACAAGCAGCACTAGCAGGGCTGTGAATAAAGGGTTATACATGTGGTTCTGATTCCTTACCGGGAAGTCTTTGTTACTAATCATCCCAATGGTGCAGAAAATGGTGGCGAACATGGTCGTATTGAACTGAAATTGCAACACCACTGGATAAGTGAGCTCTGTGCACGGTAATATGAATCCCAGCAATGCAGCTGCACCAATAGTCATAATGAAAACCAACAAATACTCCCCATTCAACACTCCCAGAGGACAGTCACCGCTCTTTCGGATCCCGAGCAGTACTGACCCGAGTGTCATCAACACCACGACATTGACGGAATATGGGCTGAACTTTTGCCTTACAATGATGAGAGCAAAGAAGGCGGTGAAAGCAAGTTGAGTTGCGAAGAGCAGAGAAGAGGTGGAGACGGGGAGGAAAGACAAACCCATCGAATACAAGAAGTTATCAAGACCGATGATGATGCCGATCATGACACTTGATAGCAAGATCTTGCGCTCAGTGAAGAAGGGCATCCCATGAGCTCACTCGTGCATGTAGAGAATGGAGAGTGGGAGGAGACCGTTATGGAAACAAGCGGTCTGGAACCAGCTGGTTAGCCATTTCGGAGATAGTAGAGCCGCATGAGGAGTGGGCCGCAGATGGTCCCCACTGCCGTGAAGGTGCAGTTAAGGGCTATCATCCACCAGTTTATGGTGCATTTTTAAGTGTCCTTCGGTGGTGATGCTGGGACGACTCCTTCCATTATCTCTATATTCATCGCCATTACTCTTTCTTTTTTTTACCCTCTCTATCAATTACAGAAAATAGTAAAAGAACGGAGGAATATAGACTCAATACTGCAGTCTTGAGTGATTTTGGATGTGTCGAAAATTAGTGGTTTTTTTAAAAATAAAAAAATAAAAAATTTGAATTTTTCAAATTTTCAGGAATTTCCCGCCAAAACATCTTTTGAAAATTTTGAATTAAAAAGTGCGGTGTGTGTGCTTTGTCTCACATCGGAGATGCAAAGAAGCATTATGTGGTTTATATGAGATGTTGTGAAAAGTATTTTTACTTGGAGATTTTGGAGGAGGTGATACTCGGGTTGCGTGTTTCAGTGCTACGCAATAGAACACATGCACGCGCTTAGGCATGGGCACGGGGATGGGCGAGGGTGTGGGCAATGTGGTTGTAGTGGTGCTAGATGACGGTGTGACCTTGGTGTGATAGGTCTAGTCAGAGCCTTAGGGCGGTAGATCTGAAAATTCGAAATGAGCCTGAGTTTTATAAGTGACTGAGAATGGTTGAATCTTAAATCCAAAACGTTCAGCCATTTCTAAAAATGGATAGCCACCTTGAAAGCCACAACGGTCCAAAAACGGACCGGCCAGGATGATCTAACGGTCAGATCTTCTGATCTGACGACCGGAAATGTCTGGGAATAATTGACAACAACCAAAAATATTTTCAAACGTTCTGTACTATTGAATACCACATAGCAACGGTGTTATACCTGATGCCTATATAAACTGGACCATTCCAGTCTAATTTCATCATCTCAACACACTATCTCTCCCATTAAATCAGATACGATCCAAATCTCCATTATAAAATACTCTACCATCTGAGTCTCCCAGAAGAGATCTCCTGCATTAAAACTGTTCCATAATGGACCCATCGTGATTGTCGCACGCTGGATCTAGATAAGGCTTGTCTTATCCTGGAAGCAATTTGCCTGTAACCCATCAACAATTGATAAGGGGGTGAATCACGCTTTAAGGACAACGTATTTTATACGTGATTCAGCCTAGTGAAATAATTTTTTGATTTATTGTTTATATTTTCGGTGTATCCAAACATCAATTCATAACAAGATGTTGGGAAGAGAGAGAGGTTTATGTAAAGACCGATAGTCTTTTGTTACATCGGTGCCTACCATGAAATTTTCGTCGTTCAAATATCTCAAAGAAAAATGAGAAATTTATGACTATACGACCCATTTATGACCCATTTACGAGACGAAGCCCACCTCATTTTATCTTACAAGAATAAGCCCTAGCTATACGGATGACTTGCCAAAGGTCGAAAATGCGCCTGCTTTTTCCTTCAAGCGGATTGGAAGACGAACGCTGACGCTCCTCGCACTCCAAATTGTACAAACGGTTCAAAAGATATCAATGTTACATGGGCCCCATCGTTATGTATTTATTATATCCACAACGTTCATCCATATTTCGAGATCATTTCAAAGCATTATCCACAAAAAAAAAAAAATCATATCCAAAGATCAACTGGACCACCCCACAAAGAGCAGCAGAAAGTTGATTTTAACCGTTGAAACTTTTGTAGGGCCCACCATAACATATATTTTCCATCCAATCTATTCATAAGATCACAAAGACTTGGATGAAGAGGAAAAACAAATTTCGTAATGATCCAAAACTTCCGTGACCCCTAAAAGGGTTTTAAGGGTAGACGTTCAAAGCAGAATGGTAAAGTCATTTGCTACGATCAGACCTATGGCTATGGATTATAACCGTAGCCATAAATACCCTAATCTGTAGACATAAAAGTCTATCTGGGGTGGTCTCGCCGAACTAGCAGCCCCTGTGCCAGTTGTTGTCTTGTCTAGTGGGGCCACGCCCATCTGGCGGACCCTATGGCTACGGATTATTACTGTAGCCATAAACGGACTACCGTGACAATAGTCGGTGCATTTTTTTATTTTACATGGAGACCTTTATTCTACCTATAATTTTCTCTAACACATATTTATATAAATATGTATATATAAGCATATAAATTTTTTCTCTTTTTTCATTTAACAAGAATATCTTTTAAACTAAAATTAGTTACTTGATGTACCCTATATGATTTTGGGGTAGGAGAAGCTACTTTAACTAACCAATTTGGTTATTTTCCAAGATTCCATCAGGTCGATGGTTGAAAATCCATTTCATTCACTTAGTGGTCAATTTCATTCATTTCATTTACTTCATGATCAATTCCATGCATTTCACGGTCAATCCAGACGATTCCGTTTTGATTCACGGTCATTTCCATGCATTTCACGGTCAATTCCTTTCACTTCACGATCATTTTTATGCATTTAATGGTCATTTCCCTACACTTCACGGTCATTTCCATGCATTTCATGGTCATTCCCAGTGATTCCATTTTGATTCACAGTCATTTCCATGCATTTCACGGTCAATTCCCTTCACTTAACGGTCATTTCCACGCATTTCATGGTCAATTCACTTCACTTCACGGTCATTTCCATGCATTTCACAGTCATTCCCGACGATTCTATGTTGATTCACAGTCATTTCCACGCATTTCACGATCAATTCCCTTCACTTCACGGTCATTTCCACGCATTTCACGGTTAATTCGCTTCACTTCACGGTCATTTCCATTCATTTCATGGTCATTCCCAGCGATTCTGTGTTGATTTACGGTCATTTCCATGCATTTCACGGTCAATTTCCTTCACTTCACGATCATTTCTGTGCATTTCACAGTCATTCCCGGTGATTCCGTGTTGATTCACGGTCATTTCCACGCATTTCATGGTCAATTCCCTTCACTTCATGGTCATTTCCACGCATTTCACGGTCAATTCGCGAAAATGACTGTGAAGTGAAGGGGCATGACCATGAAATGCACCGAAATGACTGTGAATCAACACGGAATAGGCGGGAATGACCGTGGTATGCATGGAAATGACTGAAGTGAGGAAATTGGACCTTGAAATGTGCAGAAATGACCGTGAATCAATACGGAATAGGCGGGAATGACGGTGGTATTCATGGAAATGACAGTGAAGTGAAGGGGATTGGACCTTGAAATGCACAGAAATGACCGTGAAGTGCATGGGCATGACCGTAAAATGTGCCGAAATGACCGTGAATCAACACGGAATAGGTGGGAATGACCGTGGTATGCATGGAAATGACAGTGAAGTGAGGCCATTGGACCTTGAAATGCGCGAAAATGACCGTGAAGTGAGGCCATTGGACCTTGAAATGACCGTGAAGTGAAGGGGCATGACTGTGAAATGCGCCGAAATGACCGTGAATCAATACAAAATAGGCAGGAATGACCGTGGTATGTATGGAAATGACCGTGAAGTGAAGCGAATGGACCATGAAGTGCGCGAAAATGACCATGATGCCCCTTCACTTCACGGTCATTTCAAGGTCCAATCCCCTTTACTTCACGGTCATTTCCGTGCACTTCACGTTCTATTCGCCTCACTTCACAGTCATTTCCATGCATATCACAGTCATTCCCGCCTATTCCGTGTTGATTCACGGTCATTTTGGCGCATTTCACGGTCATTTTCGTGCATTTTAAGGTCCAATCGCCCCACTTCACAGTCATTTCCATGCATACCACGGTCATTCCCGCCTATTCCGTGTTGATTCACTATCATTTCTGCGCATTTCAAGGTCCAATCCCCTTCACTTCACGGTCATTTTCATACATACCACGGTCATTCCCGCCTATTTCGTGTTGATTCACTATCATTTCGACGCATTTTACGGTCATGCCCCTTCACTTCACGGTCATTTCTGCACACTTCACGGTCCATTCGCCTCACTTCACGGTCATTTCTATGCATATCACAGTCATTCTCACCTATTTCATGTTGATTCACGGTCATGCCCTTTCACTTCAGAGTCATTTTCGGGCATTTCAAGGTCTAATCACCTCACTTCATGGTCATTTCCATGCATACCACGGTCATTCCCGCCTATTCCATGTTGATTCACGGTCATTTCGGTGCATTTCACGGTAAAGCCCCTTCACTTCACAATCATTTTCACGCATTTCAAGGTCCAATCCGCTTCACTTCACAGTCATTTCCATGCATACCACGGTCATTCCCGCCTATTCCGTGTTGATTCACGGTCATTTCGACGCATTTCATGGTCATGCCTCTTCACTTCACGGTCATTTTCGCGCACTTCATGGTCCATTCGCCTCACTTCACGGTCTTTTCCATGCATATTAGAGTCATTTCCGCATATTCCATGTTGATTCACGATCATTTTGGTGCATTTCACGGTCATGCCCCTTCACTTTACGGTCATTTTCGCGCATTTCAAGGTCCAATTACCTCACTTAATGGTCATTTCCATTCATACCACGGTCATTCCCGCCTATTCCGTGTTGATTCACAGTCATTTCGGCGCATTTCACGGTCATGCCCCTTCACTTCATAGTCATTTCTGCACATTTTAAGGTCTAATCCCCTTCACTTCACAGTCATTTCCATGCATACCACGATCATTCCTGCCTATTGCATGTTGATTCACGGTCATGCCCCTTTACTTCACGGTCATTTCCATGCATATCACAGTCATTCTCGCCTATTCCGTGTTGATTCACGGTCATTTCAGTGCATTTCACGGTCATGCCCCTTCACTTCACGGTCATTTCTGTGCATTTCAAGGTCCAATCGCCTCACTTCATTGTCATTTTTCATGCATACCACGGTCATTCTTGCCTATTCCGTGTTGATTCACGGTCATTTCGGCACATTTCATGGTCGTGCCCCTTCACTTCACGATCATTTCCGCGAATTGACCGTGAAATGCTTGGAAATGACCGTGAAGTGAAGGGAATTAACCATGAAATGTGTGGAAATAATCGTGAATCAACACAGAATCACCGGGAATGACTGTGACATGCATGGAAATGACCGTGAAGTGAAGCGAATTGACCGTGAAATGCGTGGAAATGACCGTGAAGTGAAGGGAATTGACTGTGAAATGCATGGAAATGACCGTGAAGTGAAGCGAATTGACCATGAAATGCATGGAAATGATCGTGAAGTGAAGGGAAATGACCGTGAAATGCATGGAAATGACTGTGAAGTGAAGCGAATTGACTGTGAAATACGTGGAAATGACCATGAATCAAAATGGAATCGTCGTGAAATGCATGGAAATGACTGTGAAGTGTAGGGAAATGACAGTGAAATGCATAAAAATGATCATGAAGTGAAAGGAATTGACCATGAAATGAATGGAAATGATTGTGAATCAAAACGGAATCGTCGGGATTGACCGTGAAATGCATGGAATTGATCACGAAGGAAATGTAATGAATGAAATTGACCGCTAAGTGAATGAAATGGATTTTCGACAATTGACCTGATGGAATCTTGAAAAATAACCAAATTGGTTGGTTAAAGTAGCTTCTCCTACCCCAAAATCATATAGGGTACATCAAATAACTAATTTTAGTTTAGAAGATATTTTTGTTAAATGAATAAAGAGAAAAAAAAAATTGATATGCTTATATATACATATTTATATAAATATGTGTTAGAGAAAATTATTAGTAGAATAAAGTTCTTTATGTAAAAATAAAAAACAAAAAATGCATAGACTGTCGTCACGATAGTCCGTGTATGGCTACGGTTATAATCTGGAGCCATAAGGGTCGCCAAATGGGTGTGGCTCCGCTAGATCAGCGTGGCCCCGCCAGACAGGCCAACAATTGGCGCGGGGGCCACTAATTCAGCGAGCCCACCCCAGATAGACATATATGGCTATGGATTAGGACATTTATGGCTACAATTATAATCCGTAGCTATAGGTCTGACCTTAGCAAATGACTTCACTATTCTACTTTGAAATTCTATCGTTAAAACCCTTTTAGGAGTCACAGAAGTTTTGAATCATTACGAAATTTGTTTTTCCTCTTCATTCAGGTCTTTGTGATCTTATGAATAGATTGGATGGAAAATATATGTTATGGTGGGCCCTACAAACGGTTAAAATCAATTCTCTGTTGCTCTTTGTGGGGTGGTCCAATTGATCTTTGGATATAATTTTTTTTTTTGTTGGATAATACTCCAAAATGATCTTGAAATATAGATGAACGTTGTTGATATAATAAATACTTAACTGTGGGGCCATGTAACATTGATATCTTTTGAACCGTTCGTACAATTTGGAGTGCGAAGAACTTCAGCGCTCGTCTTCCGATCCGTTGATGGAAAAAGCAGGGGCATTTTCGACCTTTGGCAAGTCGTCCGTACAGCTGGGGCTTATTCTTGTAAGCTTAAATGAGGTGGACTTCGTCTCGTAAATGGGCCATAAATGAGTCGTACAGTCGTAAATTTCTCAAAGAAAAATATTGGCCTATCAGCCGTCATGCGTGACCATTGATGCTCCACCGCTCTGAGAGCGCTATAAGTTATACTGCTTCTGGTTGCACCAACGGTTGATCTGAACTGTCCAATGAGTCCAGAACACATTTATCAGACAACCATGCAAAAATCGAGGTCATCAGGTAATCAAATCCGTCCTTGATTTGGCCAAATTTTCTATACCTTTCCTTTTTCCCAGAGATGGATGGAATGGCTACTGTTTCTTAATGAAAGTGATACTTTTGAATAATAAGCAATCCATTATGGTACCTAAAAATTGGACGGATCAAATTGTTGATTGGACCCATTTTTGTGTAAATGATCTTGGCCGTCCATACTAAATAGAGATAGTTAATATTTATCAGATTGGTGTGATTTTCCATGGTTGCCCACATGTGTGCCTTGGACCTGATGAACAGTATAGATCAATGGATTGGATAATCCAAGTGTGCCAATACAACTAACCGCCAATTAGAGCACTGTAACTTAAGTGCTCTAAGAGCACCGGAGACTCAATAGATACATGCAAATATAACTAATTCCTTAATGAAGAGAAACTTACGACTGCGCCCACCTTTCATCGAGTGATTTTTTTGAAGCAATACAAACTTAGAGTACCTACTTAGATCTCCTCGTACGGAGTCAAAATTTTAGGATGAAAATATCCCTCCTTCCACGGCTATGGCTTTTCCTCTCCTATTTTCACAGCTTGCTTTTCCTCTCCCTTTCCACTTTTGCTTTCACTGTCATTGCTTTCACTCCCTTTACTGTGTTTCCGGTAGAAAGACTCAAAAAATCTTTTTTTGTGGGCCCCCTCTCATTAGCATTTTGTCTTCTGCTGAAACTGATCGATCTAGTGAAGAAAGCATGCAGCACAGGTATATTTTAAACTTAGTTGGGCCCACATAGAATGTATGTAGTTTCTTTTTATTTTTATACTAGATGAAAAGGTTTTATACGGTCCAGCTCATGGGAACTCCCCATAAGGTCGAGTTGTGTGGGCCCCACCATGATGTATGTCGAACATCAATACCGTGAACTCGATGGGTCCCCTTTAAATTATGGGATAGCGGAAAAATCAGCCTTATACGGAACTCAGGTGGGCCATACCATCTAAAATCATGTGAAGGCATGCCTAAAACATATAAAATTACTTGGTGGGGCCCACTTGAAATTTGGATTTGTCTGAAACTTGGTCTGACCCCTCATCCAAGTGGGACACACATTATGGATGGGTTGGATTTATGAAACACCTCTCGGTGGGCCCAAAAGATAAATATGAATGTTTTAATGGAAGGTAACCCCTCTCAAGTTTTATACGTGGTGTGGCCTACAAAAGTCACGGATTAACTTGATTTTTAAGCTCTAGGCCCACCATAGAATGGTGCATCTGACTGATGGGGAAGATGTTTGACATACTTCATGATAGCGCCCACACAACTCAACCTCATGGGTAGTTCACATGAGCTCGACCATATAGAACCTTTTCCCACACACATGTATATATATATATATATATACACATGACACATGTGCACCACCATCACTTGGATGAGGGTTCAGACAAAGTTTCAGATGCATGAAAATTTCAGGTGGGGCTCACTAAGTGCTTTTATATGTTTTAATGGTGTCTTCACATGATTTTAGATGGTATGGCCCACCTGTGTTCCATATACGGCTGATTTTTGGGATATCCCATAATTTAAAGGGAACCCATCAAATGTACGGTGTTGATGGTCGACACGCATCACGGTAGGGCCCACACAGCTCGACCTCATGGGAGCTTATCGTGAGGTCGAGCGCATAGTACCTTTTTCCATATATATATATATATATATATATATATATATATATATATATTATAAGGGGTTGAACCCCAAATTGAAGCATATCAAAAGATCAAGTGGACTATACCACGGGAAACAGTGGGCATAATGATTTTCTAGTTTTTCCAGCTGATTTTTCAGTTTGCCCCGTTGATTTTCTAGTCTGCCCCGCTGATTTTCTAGTCTGCCCTGCTGATCTTCTAGTTTGCCCCGCTAATCTCCCAGTTTCCCCCGCTGACCTTTCAGTTTGTCCCATTGATCTCCTAGTTTGCCCCGCTAATTTCTTAGTTTGCTCCGCTGATTTTCTAGTTTTCCCCTCTGACCTTCTAGTTTGCCCCGCTGATCTCCTAGTTTGCCCCGCTGATCTTCCAGTTTGCCCCGCTGATCTCTTAATTTTCCCCACTGATCTTCCAATTTGCCCCGCTGATCTTCCTGTTTGCCCCGCTAATCTTTCATGTTTTTCCTACTGATCTTAATATCTCCCCCGCTGATCTTTCATGTTTGTCCTGCTGAATGTCTAGGTTCCCTCCCTCAATGCCTAGGTTCCCTTCCACATATGGGGTTTTGGTGTATACATATTGCAATGAAAACAGAGGGGTATTACATAATCCGATGAACATAATATATTACAAATAAAACATCATTGTGGGGCGTAGCAAGCGTAATCGGATTGTGAACTGAGTTAGTCAGTACGTTCCCATTATACAAGTAAACTCAGTTGGGCCCACATTGAATGTATGTAGTATATCCACGCCATTCATTCATTTCTCCATTTATTTTAAGGGGTTTAGCCCGGGTTAGGTTTAAGTTTAGGTATATGCTTAGGTTATAGGTTATAGGTTATATGTTTAGGTTAAGGTTTAGGGATTCGGGTTCGGGTTCGGGTTCGGGTTTGGGTTTGGGTTTGGGTTTAGGTTATAGGTTTTGGTTTAGATTATAGGTTTAGGTTTAGGTTTAGATTTAGGTTATGGGTTTTGGGATTTGAGAATAGGTTTAGGTTATAAGTATAGGTTTAGGTTGGGTAATAGGTTTAGGTGTAGGTTTAGGTTATAGGTTTTGGGATTTAAGAATAGGTTTAGGTTGGGTTATAGGTTAAGGTTTAAGTTTAGGTTATAGGTTTTGGGATTTGAGAGTTTAGGTTAGGTTTAGGTAGGGTAATAGATTAAGGTTTAGGTTTAGGTTATAGGTTTTGGAATTTGAAAATAGGTTTAGTTTGGGTTATAAGTTAAGGTTTAGGTTTAGGTTATAGGTTTTGGGATTTGAGAATAGGTTTAGCATATAAGTTTAGGTTTAGGTTGGATAATAGGTTAAGGTTTAGGTTTAGGTTATAGGATTTGGGATTTGAGAATAGGTTTGGGTTGGGTTATAGGTTAAGGTTTAGGTTTAAGTTTTAGGTTTTGGGATTTGAGAATAGGTTTAGGTTATAAGTTTAGGTTTAGGTTAGGTAATAGGTTAAGGTTTAGGTTTAGGTTATAGGTTTTAGGATTTGAAAATAGATTTAGGTTGGGTTATAGGTTAAGGTTTAAGTTTAGGTTATAGGTTTTGGGATTTGAGAATAGGTTTAGGATATAAGTTTAGGTTTAGGTTGTGTAATAGGTTAAGGTTTAGGTTTAGGTTATAGGTTTTGAGATTTGAGACTAGGTTTAGGTTATAGATTTTGGGATTTGAGAATAGGTTTAAGTTATAAGTTTAGGTTTAGGTTATAAGTTTAGGTTGGGTTATAAGTTCAGAACTGGAATCAGTCGATCATATTTTTATTCACTGTGCCATGGCCGAGTCTGATTGGAATTGCTTCTAAGGAAGGTTTGAAATCAGCTAGATCTTCAATGCCTCATGTAGGGATTGATTTTCTTTGGGATCCTATGGAGGATTTGGAGAGAGAGGAACAATAAGATCTTCTAGTTTGCCCCGCTAATCTTTCATATTTTCTTTGTTGATCTTAATGTCTCCTCCGCTAATCTTTCATGTTTGTCCTGTTCAATTTTATGTTTGTCCCACTGAATGTCTAGGTTCTCTCCCTCAATGTCTAGGTTCCCTTCCAAATATGGGGTTTTGGTGTATACATATTATGATGAAAACGGAGAGATATTACATAATTCAATGAACATGATATATTATAAATAAAACATCATTGTGGGGCGTAGCAAGTGTAATCAGATTGCATACTGAGTTAGTCAGTACGCTCTCATTGTACAAGTAAACTCAGTCGAGCCCACATTGAATGTATGTAGTATATCCACGCCGTTCATCCATTTTTCCATTTATTTTAAGGGGTTTAGCTCACAAATTTCAAATTGAAGCATATCAAAAGATCAAGTGGATCATACCATGGGAAACAGTGGGCATAGTGATCTCCACCGCTGAAACCATAGTCAGCCTAACAATGATGTTTATTTGTTATCAAACATATTCATAAGATCATACAGATATGGATTAATAGAAAACACAATTATAGATCCAAAACTAGAAAATGACCCTCAAGAAATGATCAACCTTAGAAGTTCAATTCAAAATTTCATGTGGTGTGGTCCATTTGAACATTAGATATGTTTAGATTTTTCGCCTCAAGCTATGAAATTATTTATTTTCTCCTGCTGATTTTTCAGTTTGCCCTGCTAATTTTCTAGTTTGCCCAGGTGATTTCTTAGTTTGCCCCGCTAGTCTGTCGTGTTTTCCCTGTTGATCTTAATGTCTCCCCCTCTAATCTTTCATATTGATGGTTTGTCCCGTTTAATTTCCAGCATTGTACACTTGGCACACTTTAACTCAGATTAAAATGACGAAATTATGGAACCGACTATTGCTGAGTCATGGTCCTAAAACCTGATTTGTTGAACAATCCTAATCTCTGATGTTTGGACCATGCAATTAATTAAGTAATTTTAAGTGCCTGCGTGGTTGAAAGAGAGAAACCATGTATATTCACTACCAGAAAAATGGGTAAAGGCTACGGATTTAATCCGTAGCCATAGACCTATGGCTATAGATTAAATCCATAGCACGACCGTCATCGTAGGTGCCGAAGCAATAGGTCAAAAACCTATGGCTACGGATTTAATCTGTAGCCATGTATTGGAATAGCTACGAATATAATCCGTAACAAATATTTCTATAGCCAAAAGCACCTACAACTAGGAATATTATTGGTAGACAAAAGTAGTGTTGGATCCATAGCAATATACCAATTCTATATTAATGACTACAGTTGTTAAATTAATAGCTACGGTTAATATCCGTAGCTATTGACTACATTAAAAAAAATTTTACAACCATTCATTCGTGCATTCAATTACGACCTGCATAATCATTCGGTCAAAATTACAATCATTTATTCATTCAATTACCACCTGCATAATCATTCATTCATTCAATTACAATCATTCATTCATTCATTCAATTACAATCATTCATTCAATTACAATCATTCATTCATTCATTCAATTATAATCCTTCATTCATTCAATTACAATCCTTCATTTAAATAATGTTGAAAATACAAAACTTGGTGAGTCTGTGCGCACTTGCATATGGCCAGGTACATCCTTCATCCTAGCCTTTGGCTTTAAGGGAGAAATTTGCTCAACTTCACCCTGAAAAAAGACAAAGTGAAAGAAGTGCATCATGTATGACCATTTTCTTTTTTTTTTCCCTTAATGAATTAATAAAAACTCAAAGAGGAATGAAATTGACACAAAAAAAAATGAAAGTTTCTTGATGCAGTTGATGCCCTGTTGTAAAAGATCATAAAGTATCATACCCACTGACTTGAAGAGAGAAATATTAGATGATTGATGTGCTTATAAATGAAATCAAACCATGCTTGACGGCATCTAGCAGCTTCCTAGCGAACGGGCCTCTTTGGATCGTCGAGAGCCTTTGATATAGCTTGTAGTACCTGCAAAAGGGTTTTTCAAATATGTATTACATAAGAAGTTGTTGCAATCAGCTGACATGAGGCATCGACTATCATAAACCGTCCAACAAAATGCACATAGGGGAATTCATGTCGTTGAGTTTACAATTGTAAAGGGAAACCAACCTGCGGTCTCATGGGATAAATCATCACATGGGATAGCCCTGACATGGCTACAACGCATTGAATTGCTGTTTAGTGCTGTCTATCCGAGAACATTCTAACCCAATGATAGCATTTAATTGTATATCCAACAACATTCTAACCCAAACTCTAGCACGAATATCAAACCTCTCGTCAAACAGATTGGCTAATCTCCAAGCATAGGATCCATTGTAAAACCACCTGTTGCATCAAGCAAATCAGTTATAATTACTAGCCAATTTTCTTTTTTCCTTTTCACTATTCCACAAAATGGGTTTTTACAATGTGTTTCAAGCATCTCAATGAAACACATTACAATCTTCTAAAATGAATACATCTTCCTGTCTTCTTGGCATTCCTCTGAGAAACCAAGTATTCTCACAGAAGTTATTTACAGACTGGTTAATAGGAGATCATTGCAAAAGAGAATATTGACGAGTTCAGTTTAATCAAGAGAATATAAAAGGTTTTAAGATGTTTCCTAATTGTCATGACTCATGATGCATGAGTATCCATCAAGTTGCAGTTAAGTTTAACACAAGTCCAACTTGAAAGTAATATATTGCAATTTTGTTCCCTCTGAGTCCAAGATACTCAGAATGAAGAACCAATCCGCCTTGCAATTGGGGTGAGAGTGTGAGGCAAGAACTGCATCAGGCAGGATCCTATTTCCCCATTTTTCTACTCCATATAGCAAGTGAGATAGGAACAACACTGAAAGCTATTATTATTCCACCTGTAATTATGGAGGAGTGCATCCAGTTAACTGCAAATCAAGAAATTCCAAACAAACTCCTAATCTAGGCAATACAATTGCATGGGATTCAAAGAAATAGAGAAACATAAACAAAAAAATAGTTTTACCAACAATATACCTTCAAATATAGAGTGGAAATTGATATATATATATATATATATATATATATGCACCAATAACAGGAAAATTAGACAGCCATGCAAGAAAGACTCACCTTCTCCAGAGCTTCCATGTGTTGTTTCAGATTGTCCTCCGATGCCACCTCCTTATGAATTACAATGATTGTTTCAAAACTGGTTTTGACAAGCAATACAGAAAAATCAATATATGGTGTCCCATGGTGATTGATATTAAAGATGCAACTACATGGATGGTTTAGTGTTGTCTATAGTTGTAATGTGAATGTTTTGTATTAAGATCCCGCATGGAGCATTTATATGAAGTGATCTTACCCCTATCAATACAAGTAAGACTAATGGTTCAACAATCCAAACCATTGACATGATGGTCTCAACCATGGGTTACACATGCACCAAAAACCCACCATGTTGGAAGATAAATGTATCCTGAATGTGGATCTTTGCTGTATTTTCTTTACTAGCTGTATATTGTATCAGTTCATAGTAGCATAAATTGGGAAAATGTACTAAAATAAAGGCATGCATTAAATCAGTTCAAGAGTTTTTTTAAAAAAGATATAAAGAGCATAATAGTGACACAAGATAACAAGAAAAGATATAAAAATACATTTAGATCCCAAGAATAGTTCATTTTGATTGATGCATGATGACTAAATTTTAGTCATGATAGAATTGATTAACTAAAGCATTTGGTGAGAATTTCATTCAAAATGATGCAATACCCAAGCATGTCCTTGGCTCCTAATACCAAATTGGCTAAGAAGGAAACAACAGTAAGCCTTCCAATGTGCAAAATTACCTAATGCCAAATGGCATGAAAATACTCCTAGAGAGTAGAATTTATTTATTTTTTTTCATTTTCAGCAACATTAAGCCTTCCAAAAAACCACTCCATACTAAATGGCAAGTAAATGTGCTCCATCAAACATCCAAATCCAAATCAGACAAAGGCATCCAATACAAGGCATCATCCAAAAAATCACAGAGAGAGAGAGAGAGAGAGAGAGATTTAAGAACGCAAAAGATCCTTGACAGAAAAAATACAATGCACTGGGAGGAATGTATGTCTACACTATTATATTTACAACCAGAAAATAAGTGAGGAAGCAAATATAGTATAAGCATATTGTATTGGTATAGAATCCAAAGTTAGTTTTCCAAAGGCACACCTTTACATTTTCCACTTGTTTTATACTTCCAACAACATCAGTTTTCAGGACCATACCACGAACAATTGAACAGTTATGAAGACCTCCTCCAAGAAGCTTTACGACATGAACATTATCTACATTAAGGTTGACTGGGTTCTTGGGGCAGACCTAGATGCATGCCTGTAACATAAAAGAAGCCCAGCTTTTGAATTTTTGTCAAAACCAAGGGACCAAGGGAATCCTTTTTAAAACAAAATCACAAATTTAAAAATTAAAAATAAAATTTTTTTTTAGGTAAAATAAAGTATATATCCCCATCCCCTTAGAACATGTAGACAGATGAAACTCTGGATAAAAAAACAGCCACTTAGCCAATAGAGACTAGTAGCATCTGAACCAAACAAGAACAAAAACCCAAAAAAAAAAACAAAAAAAAAAAAGACAAAATTGACACCAACTTACCTACTACTTGAATCTCTCCATTGCCAATCAGACGCCCCAGAGCTTGTTCTCGAATTCAGAAAGAGGTGTCATCTGCTCCTTCAGACCCTTCCTCTTTCGAATATCAGCCACCAATTGCCCCGCCTGCGATCCCGCCTCCATTGGATCAGACGACATCATGTCCCAGTGATCAAACACGCACTGTGGGAAGGCCTGTCCAAATGTTATTGCCCTCAAAGTCCCTCAGAAACCAAACGACTCAATGACAGGTAGGTACGCCTTGATGTTGTAGAGCGGCGTGCCAGGCCTCTGCATTTCCTCAAAGACATGACCACGCTTCTGGTTCAGGACACCATAGATGCCAGCGAGCGCTTGTTCAGGTGCCTGTATCTCCACCAAATAGACAGGCTCCAAAAGCCTGGGTTTCACAATCAGCTGGGAGGCATATATGACCCTTCTTGTTGTCGGGATGATCTGTCCACAGCCCCTGTGGATTGCATCAGCATGAAGAACAATGTCACGGACCTCAAAGCATATGCCCCGCATGTTTTCTTCAGCCAATGCTCCTTCCTTTGATGCCCATTGGAACCCAGCCACAACAGAATCCTTGATTTCATTCAGGTACTGAACTCCCTTGCACATGTCAACAACCATATTTAGGCCAGTAGTTTCAGGTCCAAAACACCAGGTCTTCTTGGCAAGATCCTTGTCCCACTCGAACTCTTCAGATAGGATCTTTGAGCGGGCTTTTGGGTCATCCCTAGGGCCGATACACCCCTCATCAATGGCTTTAGCAAGCCCATCTTCCAAGGGACGGGCCTCTGTGTAGAGACGATTGTCCTTGTTAGGGGACTTGCTCATTACAGTCCTGACTGACTTCTATACAAAAGATAAATTATCTCTACACAGATGCTCCTGTACAAAAGATAAAATAATGACAATTAGAGTTAGTGAGGATGTTGATTGGATAGTATTGAAGGTTTACATACCAAATCATATAGTATATAGATGAGTCGAATTGCCAATGAGTCAGAAAGGCCCATTGTTTGGTTCTCCAGAAACTGATTGAAGGTTGATTGCCCACATGGTGAGATTTTGTTGGTTGGGCTACTCTAACCACCATGTTGTGAGTTTTGTTGGTTGAATGCAGACCATTGTTCTAATTGTTACTTTTGCAGGCCAATCTGATCAGGCCAAAGATTGCAAATGCCTAGCCCACCAGATTGCGTAGGTTGACAAAGTTGATTCCATTTCACCGATTTACTGGATCTAGCATTTTAATCACCCCAGATGAAGTTTCTAATAATAACGTCTACCATGTCCAAGAGCCTTTAGGGAATAGAGATAAATAATTAATAAGGTCATATTATAAGAAACATAACAAGATATTCTGGAAGTGTGTGAGAATGCCAAGTAACGATGTCATTAACTTTGCTTTAAAACTAACAGAAATCGATGTCACAATGAATTCAAATTTCAAAAACAGATTTTTGATTAGAACAGATAGTCATTTCAAAAACAGAATTTTGATTGGAACAGATAGTAAGTCATTATGTTTTGGACTCTTTACAAGTAAATGGAATTCAATAAAACATCAACCCATTTTCAAATGAATGATGCTCATTAATTTGAAATTGCAGATGATCACTCCTCAATCTCTACTCATGCAAATGATCTCTTCAACAGTTCTCTTTTGGAAAAAGCAGATTCCTGGATTCTAAATTTAGATTGAACAGAACAAATTAAATACCATCGTCACTAAACTCAGCTTGACTCAACATACGTTCTAGGTGAGTCAAGTTTTAAGTTCTTACATTAAGTTTTGTAGACAAGCCTTTAAACCAATCTCCTACAAACCTGAAACCAAAAGTAGACCCATTTATCCATGGTCATTAAAACATCCAAATCTAACAATAATATGAAGTGTGCATCATCCAATTGGAAAAAAAAAAAAAAAGCAATCCCCTAATGAAAAGCAAAATCCAATCAGTGAGTTGACTGAGAATCCAAAGTCAACAAATAAAAAAAGGGACAAGAAAAAAAGAGAAAAAGAACTTCTTTCGCAAGGAATCCTTGCATCCAAATATAAAACGAAAATTTAAAAAACAATAAGAAGAAGAAGATCAAAATCAGTATTAAAACACCAAATCAAATAAAAAAAAAGGATTTTATTGGAAATTTCTTCATCCAAATCAAAAAGAAAAAATAACCCAATTGGATAGGTTAATTAGATGCAGAGATTGGATAGGTTAATTAGATGTCACACAAATGGTGGGATGGGCCTCATGCCACACAGAGACTAAATAGATGTTACAAAAATGTTTTAGGAATGCTAATTTTATCTATGAATGCTTAATTTTTGAATCTTCCTTGAAAAAGTGGTAAAACTTACAAGCATGGAGGACAAACTGCTACATTGCTTCCTAACTGGAGAGCTCGGATTGAGGTCAATTACTCAGCATGCAAAGCTGCAAGAAGAAAATTTTCCAGCCAAAAATTCAAATGCATGTTACATACTACGCTGGTAATTGGATACATGTTGCCAAAAGAAAATGTATTGGTAAAAGAAGCAAAAAATCCAAATGGTAGGGATTGTAGCTGTATGTTTTGTACAAATAGACTAGTAGAGGCAGGAGCAGAACTTACATCTAGGAGGAAAAACCACCATCAGGTTAGAAAAATCTTGTTGTATGGAAGTGCGTGCTACACATACTCCCCTAGTGACTTTTGAACCTGGGCTTGAACCTTGTCTAACATCTCTCATATTTGAACTTTCGGAACTCCCATGCTGCAAATCTAAGCTACTGGAAGACTAGTGGTCAAACTGTAAGAGTCGGATCTGCAATTAGCTGATGGGCCAAATAGATCTCGACTGATGCCAATCTAACACCTTTATAACGCCCATGGTCCACCATGACTTGCTGGTGATCAGTTCTATTTAGATTCCCTAGGACCATTTGTTGGTGATCAGTTCTATTTAGATTGAAACCCACTCCACTGCTCAAAACTCAACAGTCAAAATTTCTAACAACACAAATAATAAAAGCACTTACACATCAGATTTATAGAAATCTTACTAATAGTTTTTAGCTTCATGATTGATTTGAAATGGGATTAGTCAACAATTATTCATGGGATGCCTATAGAATTCGATTTGTTGATATCACTTTGCAAAATAAGTCCATTCAATTCAGGGCATTATTATTTCTTCTTCTTTTTCTTTTTCTTTTTTTTCTTTTTTTCTTTTTTTTTTTTTTCAACTTCAATTTGTTCAATTCATGAATCCAACTCATCTAGTCCACAGTTACATGTTTCTTGTTTGAAATCTTCCAAGCCTAACTACATCCCACCAAATGTGCTTATATGCATGAATTGGAAACAGTCATAATTTCTTGTTAGTTAGGACTTAGCAGCTCCAAACCAACAAGCAAATTCTGACGAATACAAGAGCATGGAATTCATTTCAGTTGTCTTAGTTTTCTCGTTTGTTGCAAATGGGGTAAGCTAGTTGAGTCTTTTTTTTTCCCAAGATTGGTAAGCCAGTTGAGTATGGAAAGACCATGTTTAAGAAAGATTGAAATAACATAAATCGCACACACCAGGCCGCATTTGGATGCTCAATTGAATTGAAATCATTCAATTCAATGAAATTGAAATGACCGTCATTGGAATAACCCCTTTCCATCCACAATGAAGATCCAGCCCCAAATAGCAATTCAGATTATTTCAAGCCGAACTCAAACCACATGGAATTGCATTTAAGGGCCGACCATCACAATGTATTGAAACAGTCTACCTCCATTTTAGTCATTTCCTCTATGTTTAACTGAATTTTCACAACCAATTGCAACTAAGCATCCAAATTGGAAATCCACAAATTACTAAAATTCAGGGTCTACATTCAAATCCATAAGCCCTAAAATCCCCAAATCCCTAAATGAGGGTCCACATTCAAATTGGAAATCCACAAATTACTAAATCCCCAAATTCGTAAATCAACATTGAGATTGAGAGACATTGAGAGAGAGAAATACCTCGCGTTCGTGAATCTAATTCAATCGAGCTTCAAAGAGAGAGAGAAGAGGAGGTCGTGATTGAGAGAGGAATGAAGGTGGTGCATGGATAGGGAGGGCCTTGGACCACCTCTTGACCGAACGAGGATGGGCAGGGAGAGAGATGGGGAGTCGAGGATGGGGCTGTTTTTGTCGGGAGTCAAGATGGAGAGAGATGGGGAGTTGAGATGGGGAGTCGAGATGGAGAGAGAGAGAGAGAGAGAGAGAGAGAGAGAGAAGACGGAGAGAAAGGAGCGAAAGGGTTATGTTTGTGGGCGCTGGAATGAAAGGTGGGCGCGAGAATGAAATTAGATTTTTTTTTTTTTTTGTGCACGAGGACGCCCACTTGAGACGGATGGTGATGTGTTAGGGGTTACGTGTGGCACACCATAATTTATGTCATTTATTGTGGCATTCATTAAATTAAAATAATTTTTTAGGGCTTTATTCCAAAAAATTTGGCAAATAGAAGGCTTACATGCACCACGCTAGAAATCAACGAAAGTCACCTAATCTCCATTGTTTCTCATGATGTGGTCCACTTGAGCTTTCAATTTACCTACTTTTTAGGACTAATGCATTAAAATGAATATCAAAATGGATGGACGGCTTAGATTAAATATAAAAATTGTGGGGGGCCCCATAGAACTTCTAATGGATGTGGCTTTGTCGTGGTGGTTATGGTTATTTAGTTACGAAGTAAATCCGAAGTAATATAGCTAGGGTTTATATCCGTAGCTAAAGCCTCCCATAATCTGTAGCGTTTGCTCATTTTTTTGGCAGTGATTCTTCCTATGTTGGTGTGACACTAATATGATCACCAATCACCACCAACAATTGATGCAGTAGTAGTGGGTTTACTGTAATATATTTCCAATGACATTCTCCGAACTTGTCATGCATACATACACCACATGTGCCAACGTACATCACAGAGTCACTAAGAAATTGCTGAGGAGTCTGGCTCAGTTCAGACTCAACTCATCGAGCTGACTCGCCTACTCAGTCAACACAACACAACTCACTCGACTTGGCATGTTTCAACAGTTCAAACTTTTAGAGCAAATTGTTAATTGTCCTACAATTCATTTTCTATAGGCTACATAGAACGAAAGAGTAGATTGAATAATATCTTCTGCAAGATGTTGGATCCGCTGCAGATCTTAAAATGATTTTAAATGTAATCCAAGCTTTCACCTTGGATTTCAAATCCCCGGTGCCAAATAACCCCTGATGGCATTTATATATTTTTGAGACTTTGGTGAAGTTTAAAATAAACAATACTCGTTCAGCGATTTGACTAACTATTCCTAGAGTGAAAATAAACTAATCACCTACTAAATTCATAATTAGGATGACCATTTAATACAATCAATTATATAATAAGATCTTAATGGACCATCACATATTCTATAGTTATTCCTCTCGATTTGTCTTCTTCTTCTTCTCCTTTTTTTTTTCTCTCTGTTTTTTTTTAAAAAAATGCTTATGCACAAAGAGAGTTTCTGTAAAACGGATGAATCAAGAAGAGAACATGATTGTAGTGCTACAATACAACCAATAGTTTATTAGTGAAATTAAATAAAGAAAAAAGAAAAAAAAAACAAAACATTACTGTGTAAGGAAAATTCCTTTGGAACACCTCCATAGTAGGTGATTAGGGAGATTAAAGTCTTATTTAGGTACGTTTTTCTTGGCTAGTTGCTAAAAAATACAAGCAATAAAACAAGCCTAAAATTTATTCACCCTCGTATCGATCTCTAATGCTATAATATAACTCCAACTTCTCCACCCTAATAAAATTTCAGATACTCCAAAAAAGGATGAAATTTATTAATCTTCGTATCGATCCCTAGTGGGGATGGCTAACATGGAGGGTGTGTACTGACACAGGTGTGTACAACAAGCTAACCCAAAAAAAAAAAAAAAACTACAAAAAATAATATTACGAATATGTCTAAAATTGCCTGGCTTGAAAATTGGTGGCCAATACGGCCTTAATATAGTCAACCCCATATTGGTTAAGGGCTAACACACCAACAAAAGGCTACTTTTTTTTTTTTTTTTTTTACTTTTCTTTTTAGCTCATTTTAAACCTTAGAGGAACTTTAGTATTCCATTTTCAACTAATTCTAGGTCCATTTGGAGACCAAAACACAATATTTGAGTTGGATTTAACAAATCAAAGAGTGGAGTGGATGGGAAAAAATTTGGAGTAAGAGGTAAATCATCACTTCTTTTTTTCATTTTTCTTTTTTTTGTTGTACTTCGATGCAGTCCAATCATGCTTGATTTGTGTTTGATTATGGCCTATTTGGTTGAGTTTCTCAATTCTTCACATTTTTTTACCATTTTGTTGATTCTTGACCAATTAGAATTCCGCACATTAAATAGATACATTATGAATTTTTACAAAGTAGAAGAGCACACTCATCAGTGAAATAACCAGGGAAAAATTTCCTCCCAATCCATCGTGGTCTTGGATAAATTAGTATTACATTACATGCATACAATTACTTATGATAGTATGTTATTCATTACATTACATTCACAATGTTTGTGATTGTAATCTAATCATAGATATCTTAAGTCCAGATAATCTGAGGTTATTGTTATGATGTTTGATTAAAAACTTAAAATGTGTATCGAAAAACCATTACACATTATGAGGTTATTGTTGTGATGTTCTAATGCTTTGTTTCTTTGTTTCTTTTATTTATTTATTTATGTTTGCATCGGGTGTGAAGAAGAAAGTTGATAAAGTAATAGTACTTGTGGGGAAAAGAAAGGAGAAAATGACCATAGACCTATGGCTATGGATTATAACCGTAGCCATAGATTATCAATATATCGACAATAGTTCGATAATATCAAAGATGAATGTCAAATTGTCCAGCAACAAAACTTGAAAAATGGATGAATTTTTGATATTATCGAGATATGTTCGATAGTATCGAGCATAAGTCATCGATAATATTGAGATATGATCGATTGTATTGAGCATAAGTCATCGATAATATTAAGATATGTTCGATAGGGGTTATAGAAGCTTTGGCTACGGTTATAATCCGTAGCTATAGTGTATCAAAAATTGTCAATTTTTTAGACAAACTCGCTGAATAGTTCTGGACCTTTTCGATAATATCGACAGTCCTTCGATATATTGAAGCTGCGATTAAGGCTATGATTATAATCCATAGCTATAGGGTCCCACTGACAGCAACTCACTAGTTCCTTTTATACACACACACACACACACACACACACATACACACATACAGGGAGAACTTTTTCTCCCTTACATTTTTCTCTAATACATAATTATGTAAATATGTATATATAAGTATATAAAAATATTTTCTTATCTTTTAATTCATTTTTTTGTCCATGTATTTAACAAGCATATCTCCTAAATTAAAATGATTTTTACTTATTTATTTACACACGCACACACACACCCACACACTCACACTAGTGGAATTTCACCACCTGTGGATACTCGAACGCTTGACCGGGTGTTGAAACTCCTAGTAGTCTACCACCCAAGCGGGGCAAACTAGAAAAACAGTGTAGCAAACTGAAATATGAGCGGGGTAAACTAGAAAAATTGCGAGGCAAACTAAAATACGAGCGGGGCAAACTAGATAAACAGTGGAGCAAACAGAAATATGAGCGGGGCAAACTAGAAAAACAGCGAGATAAACTGAAATATGAGCGGGGCAAACTAGAAAAACAGCGAGCAAATTGAAATATGAGCAGGCCAAACTAGAAAATCAGCAGGACAAACTGAAATATGAGTGAGGCAAACTAGAAAAACAGCGGGACAAAGTGAAATATGAGTGGGGCAAATAAGAAAAACACTGGGTTGGGGTAAACTACAAAAAATAAGTCCTATATTGAAATATAATAAACTAATGTAATAATGAAAATATTAGCACGTATACACCCTACTAACCCAATCAACCCGTCGAGCCCTCTTGGGTTAGGCTTGGGTTGAGAATTCCCAACCCAAGATTGGGGTGTGTTGGGTCAAGGTTTAGGTATAGGAACCTTAGGTTGGGTTAGGGTTGAGCACCAACCTGAACCAACCCGCCCAACTTTCAGCCCTAATTTCATGTTTGCCCTACTCAATTTCATATTTTCACCGCTGAATTTCTAGTTTTCCCCGCTCAATTTCATGTTTTGCCTTGCTCAATTTCATGTTTGCCCTGCTGAATTTCTAGTTTGACCGCGAAGTGATTGAAATTGACCACGAACTGAATGAAATGGATTTTCGACCAATGACCCGATGGAATCTTGGAAAATAACTAGGTTGACCAATGACCCGAAAATATTATCTTCTCCTACCCCAAAATCATATGTGGTAAGTTAAGTAAATCATTCTAGTTTAGGAGATATGCTTGTTAAATAAATAGATAAAGAAATGAATTAAAAGATAGAAAAATATTTTCGGGGTTTGCCCTGTTAATTTAGCCAACCAACCTAGTTATTTTCCAAGATTCCATCGGGTCGATGGTCGAAAATCCATTTCGTTCAGTTCGTGGTCAATTTTAATTACTTCGTGGTCAAACTGGAAATTCAGTGGGGCAAACATGAAATTGAGCGGGGAAAACTAGAAATTCAACAGGGAAAACATAAAATTGAGTAGGGCAAACATGAAATTAGGGCTAAAAGTCGGGCGGGTTGGTTCGGGTTGGTGCTCAACCCTAACCCAACCCAAGGTTCCTATACATAAACCTTGACCCAACCCAACCCAATCTTGGGTGGGGAATTCTCAACCCTAGCCCAACCCAGGAGGGCTCGATGGGTTGATTGGGTTGGTCGAGTGTATACGTGCTAATATTTTCGTTATTACATTAGTTTATTATATTTCAATATAGGACTTTTTTTTTGTAGTTTGCCTCAACCCGCTGTTTTTCTTATTTGCCCCCCTCATATTTCAGTTTGCCCCATTATTTTTCTAGTTTTCTTTGCTCATATTTCAGTTTTTTCTGCTGTTTTTCTAGTTTGCCCTGCTCATATTTCAATTTTTCTCACTATTTTTGTAGTTTACCCCACTCATATTTCAGTTTGCCCCGCTCATATTTCAGTTTGCCACGTTGTTTTTCTAGTTTGCCCCACTATTTTTCTAGTTTGTCCTGCTCATATTTCAGTTTGTCCCACTGTTTTTCTAGTTTGCCCCGCTCATATTTCAATTTACCTCGCTGTTTTTCTAGTTTACCCCGCTCATATTTCAGTTTACCCCACTGTTTTTCTAGTTTACCCCGCTCATATTTCAGTTTGTTCCATTATTTTTCTAGTTTGCCCCGCTATTTTTCTTGTTTGCTCCACTCATATTTTAGTTTGCCACACTGTTTTTCTAGTTTACCCTACTCATATTTCAGTTTACCCCGCTATTTTTCTAGTTTGTCCCGCTTATATTTCAGTTTGCCCCACTATTTTTCTAGTTTGCCCCGCTCATTTTCATATTTGCCCCGCTCGGGTGGTAGACTATTAGGAGTTTCAACACCCGATCAAGTGTTCGAGTATCCATGGGTGGTGAAATTTCACTAGTGTGAGTGTGTGTGTATATAAAAAAAAAATTCATTTTAATTTAGGAGATATGCTTGTTAAATACATAGACAAAAAAATGAATTAAAAGATAAGAAAATATTTTTATATATTTATATATACATATTTACATAATTATGTACTAGATTAAAATGTAAGGGAGAAATTCTCCCTGTATATTAAAATAATAAAAAAATAAATAAAAACACTAGTGAGTTAGGGTCAGTGGGACCCTATAGCTACGGATTAAAACCGTAGCCTTAACCGTAGCTTCGATATATCGCAAGCTTGTTGATATTATCGAAAAGGTCCAGAACTGTCCAACGAGTTTACCTAAAAAGTACTAGAATTTTCGATACACTATAGCTACGGATTATAATCGTAGCGATTATCGTAGCAAACTGCGCGGCTAGCAGTGCCACAACCGCTTTGTTTTTTTTTTTTATGTTACTTTTATGGGTCCCATCATGAGGTCTATGTTATATACAAACCATCCATCTATTTGGTGAGCTCATATTAAGGGTTGAGACGAAAAATAAGATAGATCTAACTATCAAGTGGACCTCACTGTAAAAGGCAGTGGGGAATTGAACGTCTACCATTGAAACCCTTTTAGGGGTTACAGAAGTTTGGATCATTATAAAATTTGTTTTTCCTCTTCATCCAGGTCTTTGTGTGAATGAACTTAGATGGGGAGGATTTCTCACAAACATCACAGTAGGCTCCACTTGAGTTTCTAATGGTTGACGCTCACTCAACACTTTCCTGTAATGTGGTACACTTGAGATTTGGATATACTTCATTTTTGGTCTCATACCATAAAATGATCTAGAAAAATATATGGACGGCATGGATGAAAATCATACATTATGGTGGGGCCCATAGACCACCAACCGTCCGCCATTAGCTGGTGGCGGGTGGAGTACCGAATCCGTTTCTGTCAAAAGGAGGGGTATTTTCGTCCTGAAATTCTGACTCCGTACGAGGAGGTCCAAGTGTGTATTCTAAGTTTGTATTACTTCAAAAAAACTGCTGGATAAAAGGTGGGGTCCATAGTCGTAAATTTCTCAATTTACATTCCTACCCTTTTAAAAAACAAGTTATCAATAAGCTACCTGGTTAATTTAAATAATTATCATTAGAGTTCCTTTAAAGTGCAGCTCAGATGCGCCCATCGATCCTTTCATTTATGGGAAATCCATCCCTACCATCGAGTGCATCACCCCTTCTTAAGATCAGCCACTGGATATCAGCTACATCATGATTCAGGATATCAGTTACGCCATGATTCAGGTGGACCACACGATTGG